>CM075982.1:43346250-43451250 GCA_038087875.1 Malacoraja senta | reverse complement strand
TCATCTGGAACAAGTAGAGGGAGAATCCAAGCACAACCACCAAAGTAAAAAATGCAGGGGTACTATGAGAACCTATTGGAGGAAATTCTCTAAATATAAAAAAAACAGGAGTGGTATGGGTAGTCCCACTGAACTGGTCAACAGAGAAGATAAATTAGTGGAGGACAGTATAGTCAATCCTGTCAAAAGCTACAGAGGTCAAGAAGAATACACTGGCACCACACAGAGTGCCTTTTCATTGTGATAGCCTTGGTGCTCTATTCCAAACATTCACAGACAAACTCTCCTGTACTAAACAAGCCTTTGCTCAAGTTGTTGACTGTGACTCAGGCATCACCTGCTCTGTGTGTCCACAGACTATCAGAACCTCCTGTCTCTCTCGTCATCTTATGTTGGGTCTGATGGAAGCCGCTGTCTCTCCCTTGCTTTCCTTGGCTGCAAGCTTTTCCCAGCCCAGAGAATGCTAATGCTAACGTTCAATGGCCAATGACTGCCGTGAGCACATGACTGATGCTGCCAGTTTCACAATGATTTTTGCTCCCTATGCTGGCTGGTGTGCAACCCATAACTTAGGCTCCGATTAACCACAATGCTCAACCGGCCAACACCAGCCCTCACACTTAGTGTCTCCACATTAAGCCATGGGGCAATCACATTTCCAGGACACCAGCTGAGGGCAAGGATTCATGTTAGGTCCCAGTCTACCAGTCCCGTCAGTCACATCTCTCTCCAAATAAAGTCCCTCTTAGTGCTGATTCCATTAGCATTCTTATCCTTGAGATGACATCACAAACTGCAAGTCAGGCAAGGGTGTAATGCATCACAGTTAATCTTAAAAGCTGCATTCCCCCCCCCACCCCCATTTTATTTAGTGTATTTTCTCTCAGGAGTTCACTGAAAAGGTGAAAATATCTGTGCCAAATGATCTGGAGTAATTTTTCAACTTTGACTCTACTTCTAGATAACTCAATTAAAAAGAACTTAATCAACTGAGGCACGGTGGCACAGCGGTAGAGTTGCTGCCTTGCAGTGCTTAGTGCCAGAGACCAGGTTCGATCACAACTATTGCCACTGTCTGTACAGAGTTTATACGTTCTCCCCGTGACCGCGTGGGTTTTCTGAGATCTTCAGTTTCCTCCCACACTCCAAAGACGTACAGGTTTGTAGGATGATTGGTTTGGTGTAAAATGTAAAATCATCCCTAGTGTGTGTTAATGTGCAGGGATTGCTGGTCGGTCCAGACTCGGTGGACCAAAGGGCCTGTTTCTGCACTGTATCTCTAAACTAAAAAACTAAACCAAATGCAACTATTATGGCAAACAAACAAACTGCTGGAAGACACAGCAGGTCAGGCAGCATCTGTGGAGGGTAATGAACCACATCATTGTGAAATAAATGGTTTGTTATTTGCGCAAAGATTCCAGCAACTACTCTCTATCATGGTCACACGCCCTATCAGAATTTTAAACAACCCATCATCCATGCATTAAACAAAAAGTTAACAAATTTGTATGACTAACTTGTTAAAAAATTAGAACAAAGAGGGATGTGTACTTTGGTATACATTTCCAAACATCTCTCTCATTGAAATCCAGTCACCATTCTAACATAAAAGATTTTCATTTTGTTTTGTTTACCTGGGCAATTAATATCTGTACCAGAGAGCAATTGAAAAATTGGAAATCAATTCCCAATCATTGCTGAATTTGGCTTGTAACTTTAAACAGTGTTGGTCATTTCAAAGCCATGCCTCATCAATATCCTACAATAGCTTATTACAGGACATGTATGAAATTTTCTTCATCATCAACATTTAATCACCAGTTGATAATACTAACTGTCAAATCACACATGAAATTCAAATGAAAATCCTTTCAAACTATGCGAGCTCACTTCATTGAGGTATCCTGCAACCAACAGCCAGGTCTGGGTGCTCAATGATAACAAAACAATAGACGTTGAGTATTTATCCAACAGCACTTATTTGGAGTTGCTAACATGTTACCTTATCAAACTGAATTTTATGGAAAGATTGGTGCATAAGTTCTAAAAACATTAAAATAGCACAGAAACTTTGCTGCTTTTCCTTGCCTTTTGTTCCTTTGTCATATGCCACCCAAATATTTTCCACAAAATTCCTTTTTTGCCAACATCATGCAATTATAAAAATTACAGAAAATAGAAACAAGGAACTGCAGATGCTGGTTTACAAAAGAAAACCCATGCTAGAGTAACTCAGAGGGTCAGGCAGCATCTCTGGAGAACATGGATGGGCAATTTTTGGGGTCAGGAGCCTTCTCCAGACTGATTGTATGTGGGGGGGGGGGGCAGATGATAAGAAGAAAGCTGGAAGAGAGGAGGGACAGAACATAGCCTGGCAAGTAATAGATGGATACAGGTGAAGAGAGTTTGTGATAGGCTTTTTCCAAACATTTGTCTGTCAAACCACCCCACCCCCCACCTGTATCCACCTATTACGTTCCAAGCTTGCTCTTGCCCCTCCTCCCTTTCATATAGATTATAGACATTTTCTAAAGGTGCATGATAGAACTGGAATAGAAATTCTACACAAAATTCCATCTTTCAAGTTGCATTGTGTCAGATTATCTATTTTTGCAATATGCAGTTTTAAATAAATTTAAAACAGCTCTAGGAGATTCAACAACACAATTAATAGCTGTGAAAAAGCAATTTGAGTTTTAAGCAAGCAAACTAAATTTCAGAAGATCTCCAGGTAAAATGTAAAACAAAGGCAAATATCTGAAATATTTTGAAGCAGTATCCAAAAGAAACAAACTTACTGAATACAAGTCATACTACATGTTAAATGATTAACCAATTTGTCCAAAAAAATAAAAAAAAAGATTTTCAAATACTTATGCAATTCATTCTTGTTAGTTTTTTTTTTGTTGCATATTTTGCACAAGAAAAATCAAATTAATGTGCACTCCACTAGTTTACATTCCAGGTATAGCAATTTAATACATTTTAAAAAGGCTTTTCAGTTCAGTTGCCAAAACTCACATCAAAGAGTGGGCTAAAGTTGCCACACTGAATGAAAAAACAAATATATCTAAAACTAATCCACTGCTGTGAGAACCAAAAAATTCAGACTCGTGAAGCAATTCCAAAAATCAGCACATTTTGACATTTCAAAGCTGAAGAGAAAGGCAAAGAAAAATTTGTCTTAGCATTATTGGAGTACATAACTGGAGTTCTGTGAAGCTAGATTACCTCAAAATGGAGACATGACTGTAACCCCCAAGGAGAACAGTTTCTTTTGCTCAACAAAACTTCATTGTATAACAAATCCTGCAAACCTCGAAAAAAATCTAAGCTGAACTGTACCCTATTTTACAATCAGCAATTCCATAGTTTCAGTAGAGACGCAATACTCCTCCACTAATTAAAAAAAAGTTGTAGACATTCATGTCACAGTTGCTCTCATATATACGTGCACGGACGTGTTCATCCATGGTAGGTCTCCAAAACAGTGTCTTGTTTTAAACTCAGGAGAACAAGGCAGTCTTAATGTGAAATTACAGGCTTCTATTTCAACAAAAAATTATAGACTATGCTGAGCCAATTTAATATAATGTTGTGCTTTTGTACCAATCACTTTTGAACGCCCAGAAAGAATCCCGTCTCCAGACAGAACCGAGCAAGCTGCTACTAAATGATTGACCTTAAATACGCAACAAAGCTAGCAGTGTTGAAAATTCTAACTTGGGCCGAATTCACTTGGGACTGTAGTGCTGTCAGGTTGGACCTACTGAAGTAAATCAGCATATATAAAAGTGTATATTATCTTCAAGGGCTACGGCTCATAAAACTCTATTCACAATCTTTTTTCGTTGAGGATTTGCTACACAATTTAAAGGTTAATTTATTTATTTCAGTTAACTTGTTATTTAAATTTTTTAAATTATACACGTGCCGTATATGAAGTTAGTTTCACGAGTATTGAGCTAATGTATTAAATAAGCAAGTGCTTCGAGAACAGAAACAAACATAAAAACAATTGCATTCAGTCCCTTAAGTGCATGACAAAAGCAGAATATGCAGGACAAATAGAATCTCCGAAGAGTGGATGTAAAGCTTTAAAGTTCGTGCCTGACTCCATTCTGTTTCTTGTCCTCGACAGTGAACAATGTTGCTCTTAATGATTTTATTTGTTGCTGCAACCACTATTAGCTACACACAAATTGATGTCCAGAAGCTAATCTTCAAAAATCCATTTAATAGAATGAGAATTTGACAAATCACGCTATTCAATAGTAAAGAGATGGACTTGTGAAATGCAACAAGATTCATAGTGCACAGAATTACCCGCCCTCATAAATTAGTAAATTTGCAAACTCTCTGCTCCTTAAATATATTTGTCTCCCAATTCAGCAAATAGTTGATAGAATTTAACTTGGCTCTGCCATGCCTTGATAATTTGCTCCTTCCAAAGCCCAGTAGACTAATCATTTGTAGAGTAATTCACAGCATGAGAAAAATGTATCCTATTTTAAAGACAGGTACAGTGGACAGGTGATTTCTTTAGAATTAGAACTGCAGCAGCAAAAGAAAAGGCTGCAGCCAATAAATCGTGGGGCACAGTTTTGGTAACATTCCATTAACTTTACCTTAAATTGAGGGGGGAACACTTACAACCTGCTCCTTTCAGCCACGGATACCATTAGAGTCATACAGCATGAAAACGGGCCCTGCCACCCAACTTGCCCTTGCCGACCAAGATGCCCCGTCTACACATTTACCCAAATCACTGAAAACATTGGATATTTGTTTCAAAATTCCTGTTATCACTTTCTGTTAATAGTTTCATGAGCAACTCAGATCTTACCCCTCCCACAATGTTTAGAAACAGAAGTCAAAATGAACGTTTCACTGGGACTCTGCAGTTCTTAATACATGACAACAACAAAATAGGGTGTGGAAAGAACAATTATAATTAGCGAGACAATGTCAGAAGCAAAACAAAAATGAGGAATATAACCAGAACATTTAAGCCTACTGAAACACATAAAACAAGAACTGCTGAACAAATGATACTATGATATAGTGTAGGAAAAAACTGCAGATGTTGGTTTAAATTGAAGGTAGATGCAAAATGCCGGAGTAACTCAGCGGGACAGGCAGCATCTCTGGAGAGAAGGAATGGGTGATGTTTCGGGTTGAGACCCTTCTTCTTACTGATGTCAGGGGAGTGGGCGGTACAGAGATAAAATGTAGTCGGAGACAGTAAGATTGGTAGGAGAACTGGTAAGGGGAGGGGACGGAGAGAGAGGGAAAGCAAGGGCTACTTGAAGTTAGAGAAGTCAATGGGGTGCGAGCTACCAAAGCAAAAAATGAGTTGCTGTTCCACCAATTTGCACTCTGACAATGGAGGAGGCCCAGGACAGAAAGGTCAGTGTGAGAATGGGAGGGGTAGTTAAAGTGCTGAGCAACCGGGAGATCAGGTAGGTTTAGGCGGACTGAGCAGAGGTGTTCAGCGAAACGATTGTCGAGCCTGCGCTTGGTCTCGCCGATATACAGGAGTCCGCACCTGGAACAGCGTGGATGGAATCGAGGAGGGAGGTAAAGGGACAGGTGTTGCATCTCCTGCGGTTGCAGGGGAAGTACCGGTGAGGGAGTGGTTTGGTTGGGAAGGGGCGAGTTGACCAGGGAGATGCAGAGGTAATGATCTCTGCAGAAAGCAGAAAGGGGTGGAGATGGGAAGAAAGGGCTAGTAGTGGGATCCTGTTGGAGGTGGCAAAATGTCGGAGGATGTGCTGTACGCGACAGCTGATGGGGTGGAAAGCGAGGACAAGGGGGACTCTGTCTTTGTTATGAATGGGGGAAGGGGGAAGCAAGATCGGAGGTACGATATATCGAAGAGACCCTAGTGAGAGCCTCATCTATATTGGAACCCCCGTTTCCTAAAGAATGAGGACATCTCCGATGACCTGGTATGGAACACCTCATCCGCAGATGCGGCATATACGGAGGAATTGGGAGTAGGGAATAGAATCTTAACAGGAAGCTGGGTGGGAAGAAGTGTAGGCTAGATAGCTATGGGAACTGGAAGTATCCTGAGCTAATTCTGTTCCCACCATTATCAATTGCGACAAGTGATGGCTTCCACTGATTGTCGCCGGAAGCTTGCGTCCTTTTCAGGACGTACGATGACAGCAAGGTCATCATTTGTAACAAGATGGACTCGAAAGAAGAAGAAGAAGTGGGTTTGTAAAAGATGTCAATTAATAGTCTGTCTCCTCTGATGGAGACGGTGAGATCTAGAAACAGTAGGGAAATGTCGGAGATGGTCCAAGTGAATTTGAGTGCAGGATGGAAATTATTTGTGAAGTTGATAAAATCAGTGAGTTCTGCATGGGTGCAGGAAGTAGCACCGATGCAGTCGTCAATGTAGCGGAGGTAGGGTTCGGAGACAGGGCCAGTGTGTACGCCTGGAACAGTAATTGTTCGACGTACCCTACAAAGAGGCAGTCATAGCTGGGGCCCATGCGAGTGTCCATAGCTGCACTTTAGATTGGAGGAAGTGGGAGGAGTCGAAGGAGAAGTTGTTAAGGGTAAGGACCAGCTCTGCCAGGCAGAGGAGAGTGTTAGTAGACAGAAATTGGCCTATTCTGCGTCGAGGAAGAAACAGAGGGCTTCTGGTGGGGAATGGATGTGTAGAGTGACTGGACATCCATAGTAAAGATGAGGTAGTAGACTATAATATAGAATATATTAAATCATAGTCCTCATCTCCTGAGGTTTCAGGCAAGTTGGATGCTTCCCAAAAAGGAACGATATGCATAATGTGGAAATCAGGAATAAAAACAGAAAATCTGGAAAAACACACGTCAGGCAGAATTTGTGGAAAGAGAAACAAGAGATAGCACATCAACAGCAGTGACCTTTTGTAAAATCGGCTTAGTTTCTTTCTCCACAGATGCATCCCAATCTCAACGTTTCTTATTTAAATTAAAATACATCATACTTTTAACAATGTTTGTCCTTTGAATACTCATTTATGGATAATAGATTACATCAAATGCAGGATATTTAATTGAGGTGGCTCATCGTCAGTATATTTTAAAACACTCCGTTTCGAAAAATGATGCAGAGAAAGAAAGATTAGAGGAACAAAACACATACAGCAGAAAACAAGGAATTTAATCCAAGACAATACATGTTTTTTACAGGTCACCTAATGTCACTAATCGCTATATTTAGTTAATTTACTTTCTTCCAATCAAACGCCTCCACATGAAACATTTCCTCAGGTGAAAAACTGGCAATTTTACTTCGGAGTCACGTGAGTGACTACGTGAAGAACCCCGCCAGTGCGCCTGCGTGTCATTACGTCAGACGCCTTGACGCAAACGGACGTGAGGAGCAGAGCTCCTCTAATGGATTTGTAGTTTTTTAACTACAAGGCAAGTAAAAACTTTTTTCAGTATTTTCAGGTCCGTTTGCTGTGGGTCCGTGGGGATTTTTTCCACAGACGCCAGGGAAAAAACAGGCAGGGGGAAGAGGCGAGCGACTCAGCCGACAGAAAGTCGGGAGTCTGCTGTTAGCGACCAACCGCCTCTAACCCTGGTACAGTCGCCAGCGGTGAGCATAGCGACTGTGGACCTGGGGCAGTCAGCGCCTGTCGGGCGCAAGGCCAAGTTCAAATCGAAACGGGCCACGGAGGAAGAGTCCCAGGAAATGGAAAAAGCTCCAGGGCTAGATACTGCTTTTAAGCATATTGCCCAAATGGAAAGCCTGCTACATAGGCTGTTGGAGCGAAGCACACTCAGGTAAGAGTGTACTGAAATCCAAGCTGCTGGAAGCAGCTCAACAGCTCCTGGTACAGGGCTGATAGAATGCACCCTCAGGGATGAGGAGCGTGCCACGGGTCATGAGATTTCAGACCCCGACTCTGACGGTGAGGCTGTACAAGGCGAAGAACGGCAGCTGCCAGATGTTCCATCCCTGGCAGTACGATTCGCTGCCCCGTCAGGGTCAGGAGAGCCATTAGGAGAAGAATTGGCCTCCCTAATAAATTACTTGGTTTCCCATCAGCTGGAACAGCAGGAGATGGATGAGAATGCAAGAAAATATGAGTTGAGTATGAGAACTCAAGAATTGAAATTGCAGAGAATATTAAAGCTGCTGGGTTCTGGAATAACTGCTTTTGCCAGAATAGCGGATAAAAGCCAAGAGATGACGGAGTTGCATCAGGAAGCACTGGGGTTGCTATACAGCACCCACTTCGAGATCAATTGTCTGAGGAAAGGTGCAATACGGCCTACTATGAATCCGAAATTCGCAGCACTCTGCAAACCAAGTAATGTACAATTACCCAACTTACTCTTTGGAGAGGATCTCGGGAGACGTATTAAAGAGTTGGAAGATGAAGCGAAAACAGGATTGATGAAAACATCAATGGTTGTAAAGTCTGTAAAGAGGAAATATCCTTTCAGACGTCATACGGATCCTGGACCAGGACCAAGTCGCTCATTAACGTAGGGACGTAGCTGGCAGCCTGCAGCGGGAGCAAGAACCAGTGGGGGTGCTTCCGGGAGAATCCAGGGATCTCAGAGTACTCAAAAGACTCAAGAGGTACGTGGACCTGGTTCTCATGGGAACATACTAACCGGATTAAGTCCAAAAGTTGGAGGCAGATTACGTCTCTTCTATAACAATTGGAAGAAGATTACTTCAGATGTGGTAATTCTGAATAGAATACAAGGATTTTGAATTGAATTCAATCCAAATTATGATTTGCCTGTCCAGCATGTTCCTAGCAGAACTCTCCACTTTGCACAAAAAGAAGTGATGGAGGTTCAAGCTGCGCTTCAAACCCTATATATAAAAGGTGTTATTGAAGAATCAGTCTACCAAATTCACCAATTTGTGTCAAATATATTCCCTCGATCAAAAAAGGATGGAGGATGTAGGATTATTATAGACTTGACAAGTCTAAAACCTTTTGTTCAAGTTAAACATTTTAAAATGGAGACATTTGTACTGCCAAACAAGTTATCTCAGAAGCATGTTTTATGGCAACTATAGATTTAAAAGATGTATATTATTCAGTGTCTGTTCACTTGGAAGATATGAAGTATCTTAAATTTACATGGATGAACCAGTTAGGGCAGTTCAAAGCTCTGCCTAATGGGTTAACGTCCGCTCCCAGAATATTCACAAAATTGTTAAAATCAATTCTGGGGTTGCTGAGAAGCCAGGGGCATGTACTAATGGCATACTTGGATGATGTCCTGATTATAGGAAGGACAAAACAGTCAACAGAAGCATCTGTTGCAGTTGTGAAATCAACTTTTGAAAGTTTGGGGTTTTCTAAATTCATCCAAAGAAATCAAGGTTAACAACATGTACCTCGATTGATTATTTGGGGTTCACAATTGATTCAGCCCAAATTAAATTACTTTGCCCAGTGAAAAAAGGGTGGAGTTGATTAAAGATTGCAGTAATCTGTTAAACGAGCAAAAACCCTTAATCAGACAGGTGGCTCGAGTACTGGGAAAATTAGTAGATTCCCAGCAGTCCAGTACGGACCATTACATTATCAACAGCTGCAGAGAGTTAAACAACAGGCACTGAGAATGAATGCTGGCCATTTTGATAGAACCATGCAACTAACAACAAATGCTGTTTCTGATCTGCAGTGGTGGATTCTACATGTCTTGAGCAGTTCCGGCAAAGTGCTGATTGAACAACCTTCCATGTTATTACAAACTGATGCCAGTGCACTAGGATGGGGTGCAACTGACTTAACATCTAGCTGCGGAGGCAGATGGAATCAGGAAGAGTCATTGTTACTGCAGACATGGGGAACTAACTATTTGGAGCTTTAAGGGTGTTTCTATGGACTCCAAGCTTATTGTTCTAACACAACTAAAAGGCATGTTCAAGTTCAAATTGATAAACACAACAGCAGTTGCCTATATTAATGATATGGGTGGAATTAAGTCGGTGTCATGTGACAAAATGGCTAATCAACTTTGGTCTTGGTGTATTGAAAAGAACATTTGGATTTCAGCTATCTATCTACCAGGTAGAATGAACACGATAGCAGACACCAGGTCACGAAAGTTCCATGATAATAAAGAATGGATGTTGAATCGAGAGGTATTCAATGATATAGTAATCAGATTTGGAATGCCCGACATCGACTTGAATCATCAGCTATCGAGATATGTCTCATGGGAACCAGATCCAGGAGCAGTGGCGATTGATGCTTTCTCGCTACATTGGGGTGGTATGTTTTCATATATATTTCCACCTTTCTGCCTCATAAGCCAATGTTTGCTTAAAATCAGGCAAGATGCTGCTTCAGGGGTATTGGTAGTACCAGATTGGCCTACACAGCCATGGTATCCATTGATATTAGAATTAACAACACAAATGTTGATGAAAGTCCCAAAAAGGAGTAATTTATTGCTGCACCCTGTAACAAGGGAACAACATCCATTATATGATCGTTTGGATTTGTTGATTTGCAGGTTTTAAGAAGGCCTTTTTTGGGGCGAGGACTGTCTGAGCGTACTGTGGACATGCTTACGGCAGCCTGGAGGAAGAGCACTCAAAAACAGTACCTTTCTTATATTAAGAAATGGGAAGAGTTCTGTGTACAAAAGAATGTGCAATATAGTACTGCAGATATTTCAAATGTTTAGAATTTCTGTCAAAACTTTATTATGATGAAGGTCTGAGTTGTAGTGCAATTAATTCAGCAAGAAGTGCATTGTCTTCATATTTGGTTCTGGATTCAGAAAGAAACCCAATTGGGTCACACCCAATTGTTTCCAGACTAATGAAAGGAATCTTTAATTCCAAACCACCGAAACCTAGGTACATGACAATCTGGGATGTAAGTGTGGTACTGAAACTACTTCGTGAATGGTCACCAAGTGTGTCTTTACCTTTGGCCAAGCTCAGTAAGTATTCATGCTTATGGCATAAGTGACAGCACAACGAGTGCAAACACTTGGAAAATTACAAATAGACAGTATGGAAGTAACTGAAGACAAGGTTACATTCTATATCTATGACCTACTAAAACAAATTAGGCCAGGTGTGACAGGATTTAAAATTATGCTAGCAGCATATCCAAATGATCCTTGTCTCTGTGTTAAGACATATTTGTTACAATACATTGTGGTCACAAAGAATTTGAGAAATACGGAAACTGGGTTGTTGATCACACACAAGAAACCACACAAGAGAGTTTCAATACAGACTATTTCCAGATGAATAAAAGAAGTCTTAACAGCTGCTGGTATTAACATTTATGTTTTTACGTCTCACTCGACTAGGGCAGCAGAAACGTCGGCGGCCAGGGCAAAAGACGTCCCCGTCGACCATATCCTCGCAGCCGCCGGGTGATCCAATGAGTTGATGTTTCAACATTTTTACCATCGGCCTATTGTTAATGCGGGATTGTTTACAGAAACTATTTTAAGTTCTGTGTAAATTCCTCTGGTTTAAAGGGGATCTGATTAGTTTCATTATGGAAATGAATTACTGCATTTGTGGTACAAATGTTATTATGAATGCATGATTGATTATTCTCGTTCCGAGTCAATCAATGCAGTGAGAAGCCGGGATTGATCTACGGCATGAAATCACAAAGCTTTAAAATCTTCACGTAGTCACTCACGTGACTCCGAAGTAAAATAGTAAGATTAAACGAGAACTTACCTAAGTTTGAAGTTTGATCTTTATTTTATGAGGAGTTACGTAGGTGATTACGTGCCCACCACGACCCTACCCTCTATCATAAAGGTCAGATGGAAGTTCTTGTATTACTCGTTTTATTATGAGACTATATTACTTCGGTTGTTGTTTTTTGTGATTTCACACCGCTGCTTTGAAGATTGATGCGCAGGCGCACTGGCGGGGTTCACGTAATCACCTATGTAACTCCTCATAAAATAAAGATCAAACTTCAAACTTAGGTAAGTTCTCGTTTAATCTTACTATTAACCTGGTTTCAGATCTTTTACTGGATCTCAAATTGATTTGGAATTCTAGTACTGCAACATGACGTTACTTTACTGCCAATTTAATTTTCTAATTTTGTCCATTCTTCTAAAGGCTGGTTTAAATGCAACATACATTAAGGTGGGGCGAAATAGGGGGAAAAATTGAGGAAGTCATTCTCGAATCAAAAACACAAAAGATCTGCATACAAAAGTGTTACAGATACAGATTCAGGCCATTACTGCAAATAAGATTTCAAATATGTTACAATTATTTCAAATGGAAAATATACAGTACATCTTCAACCACATTATGCACCTTTATTTTAAAAGACTGATCTAAAAGTTTAATCTATTTAATATATTCTCTGGAGCCTATGAATGCTCAAAGTAAACGTTTATCCCCTGTTCACTCTAGCTATAACCTTTTGATACCAGGAAGAGCATGAAATAATTACAGTGTGCAAAAAAATGGCGCTGTGCTCTCTTTATTGCATCTAAACATTTCACTTTAGCAAAAAGAAGCCAGTAGAAACAGTCGTACTCTGGAGTGCGTGTGCTAAAATGAGCTACAGCCATTTGTAAAAACAGAAGGCAAAGCTGGGCTTTGGTAGCAAGTTTTGTTCATTCTTTTAATAAAGGATTCCACGTCATGTTTGCTCTTAAAATTATGAACAAATATTTGAATAGAAGCGTTTTTCTCCACTCAATATTCAAAGCAGGGTTTAACATGTATAATATGTTACAGACTACTAGGCTGTTAACCTGCAGGGAAACAGCATTCTACAAGTCACTTGTGGTGGGCGTTGCACAGAACACGTACCAACGAAGGGTCAAAAGTTTATGGTGATTCTATTTTCACCTTTTAACATCCAATCAGCGCGAGAGGTTTTGCTAACTGAATTTCAACTTATACAATTAACCCCTTGGGTACCATAGAGAGTGGGAATGTTCAACACAGCAAGTTCAAACTGAAATTAAAAGAAAACTTATAGGAAACATCCTTAAATTCACATTAAACTTAGGCATGCTTAAACAGATACTTAAACATTACTATGAGAATTATTTTACAAAATTATTTTGCCAAGATTTGAGAGAGCCAGATCAAATCTTTCTTAAACAATTTTAATCGTATAATTGTGCCAGTGGCAAAAGTCAAGTATGTGCAAATTTGAATTTAAAATCATCCCAGTAAGTAAATTTGATAACTCCACAGAAAGTCAAACTGTATCAAAGCAAAATAATATAATATGGATGCTAAAAAACATCTTTTGACAAAACAGCATTGCAACAGACAGTTTTAGGCTAATGACTAGTTCAGAATTGGGGAAAAGGAAGACACAAAAGACAGCAGATGCTGGAATCTGGAGCAAAATACAAATTATTGTTTTTTGCTTTCTACACAGAACAAGTCTTATGATGTAGAATTGGAGAAGGAGAAAAGAAAGGGGAACCAAAGGGAAGGAATGTACAAAAACAGGTGGAAGGAAGAAAATATTAAATGGCAAAGGCAAAAGGTACAATGGCGGAAACAAAATCAATAGGGTCAGAAGGTGTCAATGTAATAGCAGTATCACTTGCCAAAATTACTGACTCAAGTATTCAGTCCAGAAGACTACTGGGCCTACTCGAGTAATGAGATACTAGGCCTCCTGCCCAGGTACATTGCCTACCTCCACTGACCTGGGGCAGATGCAAGGGACTGATATTGTTGATCTTCTGCACCTAGGCATATGGCAGTTAGCTCTCGGCAGCTTCTAAACCCAGGCAGTACAGTCCCATGGCACCATGCTCATATTACTGTGACAGAAGGCAAATCCGGAAGTGAAATTTCTGTCTGAAGGTTTAGGCCATTTAATGACAGTCATTTAAAAATATTAAGATTGCAAATAAAAAAAGTTTATTAACAACAAAAACAAAATCATAACTTACCTTTCCCATTACTTGGCCAAAAATCCCTATTAAAATCAATGAGATTAAACCTATTCCAAATCAGATCTGAATCAGAGGGGCAATTCCTAAGAATAATGCTGGGAAATCCTAGCAAGACCACATCAAATATCTCTTCCCCAGCAAACCCCCTTCACTCTTTCCCCCACCCTTGAGGTTCAATTTCTTCACAACACCTGGTCCAATCCTCAAACTACTTTATAAAGCTTCAGGGCAAGAATCTGGAATTATGCACCTCATCAGATTTCTAATAGTCTAATGTCTAATAGCCTCAGTTTTAATTAAGAATTGGCATATGCCACAAAAGTGAACAAATCTGTCTGCCAATTGACAGATTTGGCCATGTCGAGTCTGTGCACCTTTTAACCACAACTTTGTTCTTTAATCCATGTCAAAACTAATATAAGATTTACAGTTCTATGTAAACATTGTTAAACAAACATTAACACCAAACTAAACGGAGATTTTGAAACCATGCAACCAAAACGTGTTCAAAAGAGATAATGTTTAAAGAAAGATCTTGTGGGGAAAGAGAACTGCAAAGTTTAGGAAGAGTATAACAGGAGCAGAATTAGGCCAAATTGGTATCTTGAATGTGATCTGCTACTTAATAAGATCATGACTCTTCATATACCTCTTGACTCCCTTATTATTTTAGTGTCTGTCAATCTCTGCCTTGAATGCATTCAATAACCCTCACATACACAGCTTTGTGATATAGAAGTCTGAAGATTAAAAGAACACCCTCTCAGCACCCATCCCTCAATGCCCCTCCAGAACATGAATTTTACTAAGATCTGCTTTCATTCCATTATACGCCCCAACATGCTCAAAATATGTAAATCTGGTAAGCCATTTGGAACGGAGATGAAGAAACGCTTTTTCACACAGAATTGTGAGTGTGGAATTCTCTGCTTCAGAGGGCGGTGGAGGCCGGTTCTCTGGATACTTTCAAGAGAGGGCTCTTGAAGATTGCAGTCAGGGGATATGGGGAGGGCAGGAACGGGGTACTGATTGTGGATGATCAGCCATGACCACATTGAATGGCGTTGCTGGCATGAAGGGCCGAATGGTCTACTCCTGCACCTATTGACTATTGTCATTCCAGGATAGCACTTAGTCAAGTTTCTTTGCACATAATTGCACATAATGGAGCAAAACTGTACTTCAGGAACAATCTCGGCAGTACCCAGCTGCATCACATTCTCCTTCAATACTTGCCTACCTATCCATAGAATATAAATAGCAAAGGCCCCAACATCAATGTAAGTAACATGCCACCAGTTCCTGGCTTTCATCTTTAAATAACCATTTGCGTCCGTTGTTTCCCTTCTTTAACATCATGACCTTCAAAGTTTGGAGGCTGATAAGCAGGAGAAATGTGTTGGAAGGAACTGCAGATGCTGGTTCACACCAAAGATAGACACAAAATGCTGGAGTAACTCAGGAGGACAGGCAGCATCTCTGGATAGAAGGAATGGTGACGTTTTGGGTCAAGGCTCCTCTGCAGATCTTCTTCTTCATTTTGAAGAAGGGTCTCGATCAGAAACCTCGCCATTCCTTCTATCCAGAGATGCTGCCTGTCCCGCTGAGTTACACCAGCATTTTGTGTCTATCTTTTGAGAAACAGGAATTTGGCTAAAGCCAGTAGTAGTTGTATATTGTGGATATGAGAAATAGCAGATGCTGGTTTACAATAAAAGACAAAGTGCTGGAGTAATTAAACAGGTCCAAACAGCATCTGTGGAGAACATGGATAGGTGATGGTTTGGGTCCCTTCTTCAGGCTGGTTGAAAGGGGGGGGAGGGACAAAGCTGGAACAGAGGGCAGGACAAAGTCTGGCAGGTGATGGGCGCTTTTCTGAATGGAAGTCTGTAATCAGAGGTGTACCCCAGGAATCAGTGTGGGGACCCTTGTTGATTGTGATATGCTAACGATACAGATGTAGGAGGTACAATGAGTACATTTGTGGATAACACAAAAGCTGGTGGTATTGCGGTTAGTGGATAAGGTTAAAGGGAACAGCAAGATATAGGTCTGCTGTATGTTGACAGATTGAATTTAACCGCAACATGTCCGAGCTGATGCATTTCGGAAAATCAAAAAGGACAAACAATAAACAGTGGGGATGTTAATAAACAGAGGGACATTGGGCTTCAAGTCCATAATTCCATGAAAGTGACAATGCAGGTAGATAGCGTGATGAAGGTGGTATATGACATGCTTGCCTTCGTAGGTTGAGGCAAAGAATGTAAACATTCGGACAATATGTTGCAACTTTATAAACAATTGGTTAGACCACACTTGGGGTATTGTGTAGTTTGCCACACTGCGGGAAGGATTTGGTTGCACTTTAGAAAACAGAAGATTCGCCCAAGATGTTATCTGGATTAGAGGATTTGGGTTTTGGAAAGAGCACAAATACGCTGGGCTTGTTTTTACTGGAGTGAATGATGTTACGGGTGAGGTGATAACGATATAAACAAAAGTAGGCAATTAACATTTTGTTCCATTGCAGGGAGATCGAAAACAAGCGTACACATGTTTTCAAGTGTTAGGAAGGAACATTAAAGAGGATTAGAAGGAATCTTTTTTTGAAACACAAGAATCAGTCAATATCAGAAAGTGCTGCAGAGGTGATGGTGGAATCAGATTCAATTACTTAGATGGACAAAAAGGTTTGCATCGATGTGGTGGGCCAAAAGGGACTGCTTCTGTGCTATAAAACTCCATGAACAAACTAGCTCTCTTTTCTGTTGACCCATTAGATAGTTTCATAATTATAAAAAAGGTCTTGATAGAGTAGACAGAGCAAATATTTCTACTTACATGGCAGAGAATAAAATGACCATTCTCAAGAAAATATAGTAACCCAGAAATCAAATAAAGGATTTTCTTTTTGGAAATTTTTGTTAATGTTGTTCCTTATTCAAAAAGAGCAGCAGAAATAAGCCAGGAAACTGCAAGCCAGTGAACCTTCTATTAATCGTTGGAAAAAGTATTAGAAAACAATCCAACGGGACAGGATTTATGTTGACTAATTAAGAGGAGTCAACAGGGGAAATCCTGTCTCACAAATCAGATTGAGATTTTTGGTAAGTAAGAAAATTGACAAAAGCAGGGCTGTAGATGCGATTTATGTGCACTTTATCAAAGTAGACTGATTAGCGAGTTTGTTGACAATACAAAAAATGGTTGAGGACAAAAATTGGTTGACCCGGTTGTTTTTGATGTAATACAGGAAATAGAAGAGTTGGAAAGCTGGGTATAGCAATGGCAGACAGAGTTTTAATCAGACAAGCACGAGACTATGCATTTTGGGTCATCAAATACTTAAGGGGCTGTCCACTGTACGAGCTAATTCAAGAGTTCTCCCGAGTTTCCCCAGATTCGCTCGGAGAATTACGGTAGGTACTCGGGGCTCTCATGGACATTTTTCAACATGTTGAAAAATCTTCACGAGTCTTCACGAGCTTACCGCGTTTCTCGAGTACCTGCCGTTGGCGTTACGAGTCGCTAAGAGACGTCCCGAGCTCCGACGTACCCGCTACGTACATTCTACGGGCTTACCACGAGTTTGATTTTTTTTTAAACTCGGGAGAGCTCTTGAATTAGCTCGCACAGTGGGACAGCCCCTTAACAGGACATTAAATGGAAGGCACCTCAGGATACTGGGTGCAAGTACAAAACTCCTTGAAAATGTTGACAGGTGCATAAGGTAGTGAAGTTCAGAATTCAGTACTTCATGGGGAAGGCTCAATAAGACCATGGAATTAATATAAATAGAATAGGAGATGACAGTCCTGCACATCATAAAGCACCAGCATGGACTAGATGAACTGATTGATGTATCTGTGATGCACATTCTATGTAAATCTATGTTAACTCCGCAAAATAATGATGATTTTATCCCAATTACAATGCTACTTTCCAGTTAACAAGCAGCAGTTTTGATGCATTCAGAAGCAGAATAACTTAAACTACTAAAACTACAACAATTGTTAAGTACGAAACCATCTCACAATGCTTTAAAGTTAAAAGCTAATGTTTAGTCACAAGAATTTTGTGACGTTTAGTCACAAGTGCATGATAAAATGACAAACCTTGTATGAACCAACTCCTCATAAACCAATGTTTAACCAGGATAATATGTGATGACTATTATTCCTATTGTTGGAGACATTCACCTCTCAAACTATTGTAGACACAATCTTTTCTGCAATACCTTTGTCTAAGAATAAGATCACCATACATGAATAAGACTGAAAAAATACACTTTACAGAAATGCAACAATTTAATGCAAACCTGAAATAAGAAAACATGCCCTGCTCTTTTAAACAACTTATTCCACTTCAAATAGAAACAGAAAAAATAAAGAAACAAAATCTTTAAGTTCCTTACAAATCATCATATCTTTGCCCTTGCAGCTTTATATGGCAATCACATGGCTTATTTATATTCTAATTCTCCTAAGCCAAAATACCTGCTTGTAACATTACATGATTAGCACTATAGTATTCCGAGTTGGCCCAGTTGCATCAAGTATCCAGATTAGAAATCTGATTCAAATTAGAATTGCAACACCAAATGCAAGAGAAAAACAAAATGCTAACAAAACTCAGCCTCAGCAGGCCAGAGAGCATTAATGGAGAGAGAAATGGGATTAATATTTCTGGTTAAAGACCCTTGATTGGTACTGAACTAGCAGAGTTGACATTCCACTCAAATGCTGCATGCAAATAAATAGTCATTTAACCACCCCCACCCAATCATTATTCTTCCAATTGTATGGAGAGATCATCCATGATAGTTTGTCACCTCAACACCACTCTTCCCACAACCCATATGAGCTCTTGTGTGGGACAGACATTTACTATTCTATAAATTAAAGAGAATTGGAAACAATGCAACTTTTCTGCCAATTTCAACACAAACCTGTTATGTCCATACCATTCAACTTCATTTAAAAGTTCTGGTTTTCATGACTGCCACATAGCTTTGAGTTTAAAGTAAAATATAACTGGTGAACAGAACTTGTTAACTGGTGAACAGCATTGATCAAATTTAAATCTGCAACATAGCTCAATGATAAGTTAGTATGTGTGTAGTACACAAACACAGACCACACACAAATATTGGCCAAAACCAGTGAGAGTGATATAACAATTTCAAATAGTTCCCTTCAGAAATGTTATTGGATTAAATTTGAAAGAACAGATTTCATCATAAATCATTAACCTAAATGCTGCTGGAGTAATCAAAAAGTACAACGGTTTTTAAGTTCAAACTTAAAAGTGAATTGGTTTTGAATAGCTCACTTCAACCTTCACTTCTTGAATTTATTTTCAGTAATTTCTTATTTAATGTGCACTTTATATTTCAAATCCCTGCAGCGTGAACGATAACTTATTGACGACTTTCACCTGCTCAAATAGAGTATGCTCTGAACCAAATTGCATAAGATAGCCCAATTTAGATGAAATCAAGGGCCTCGTTCAATGGGTTTGATATAAACTTGATAAGTGTCATGTATCAGGGAGTGAATACACAAAGGAAGCTAATTTGCATTTCATTAGTACAACCTCTTTTCGCACAATTATATAAACACAGCTAACATCCCTACATCAGCAGGTCACTTAACTGGACTTAAAAGAAATTTACAGATTTTTCATGCAAGATTTTTGACTTTGAAACGGTCTACAGTTTTTGTAGATCCGTTCAAATGTCCCACGAACGTGGCAGGTCTTTTTTTTTTGCACTGACATTATTTTAACATATGATGTTGGAGTTTCCTCAGGTTGTGGAAGGATGTACTTGTCCACTGGAGGTGATGACACACTTATCACTGATGACTAACCTCACTGACAAAGTATGCAAAGTGAGTGGTGTTGATCAGGGTCTTATTCTGGATCTCGTCAGGAACAATCTGATGTCTCAATCTTCCAAATATGCAATGCTCCTCCTGTGTTACATTTTGATGGAGGAATTAATAATTTGGAGCTTAGCTCCAAGTATGGACATGTGCAAGACTGATCTACACACTGTCACTCAATGAGAGGAATAGAGAATAGAGATGTGGTTTGA
Organism: Malacoraja senta; assembly: GCA_038087875.1. Lineage (NCBI taxonomy): Eukaryota > Metazoa > Chordata > Chondrichthyes > Rajiformes > Rajidae > Malacoraja > Malacoraja senta. Next base: position 43,431,234 of record CM075982.1, on the reverse strand, counting down.
GCTATCCCGGCAGATTACCACCACACAGCTTGTTGAACTGAGCAAGATTGAGAAATGGGGTTCATGTGGTGACAGAGCATTGCTTGAGCCCGGTCTACGGTATTATTGGATCTGTGGTGTATCTTGCATAGAACAGCTGGCAGGAGTATTCACATTCATCTTTAATCTCTCACTATCCATTTCGGAGATTCCCACCTGCTTTGACCATCCCGTGGATTAGTCAGCAGCAGCCGAACTCTCAAAATCACATACAAACTTGCCAGACTCCTACATCACAATCCTTAAAAGCTTCCTAGCCCACCAGACAACACATCAGCAGGGAGTACAATGTTATACACATTGGACCAAACCGCTCAGGATGTCCTCAACATCTACAAATTACCTCATGAAATCACATCAGCCCTAGCATGAGCCTGATAATCTTCATATTACCACCTACCACTCCCTCAAGTTTGACAATGTTAACGTTCTGAAAGAAAAACAGGGAACATATCAGCTTCAATTACCTTTTAGTTTAGTTACAGTGTGGAAATAGGCCCTTCAGCCCACCGAGTGCATGCCAACCAGCGATCCCCACACATTAACACTATCCTACACAAACACTAGGGACATTGTACAATTTTACCAATTAACCTGATGTGGATTATTATGGGTAGAGAAAAATGCTGGAGAAACTCAGCGGGTGAGGCAGCATCTATGGAGAGAAGGAATAGGCGACATTTCGGGTCGAGCCCCTTCTTCAGACTGATGTCGGTGGGGGGGGGGGTGGGAAAAAGAAAGGAAGAGGCGGAGACAGTAGGCTTGTGGGAAAGCTAGGAAGGGGAGGGAAAGGAGGGAGAAAGCAAGGACTACCTGAAATTGGAGAAGTCAATGTTCATACCGCTGGGGTGTAAACTACATTAGCGAAATATGAGGTGCTGTTCCTCCAATTTGTGCTGGGCCTCACTGTGGCAATGGAGGATGTTTTGTCGCTTATCCTTCATGATGCAGTTGATTTGTCAGAATGCAGTTGGAAAGAGAGGTGCTGAATCCTAGGTCCTGGAGTTTGGAGTGGTTGAAATTATGGCATTGAAGGTGGAGCGAAAGACAATAAATAGAAGTATAGCTGGTCTGCAGAGGGACCAGGCGTTTTCCATGGGTTCACTCTCTGGAAGGCTGATCTGACATGTACTACAGTGATCATGGGCAGAGCAGGGGAAGCCATTCCACTGGCGTTATGTTCAAAACTAGAATTGAACATCAGGAAAGATACATTGTTGCCCATGATTTTGCCCAACTTTGCTTTGTAGCCTCTAGTAGCATGCAAGTCTTGCCACGATCGCCGGGTATCTGAGCGACTGGTCTGACATTCTAGCTTGGTCTGGAATTGTCTCTCAGCGTTCCCAATTGCTTTGTGAAGGTTGTATCTATTTTTTCTTTACAGGTTAGGGTCACCCAACTCGAACATGTCAGACTAGGTCTTCTCCAGTGAGCGGATCTCCATAGTTTCCAGTTAGGAATCATTCTGATTGCTCCTGCACGCAGTCTTTTGCATGCTTACTGGTGAAGTCTGTGATGATAGTGGTGTATTCATTTCAGGCCAGGCATCCTACATCCAGTTGCTCAGCTGCCAACTCCACAAAGCCTTTCCATTGTCTATGAGGCAGCTTCTACAGGAAAGAACGTAGATCAAACAGCACAGCACGGGAACAGGCCCTTTGCCATGTTGAATACCCATGCCGAACACAATGCACTAAATTAGTACATAAACTAATCTCGGGTGCCTGCATATGACCCATATCCCTCCACTTTCTATATATCCATGTGCCTATCTAAAACGCTCTTAAATGCCATTTTTGTATCTACCTCCACCACCATCCCTGGCAGCACGTTCCAGGCGCCCACTATTCTGTGTAAAAAAAACTTGTCTTGGACATCTCTTTTAAACTTTCCCCTTATGACTTTAAAGCTCTGCTCTCCAATCTTTGACATTTCCACAGTGGAAAAAAGGTTCCAATTATCGACCCTAAGCCCATCATAGTTTTATTTACTTTTATCAGGTATCCCCTCAATCGCTAGCACCTCAGAGAAAATAATCTTCATCTGTCCAATTTCTTCATGTAGCTAAAAACCCTCAAATCCAGGGAACGTTCTTATGTCTCTCTGCACTATCTCAAAAGCCTCCACATCCTTCCAACCAGGGCAACCAGAATTGCATGCAATACTTCAAATGCAGCCCAACCAATGTCTTACTGAGCTGGCTTACATTCAACACCGTGACCCATGAAGGTAAGCACACTACGTGCCTTCTTTACTACTATTGCCGTGTGTTGCCACTTTCATGCAGTTATGGACTTGGACTGCAAAATCCCTCTGTAAAACTGTAAAGGCTCTTTCCATTACCTAGATACTCTCCCCAATGAGCAACACCTCACATTTGCTGGATTAAACTCTATCAGCCATTTTCCCAGCCATTTCTGTAGCTGATTTATATCCAATTCTATACTTTGACAGCCTTCCTTACTGTCCACAACTTCAGCAATCATAGTGTCATCTGCAAACTTACCAACCAACCCATCTACAATTATGTCCAAATCATTTATAGTTCAACATCCATAAAGCAGCCTTGTTGTCTGGCAACCCATGACTGCAGATATACCATCCACCAAATGTACTACAGTCAATGGTCAATGTTACTCTGTTAGTAGCTTCCAAATTGTATTACCTTGAGGATAGGGAAGCCCAATGGAACACGCATGATCTCAAAAAGGTTTTATATAAACTTGACTATCATATAAAGTTTTATCATTGCCATGCGGTTTTTATATTCAAAACCTTTAAAACTTTAGCTGATGGATATAAACATCAATCCCCATCAATTTGCCTGAAGGTTCTAAAAAATAGAAATTCCAGCATGCTGATACTTAACAGTTTGCTAAAGCAGAATAAATTGGTAAATTTGGATTCACATTACACTCAACGCCAGCTGTTCTAAAGAAGCTTTAAAAAAATCATTCAAATTCTAAACAATTATTGGGTGCACAAATATACTGACTTGATTAAACCAAAAATTTTACTTTTTCCACTGCAGAAAAGCAAATATGGTTTCAATTTATATGCTGCAGCAAATTATCTTCATCAGGGTCTCTGGTGATTTAATACAGCTGTAAGGTAGACCATCAGAGAAATTTCATATGGCATGAATCACCAAAATCCTGCCAGCAATTTGCATGCATTCAACCAGCATTCTCAAGTACACTTAAACCTTGGAACTTTCATTGCACCTATCAGCATAAACACTTATCTTTCAAAATGAAGAGAAATTCTGTAAAAGTTATAATTAAACAGTTTACAAAAATGATACCAAGAACATTTTGTTCTCAAGAGTATTCCCTTGGTAACACTGAAACAGTAAAAACTGTAGCACTGGCACGTTCTTTTAGCTCAACAAAAACCACTGCTACAGCTCCCAAACCTTTAACTCTTTTGCTGACACAATGTAGTAAACTGCATTTCAGTCAGATGACCCTCAGATAGCATCAAACAATACTTGGGTCAGGATAGCTCCCTCCATTTTTGAGTTAATTATTACAATGCGTTATCCACGTAGAATTCTGGGAATGAAAAACATGAAACGGGCGCTTCAAGGGACTTTGAACTAAAATAGAACACTGCAAACAAAAGCAGGACTTCAAAAGTCAGGCGGCAGTGCACTCATGACTCAATGCCGTATGGAGTGGGTTATAATTAATGCAACAAACTGATGGAGTGGAAATGCTTTAAAATTAAACAGATGAGATTTCAGAAAATTGAATAAGGGTGATTAAATGATCCCCTCCTCTCTAATAATCCTGCATCTATGCTCCAAACATCCAGCACCACATTCCTTAAGGGCCTGTCCCACGTGGGCGTCAATTGCACGTCATTTACGTGACATGCTAAAAATTGGTTGGCGAGTCGTGACGCGCGCATGGCACGTGGTGAGGCGTGGTGGCGTATGCAGTGACGCGCGATAACGCACGGCGCCCCACGATTTTGAGAGGTCAAAATCCTCGCCCGCCACCCGGGTGACGAATCCCTTGCGTACCCTGACGTACTGACGGCGAACGTGTAGCGACGCATGGTTACGCACAAACTTTGCCTATGCTCATTTGTTATGTTACCGTGCATCAACGTCTGCGCGCCATTTGCGCGTCGCACCACGTGACCACCCGGGTATCAAATTTTTCACCATAGTGTCTTTGATTTTCACTGGGAAAATCCTTCCCACGGAGATCGGACTAGGTATGAACGACATCGCAAATGGCTCCCAAAGGGGGCAGGGCCCTCAGGGCAACTGTCGTACTGCTAGACGATTTTTGCGCGACGGTTGCACGACCGTCGCGCGTCAGTCACTATCGGCCTGTCATGTAAATGACACGCAAATGGCGCCCAAGTGGGACAGGCCCTTTACTCCCTCTGCTCCTCTCCATCATACTTAGGATAAATCTTCAGCTGATAAGTTGGAGGTCTTTTTCATTTCCAAATTTTGTCCTTGATGTTTCTGCATTTCAACTGTTTCCCCACACCCCCAACGATTGGCTTAAACAACACTAATCATGAACATCAATCTCAATTGCATTATCTTGTATGATGGAGGCAGCTCCAGATAGATTGGGGTCAAACATTCCTAAGTATCCATTTCCCTTATCCAAGAAATAGTTTTTTTGCTACAGTAAATATTTGCAAGTTTTTTTAAACAATGTGGCAACAAATTTCGAATAGACTTTCTAGCAACAAGTTTGGAACCAGATCCTTTGTAAATTGAGATGTTTAAGTTTAGTTTAAAAATACAACATGGAAACAGGCCCTATGGCCCACCGAGTCCACACCAAGCATAGATTGCCCGGTTACACTAGTTCTATATTGTCCCACTTTCTCATTCCCCTCCTACACACGTGGGGCAATTTTAGAGGCCAATTAACCTACAAACCTGTGTCAACATACTTCACACGCAGATTAGCATTATTACTGGAACACTCAACAATGGCATTGTTACCATACAGCACCAAAAGCTTCAATCTCCAACAGCCACCTTGCCAGGTTCTCACCTGGTTCTAATCAACACCACCAGAATCAGTGTTTACCGTAATAACATCCTCCCACTCTTCACACAGATGCAATGAGCATTTCTGCTCCAAAAGAACATCACTCCACTCAGCCCATCAGCATATCCTATTTTGCCACGTTAATCCAGTTTGCCCTTAAAAGCAGGCTTTTAAAGTACTATGGACTCTACACCTTTCAGGCTTTGCTTTTCTAAGGACATCAGCTCTTGTTCTGCATTCCAATCTTGTAAATTATCAGTTCAGAGAGTATTCTATGAAATTTGAGCCTTCCCCGTCTCCAAATCTTGTCAAACAAGGAAACCAAATATGCAGGAAGACAGTATGTTACAATTAGTAGCACAAATGTACAATAATTAATGAACATAGTCATGGGGTGGGGCTGTCAAATAGTAAAACCTCGCAGGTTAGGTGGAGGCAGTCAAAAAGGACGACATTTTGCTGGTTTTGACAAGGATAATAGTAAGAAAATGAAGGAATTTGTGTAAACAATTTCAGAAATTTGAAGTACAGCAGTTAATCAAACACATTGTAGGAGGAAATAGAAAAATAAAATGTACAGTAAAGCAGCAGATATGGGCATGAATACCTGCAAGGCCATAAATATATTTGAAAACAAAACACCAACTTCATACTGGAGCACAGAAAGACACAGGACACAAGTTGGATATGGACAAGTGCAGTTTTGTGGAGGGTTTAAACAGGGAAGTTGGCAGAACATTTAAGTTTTTGGAGGTAAGTATTCTGGTAATGAAAAACAAATTGCACAGTGACCCAAATGCTGTTAGTTAATATGAGGGGGAAAAAGAGGGAAGTCTCACACTTCAGTCACCCTTCAGTCACTTCAGTCAAGAAAGTTTATATTCTCCAAGCGAACAACTGGAAATGCTGATAGAAATCAAACATAATAATGACAATGGGCAATATAGAGTCGGAGACATGTTTGGCCAGGGCCAGCAACTTGGTAATGTGGCAATAAAATTGGGTTGAAGAAAATCACAGTAAGTACTGTGCAGCCAATCTCATTAGCACATTAATAGATACCATTTGTAAGGCACATATTCCTCTTTAGTTCCTAATGCAATATAATACCATATTCAAACTGCACTCCACTCCCAAAAAATTGCTTTGAATTGATTTTAGAAAACAAAATATCACGTCTGCTGCTCAAGATGGTCTTCGGGGTCAAATATGGGGTAAGGTAGCGCTGTTAGATAGCCAAAAGCAGACGATGATTCTATGAATGCATAATTTAAAATTAAGGTGAAGCAAACTGCAAAGTAGAAGGATGAATTTAATGCTAGTTGGAAAAGGCAATTAAGTAGCTAAAATATTACAATAGGTATGCAGGGAAATTGTATGCATGACAATGCAGATGATCTTGAAAGCCTCAATTCTATGAGATGGAACAAGAACCATCTGTGGGGAGGGCAAGTTTCAGTTATATTTATTAACACCTTGGTCTCCATTTTATTATGCCATTATCATCATATCTGCAACACACACTTTATTTGAAATCTCTCCCTTCATTCTTGTTTAATAATATCAATGTTCAAGATGTGATATCATAAGGCAATGAACATCTGCACGATGATCGACACGGCTTGGTTCAGCTGTGATACCCAGAGGGTGGTGCATCTTTGAAAATTACCCACAAGGGCAGTGGAGGCTGTTACCAGTGCATCAGGACAGATATCAAATGATTTTTGTACTTTTAAGAGAATCAAAATAGAATCAAGGGTCATTCAAGAAAGTGCAGCTGAACAAAAAAAAAACTATGACATTACTGATAGGTGAAATAGGCACAAATGACCTTCTCTGGGTTTCAATTTTCAGAGATACAGCATGGAAACAGGTCCTGTGGCCCACGCCAACCTTCGACCACCCATTGACACTAGTTCTGTTATCCCATTTCCTCATCCTCTTCCTACAAGCTACATTAATGCAATAACACAACAAATAAAGATACAATAATCAATAGTAAAATACATTAATAATTAGTAGTGCTGGGTAACCAGACCATAATAGTGCAAAACCGAAGTACAGAGTGCAACCAAAACGTAGTCCATAGTTGTATGGAGTTCAGGTTGCAGCTTAGTGTTCAAGAGCAAGATGGCCACTAGGAAGGAGCTATACTGGAACCCGGTGGTCACCATTTGCAGGCTCCTGTACTTGATTCCCCATGGTGGCAGTGAATTGAGAGCATGTGGATCTTTGCTGTCTTTTTGAAGCAGTGCTTCCTGTAGGTTCCTCCGATGGTGAGGAATTCACTAGCCAATATCTAGCACATTCTGCAGCCTCCATTCCAGGAGAGTCATTACCAAACCATGATGCAACCCTTCAGTATGCCCTCTAATGTACCTTATAGAGGTGCAATAGAGTGTTCAACAAATCTTCTCAATCCTCGAAGGAAGTAGAGGCGTTATTAGCTTTCTTTCTGACTGCATTGATGTACTGGCCCAGACGGATCTTCAGAGATGCCATGTACCTGGAAGTTATTACTCTCTCCATTGCTATCCCATTGAAGAAAGCAGGTTCATGGCTTCTCTTCCTGAAGTCAACAATTGGTTTTGCTAACATTGAGCAAGATTGCTGTTCTGGAACCAGATTATCAATCTCACTCCTGTACTCAGTCATCATTACCAAATATTCATCCAGCAAGGGTGGTATCATATGCAAATTTAAAATGGCACTGTAGTTGCGTCTGAGTACACAGTCATAGGTATAAAGAGATTAAAGGGGCTGAGCACATAACCTTGAGATGCTCTAGTATTGATGGTTATCAAGGAGATAGCATTGCCAATTCCTACAGATTGTGGTCTTCCAACAAGAAAGTTAAGGATTCAATGGCATTGGGATGAGCAGAGATCCAGCTCCAAGAGTTTGATGATAAGCTGAGAAGGGATGATGGTGTTGAACACCCAAGCTGTAATCAATGACCAACTGTCTGACGTAAGTGCCAATATTGTCCAAGTGGTCTAGTGCAGAGTGGGGAGCAAGCAAGATCACATCTCCAATTGATCTGTTGCGGCGGTAGGTGAATTGCAGTGGATCTAGGTCCTTACTAACACAGGAGCTGATGTGCACCATAACCAACCTCCCAAAGCACTTCACCACAGGAGTGCTACCAATCGGTATTCATTGAGGCATAACACCTTGCTCTTCTTTGGCACTAGTATTATTGATGCCCTTTTAAAGCAGGTTCGGACCTTAGACTTTAGTAGTGAGAGGTTGAAGATGCCTACGAAAACTCTAGCCATTTGGTCCGCGCTAGTTTTAAGGATATTCTGACATCGGCCTTAGTGACTGGGATGACCTTGTCATCAGAGGCTGTGCCCCCTCCTCCCCCCCCCCCTCCCAACTCTCAAAAAGGTACAACCGATGTTCTCCCTTTTAAAGTGAGCATAAATGCATTCTCATCCAAGAGCTGTCACTTGGTCTTGCTTTAAAGGAAGAATTGGCAAACAAGCTCTGTAACAGCTGGCAAAGTCTGAATGATCCTCCAGTTCAGGCCAAAAGTCTGTTTTCTCGATAGCCTAAAAGCCCTGTCCCACTGTACGAGGTAATTCAAGAGTTCTCCCGAGTTTTCCCCTGATCCGAACTCAGAGAATGTCCGTAGCGGGTCCGTAGGAATTCGTGGATGTCTCGTAGCGGCTTGTAATGCTAACGGTAGGTACTCGGGACATCCAGTAAACTCGTGACGTTTTTTCATCCTTGCAAAAAATGTCCACGAGTAAAAAAATACTCGTGATCAAAAATATTGTTACTTTTTACTCATATGAGCCGCTACAAGATATCCATGAACTCCTACGGACCCGCTACGGACATGCTCCGAGTTCGAATCAGGGGAAAACTCGGGAGAACTCTTGAATTACCTCGTACAGTGGGACAGGGGCTTTAGAGGTTGTGCCTAGTCAACTTAGATAACCCTGCATTAGACTTGACCTAGTCCTCAGTAGATTGGGAATCTCGTGGCTGATCCAAGGCTTCTGGTTAGGGAACACACTCCTCCGCACATTTCTTTATGAAGACGTAATAATGTGGTACATGCCTTCAGGTCAGTTGCCAAATCCTTGAACATCACCCAGTCCACCAATGCCAAGCAGTCAAAAATTTGCTCCTCTGGCTCCTCGAACTAGGTCGGTTCCTGACCACTGGAACTGTGCTCTTCAGTCATTGCCTATACACAGAAAGGAGGATCATAGCCAGCCGATCAGTTTTTCCAAAATTAAGGCAATATATAAAACGATCTTTGATGGTGGTGGAGTAGTCGTCGAGATAACTGCAGGAAACAAACAAGTGGTAGTTTGGAAATTACCTCTTCAAACTAGCCTCGTTGAAGTACCCGACTACGATGGTGAACGTGTCAGGGTAAGCGTTCTGGTGTTTCTTGACCATGGAGTTTAACTCCTCAAGCGCTATCTGAACATTTGTCCGGGGTGGGATGTAGATTGCAGTCGTGATGACAGAGGCGAATTCCCTTGGGAGTAGAAGGGTTGGCACTTCACCGTTAGATGTCTAGATATTTTCACGGCAATGCACAGAATCTTTTACCAGTGTAGAGGAATCAAGAACCAGAGGACAGACTTCAGCTAAGGGAAGTAATATTTAATAGGAACCCAAGGAGCACAAAGGGGGTGATGGGTATATGGAATGAGCTGCCAGAGATTATAGTTGAGACAGGTACTTACTATAACAATGTTTAAAATACATTTGGACAGGTACATGGATAGGAAGGGTTTAGAGATGGGGGCCAAACTTGGGCAGGTGGGACTAGTGTGGATGGGGCATCTTGGTCAGCATGGGCAAGTTGGGCTGAAGGGCTTGTTTCATTGCTGTATGTCTCCATGAGTATGTTTCAGGTGTGAGGAGAAGGAGCAGGACAAGACTTCTTTGTCTGAGCACAACAAAGATTTTATCATGGAACAGATGCCACTGCCTCTCCATTTACCTGATAATGCCGTCCAGTCCATGAGATGGATCATGGATAACTCAGAATGAGCATGCCTCTGTGTAACAAAGTACACAGCATTCCTTCAAGTCCTTTTGTTAAAACAGTATTGCCCTGTAGACTAGATGGGGCAAAAGATACCCGACGACTCAGTAGTTTGTGCAGAGCTATGTTCCTTCCACTGATTTTCCTGTACTTCCGTATATGCTCTTGAGGTTCTTTGTGGCCTCCTGCATGTTCCCGTTTCATTTTAAGCAGCCATGGTCCTTAGATTTATAGGAGTCATCGAACAATCCCTGCCATCCAAAGAGGCCTTCAGGAAATACTCACTTTTCTTTCCATCCATCTGATAATTTCCTCCCACCATGAATTTCAGAACGTAGTCCGTTACTGCAATTTGGCATGGGGGATCATGACAGAAGCCTCCTCGTGGCGATCCCTGGAAGCGACGGCGTGATGCACACTCTGTGACGCGTTGGGCCACAACTCTGTCAACAGGTTGGACGACGACAGAAGCCACCAGCGAGCTACATCGTCTGACACACGAGCAAACAAACGAACGCGGTATCTGGCATACGAATGAGCATCTATCCAACAAATTCATGGGCTTCAGTGTTGGTGCAACGAAAAACTGAGATTAATTGGTTTGTTATCTCAATGGATTTGAGGGGTTTTGGCAAAATTGGTATTGGTGATATCCCTCCAGCGCATTTTCTACATACCGTAGGTAAACCGTTCCAGGACACATTTGAGTGCAAAATCGCTACCTCCTATTGCTCAAGGGTGTTGTGCTGGGTTGTGGGTGTTGATTTTCATATTTCCTTGCTAAACTGACTGGAAGGCCATGCTGAATTTCATCAATGATGTCTGCCTTTGCTGTGAGATGGTCTCCAAGAGATGGGAAGTAGTCCATATTTTCCTAGAATTTCCCCGTGACACTTTGTTGTCAGAGGTTGGTTTTGTACTAAAGGGGCAGGTGACTGAAGAACCTGCGACCTGCAAATATTCAGTAAAGTCTATTCTTTTGTGAGCTTTAGCGAACGTTGTTAAATCAGTCAGTCTTAGAACATGCACATAGTTCTACACCAGTGGAATCTCGTTGGAGCCATTCTGTGGAATTGTGATAAGAAAAATTGAAAGAGTTTTGGGGCAATGACACAGCCTTGCTTGAGATTGCTCCACAATCGTGAACCCAGAGTTAGGATTGTGACTTGCATGTCATCATGAAGTCAGCACAGAAGGTGTGGAAACTCCAATCAAAGAAGATGCTTTATAGTCCCGCCCAGTTAACAAGACTCAAAATCATTGGTGACTTCAAAGACAAGCTTTACTTTAGTTTAGAGATACAGCATGGAAGCAGGCCTGACTGCCCACCAAGTCCATGCTGACCATCGATAATTAGTTCTACCTTATCCCTCTGTCTCATCCACTCCTTGCACATTAGGGACAATTTGCAGAAGCCAATTAACCTACAAACCCGCACATCTTTAAGGTGTCACACCCCATGCAGTCACATGGAGAACGTGTCAACTCTTCACAGAGAGCACCCGAGGTCGGGATCGAACAGGTTTATGATGCTGTGAGACAGCAACTCTACTAGCTACACTATTGTGCCGCCCTCAAGCTATGGACAGTGCTTCTCCCTGGATTTCTCTTGCGGTCATTGTAGTGAACACCATGCTTTTTGATGGACAGAATCGAAAACACCATGCAGACAGCAGCTCTTTGGCTACTGGATGAACAGTGACTTTCCAAATAACATACAAGAGATATCCTTGTAGTTACCAGAATCAGTTGTCTACATTTTTGAAGATTGTAATAAGTACAATGAGGAAACATAGAACAAAGAACTGCAGATGCTGGTTTATACCAAAGATAGATACAAAGTGCTGAAGTAACTCAGCGGGTCAGGCAGCATCTCCAGAGAAAAAGGATGGGTGATGTTTCATGTCCGACCCTTCTTCAGCCAATGAGACCCTCTGATGTGAACAAGGAAATTGTGGATTTGTAATTAAGTCTCGTCAGTGGAAGCAAGACTGGCCAATTAGGCCATGGCTCATGTGAAGGACAGACATGGCTGTGGTCTTCAAAGCTTACTGCAACTGCTCATTTCCCTTCTGCCTTTGTTCAGTTCACCTTTCATGTAATGAGGTGGGTCTTTGAGTATTTCTCTTGTACTTTGTCCTAACAGCAGCGAAGAACCAGCTCACATCATGGGTATCTTTAATTCATCAGATCCCTACAGATCTATATATTTGCCCCCCACGACAAACAACTAGGGTGTAGGGTGTCCAATCCTACAATGGTAGGGTCTCCAATCCAAAAATGCTTCAGTTTGAGATAATCAGCTTTTTGATCAGCAGGTCCTCTTTATCACAATAGTCCCGATTCATCTTTGTATTGTGCTGCAAAGAAAGAGAGACGTGGAATCCACCATCCTTACCTGATCTGGTCTACATGCAACTTAATTGTCTTCTCGGGGAGCAATTAGGGATTTTCAATAATGCTAGCTTTGCCGGTGATATACACATCCTGTAATCAAATAAAAAATCAATTAAGTATAGGTCCGAATATTTATTTTATTGAATTTTATAAATAAGGTCTGAAATTTCTGGTGTGTGCAAATTCTGAACAAACTTTTAAGAACTCTTCATAAATGGATGGGTTTTGGAAATCAATCATATTTCTGGCATCCAACATGGCTATGAAGTCTTACAGCTACACTTTGCTATTGACTACAGAAGTACATTGCATCTGCTTTAAAAGCACACTTACAAACCAAAGCCTTGACTCAGAATTATATTCAGAATTGACAGAATTAGTTATCAGAGCCTCAAGTGAGTAAAAATTGCTTTTCACAGAAACATAGAAACATAGAAAATAGGTGCAGGAGTAGGCCATTCGGCCCTTCGAGCCTGCACCGCCATTCAATATGATCATGGCTGATCATCCAACTCAGTATCCTGTACCTGCTTTCTCTCCATACCCCCTGATCCCTTTAGCCACAAGGGCCACATCTAACTCCCTCTTAAATATAGCCAATGAACTGGCCTCAACTACATTCTGTGGCAGAGAATTCCAGAGATTCACCACTCTCTGTGTAAAAAATGTTTTTCTCATCTCAGTCCTAAAAGATTTCCCCTTTATCCTTAAACTGTGACCCCTTGTTCTGGACTTCCCCAACATCGGGAACAATCTTCCTGCATCTAGCCTGTCCAACCCCTTAAGAATTTTGTAAGTTTCTATAAGATCCCCCCCTCAATCTTCTAAATTCTAGCGAGTACAAGCCAAGTCTATCCTGTCTTTCTTCATATGAAAGTCCTGACATCCCAGGAATCAGTCTGGTGAACCTTCTCTGTACTCCCTCTATGGCAAGAATGTCCTTCCTCAGATTAGGAGACCAAAACTGTACGCAATACTCCAGGTGTGGCCTCACCAAGACCCTGTACAACTGCAGTAGAACCTCCCTGCTCCTATACTCAAATTCTTTTGCTATGAATGCTAACATACCATTCGCTTTCTTCACTGCCTGCTGCACCTGCATGCGTACTTTCAATGACTGGTGTACCATGACACCCAGGTCTCGTTGCATCTCCCCTTTTCCTAATCGGCCACCATTCAGGTAATAGTCTACTTTCCTGTTTTTGCCACCAAAGTGGATAACCTCACATTTATCCACATTATACTGCATCTGCCATGCATTTGCCCACTCACCCAGCCTATCCAAGTCATCTTGCAGCCTCCTAGCACCCTCCTCACAGCTAACACTGCCCCCCAGCTTTGTGTCATCCGCAAACTTGGAGATGTTGCATTCAATTCCCTCGTCCAAATCATTAATATATATTGTAAATAGCTGGGGTCCCAGCACTGAGCCTTGCGGTACCCCACTAGTCACTGCTTGCCATTCAGAAAAGGACCCGTTAACTCCTACTCTTTGCTTCCTGTCTGCCAGCCAGTTCTCTATCCACATCAATACTGAACCCCCAATACCGTGTGCTTTAAGTTTTCAAGTTAACATTTTATCTTCTCCACCAAATTGGAAACATGGCAAAACTACCCTACCTGAAGCCAGTAACTACAGTGCTGCACAATTGTCAGAAGCCCTGGATAATGGTCTACTCTTTCCAGTATCTATTTCCCCAGAAATTCTAAGGTTACTGTTACTTATACAGCTCTCTGCCCATTATAACTGCTGACACTGCATTTCAGACCCTAAACATTTGCTGTGTAAATGTCATCACACAAAGGTTCTTTTTACCTTAATTCTACGTCATTTGGTTCTTGATACCTCCAGCAACAGGAACAGTATTGCCTAATCTACTCTATTCACGCACTTCATGATTTTGACACCTCACATTCCATGGCAACATCTTCTATTCCAAAACAACCATCGCAGATTCTATAATTTTCCAGATAACTGAAGTCTCTCAACCACAGTAATCTCTTGGTCAATCTGGATTCAAATATATGCACATTGTTCCTTTAATAGCACCCAGAACTGGACACAATACTCCAACAGCAAGTGTTTTATAAAGCTTCATGACTTCTTTGCTCTACTGCTCTACTATACCTCTTTTGAAAGTACAAGATCCAGTATGCTTTTTTTTTTAAGCCACTTTCATCAATTTATATTGCCACTTTTCATCTTTATAGCAAAATGCAAATGATCTTAACATTAAACTCCATCCACCTACCTCCCTATTCCACCAACCTGTCAATGTCTCCTTGAAGATTAATACTACCTTCCCGCTGAGTTATTCCAGCATTTTGTGTCTACCTTCCAGAGTTCACTCCAGTCTAGCCTCACCTGCAAATTTGGAAATTATACCTCATATGCAAATCTGAATTAATAATCTAAAAATGGTCCTAGTATCTACCAGTGGAAGTACAGTGCCCTCCATAATGTTTGGGACAAAGACCCATCATTTATTTATTTGCCTCTGTACTCCACAATTTGAGATTTGTAATAGAAAAAAAATTGCATGTGGTTAAAGTGCACATTGTCAGATTTTATTAAAGGGTATTTTTATACATTTGGTTTCACCATGTAGAAATTACAGCTGTGTTTATAGATAGTCCCCTATTTCAGGGCACCATAATGTTTGGGACACATGGCCTCACAGGTGTTTGTAATGGTACCCGGACGTGGCGTCGAAGGACGGCAAGTGGAAGAAAAGAAGTGGAAGCCAAATAACAGAACGGAAACAAATTCGAAAAGCCAAATAACCGAAAGCGTACTAAGCCGAAAAGCCAAATAACCGAAAGGGCGGGACGCCTAAAAGCCAACTAACCAAAAGGGGGAATGCCTAAAAGCCAACTAACCAAAAGGGTGGGACGCCTAAAAACCAACTCACCGAAAGGCCGCTGTGCCGAAGCGGCAATTAACCGAAAGGCCGCGTCGCCCAGAAGCCAACTCACTGAAAGGTCGCTGTGCCGAAAAGCCAAATAACGGACATGACGTCCCCGGGGGCGGAACTTGTCAGCGATTGGTCCAGACTCCCGCGTCCATCACATCACTGGCCGGGAGAGACAGGAGGGTGGGGGTTATTTTCCCCACACAAGACCGCCCAGGGCTGGAGGGTGACTGGGCACTCTGAGCCCGAGCACCAAGTTGTAAGTGGTCGAAGGAGCGCATCCCCCGGGACAGCCCCCACTCTCCCACGGCCACCCTCCACCTCGTCTCCCCCGTGCGGTCGCACTGTGACATGCTGTGGGTCGAAAGCGCACACACACACACGGGGGGCCGGGTGGAGCAGAATTGGGGACAGTGCCTCTGTGGCAATCGCAGCACGGACGAGTCACTGCCAAAGATCATAGAGCGGATTCACGTCTGACTCCACTAATGCAGAGCGGCTATGGAAGTTGGGAAAACTGGCACTGACAGCGGTCCATGCGAAATATCAGCACTTACCAACAATGAAGGCACTATGAAACCAGCTGCTGCAAGCCCTTCCCACAGGACGGGGTCGGCATTAAAACTCAAAAAAGAGTTACATTGATTTAAAAACTAAAATGTTACATGTATAAATAGTTCTTACATTCAGGAACCTGGTTAATTAAGTGGTGGGATTATTTCCCTGTCCTAACTATGCCTTTGCTTTTGCCAGTGGTTACATCCATTCATCCCTCCCTCCCCTGGTGTGGGGGTTGGGGTCCGGTGGCGGTGCATCACGGTCAGTGACTCTGGGTGGGCGGAGGGACCAGACTGTCCCCAACTCTGTTCCATGCTGCCCCGTGTGTGTGTGTGCGCTGCCGATCCACAGCCCGTCACAGTGCGGCTGCATGGGGGAGACGAAGCAGAGGGCGGCCGTGGCCGTGGGAGAGTGGGGGCTGTCCCGGGGGATGCGCTCCTTCGGCCACTTACAACTTGGTGCTCGGGTTCAGAGTGCCCAGTCACCCTCCAGCCCATGGCGGTCTTGTGTGGGAAAATGACCCCCACCCTCCCGTCTCCCCGGCCAGTGATGTGATGGACGCGGGGGTCTGGACCAATTGCTGACAAGTCCCGCCCCCCCAGCGACATGATGTCCGTTATTTGGCTTTTCGCACAGCGGCCTTTCGGTGAATTGGTGTCCAGGCAACGCAGCCTTTCGGCATAGCGGCCTTTTGGCGAGTTGGCTTTTAGGCGTCCCACTCTTTCGTTTAGTTGGCTTTTAGACGTCCCGTCCTTTCGGTTAGTTGGCTGTTCGGCTTTGTACGCTTTCGGTTATTTTGCTTTTAGGCTTTGTTTCCGTTCGGTTATTTGGCTTCCACTTCTTTGGTTCGGCTTCTCGTCCGCACTCGGTTTGTAATTGCTCAAGTGTGTTTAATTGCCTCCTTAATTCAGGTATAGGAGAGCTCTCAGCACCTAGTCTTTCTTCCAGTCTTTCCATCACCTTTGGAAACTTTTATTGCTGTTTATCAACATGAGGACCAAAGTTGTGCCAATGAAAGTCAAAGAAGCCATTATGAGACTGAGAAACAAGAATAAAACTGTTATAGAGACATCAGCCAATCCTGAGGCTTACCAAAATCAACTGTTTGGAACATCATTAAGAAAGAAAGAAAGCACTGGTGAGCTTACTAACCACAAAGGGGACTGGCAGGCCAAGGAAGACCTCCACAGCTGATGACAGAAGAATTCTCACGATAATAAAGAAAAATCCCCAAACACCCGTCCAACAGATCAGAAACACTTTTCATGAGTCAGGTGTGGATTTGTCAATGACCACTGTCCGCAGAAGACTTAATGAACAGAAATACAGAGGCTACACTGCAAGATGCAATCCACGGGTTTGCTGCAAAAATATGGTGGCCGGGTTACAGTTTGCCAAGAAGTACTTAAAAGAGCAACCACAGTTCAGGAAATAAGGTCTAGTGGACAGATGAGACGAAGATTAATTTATATCAGAGTGATGGCAAGAGCAAAGTATGGAGGAGAGAAGGAACTGCCCAAGATCCAAAGCATACCACCTCATCTGTGAAACACGGTGGTGGGGGTGTTATGGCCTGGGCATGTATGGCTGCTGAAGGTACTGGCTCACTTATCTTCATTGATGATACAACTGCTGATGGTAGTAGCATAATGAATTCTGAAGCGTATAGACACATCCTATCTGTTCAAGTTCAAACAAATGCCTCAAAACTCATTGGCCAGCGGTTCATTCTACAGCACGACAATGATCCCAAACATACTGCTAAAGCAACAAAGGAGTTTTTCAAAACTAAAAAATGGTCAATGCTTGAGTGCCAAGTCAATCACCTGATCTGAACTCAATTGAGCATGCCTTTTATATGCTGAAGAGAAAATTGAAGGGGACTAGTCCCCAAAACAAGCATAAGCTAAAGATGGCTGCAATACAGGCGTGGCAGAGCATCACCAGAGAAGGCACCCAGAAACTGGCGATGTCCATGAATCGCAGACTTCAAGCAGTCATTGCATACAAAGGATATGCAACAAAGTACTAAACATGACAACTTTCATTTACATGACATTGCTGTGTCCCAAGCATTATGGTGCCCTGAAATGGGGGGGGGAGGGACTATGTATAAACACAGTTGTAATTTATATATGGTGAAACCAAAATGTATAAAAATGGCCTTTATTAAAATCTGACAATGTGCACTTTAACCACATGTGATTTTTTCTATTACAAATCTCAAATTGAGTACAGAGGCAAATAAATAAACAATGGGTCTTTGTCCCAAACATTATGGATGGCACTGTGTATGGTTCCCATATACTTACCTCCACTTTCCACTACGTACTGTTTCTTGTTATTTAGCCTATTTCTCATCCATGTTGCAATTCTGTCTCTTCTTTCAGCAACCTCAGATGCATCCATCCAAACCAAATGTAACAATTTTAATCGTTACTTGCCTTTCTGGGACCATCTCTTTATCAATTTTTCATTTGTCTAAATTTATTACATCTTCCTATGTTTGCACTCCACCAGACTGATATATTCATTTAAGACTTCCTTTTTTGTTCCTTAAAGTGCCTCAAGTCTTCTATTGTCATTAATTGGTTTATGGGCAGTAGTGCACATGGCAAATATAAATCTTTAACACTTCATCCAAGTATCTGTCGCATTTCTGTTACTGATCTGTTCTGGTGCTCTCTTTTGATTGCTCCTCTCCATTTAAATGACTTTCCTTTTTGAGTTGTACAACAGTAAACGGGTACTTTGGTCCACCATGTCCATGCCCAGCATCAATTACCTTTAACACCTATTCAGATAGTGTTTTAGATTCCAACCAGCTGCTGGGTGTAATGTCTCCTCTGACTTCACCTAAACCACTTACTTTGGATTGGCTGGTACACTGAGAGATTACAAGGACCAAGAACATTCTATTTGCATAAATCAACATAATTATTATTAAAACTGGGGAGTTCAAATTAACAATGTATTCCTTTTTTTAAACCTACTTGCGTATGGCATTTCTTTCCTGCTGAAACCCATCAAATTGCAAAAACTGACCTGCATCTTAGCCTTCAGTTCTGGCAAGGTCAGCAGTGAGATCACTTATCAATGGGCTTAGAAGGATTAGAGGGATATCGGCCAAACACAGACAAATGGGGCTAGCTTAGATGGGGCATCTTGGTTGGCATGGACTATTTGGGCTAAAGGGCCTGTTTCCATACTGTAATTGCCTTGCCATTAATTGCCCTCCAAGTGGTCGTGATGAGCCACCTTCTTGAAATGCGGCAGGTCTCAGAGTCTCTGAGTGATGGTTCTCCCACATATTTTGGGCAAGGATTAAACCCAAACCTGATGGATGAATGGTGACATATATCCAATTCAAGATGGAGGGGAACCTATATGTGCTGATGGTGTCCCATGAAGCTATTTTCTTCCTTGGTTGAAGTCACAGGTTTGAGCACTATTGTTGGTGTATCCAATGTGAGTGACATTAGCGTATTTTGTAAATGATACACACTGCAGGCATAGTGGACTGGTGATGGATGAGAATGTTTTGGGTACTGACTGGAGTTCCAATCAAGCAACTGCTTTATCATGGACATTGGAGAGCTTCAAGTGTTGGAAATGCACACAGGCAAACAAGCATATTCTATCACTCCTGGTTCATGCCTTACACAAAGTGGAAAGGCTTTTGCAAATCAAGAAGTGACTAATTTACCCATTTATCTCTAGACTTGTAACCAGTAACTGGGCCTTACTGATCTTTGACGAAAAGAATCTGTCTGACCCCACACATGGATGGCTCATTTTGTTAAAATACTGACAACAAGTAACATAAAGATAGCCCACACATGAAGGAAGCTACCCTCATCGCAAAGGGCGAGTATCCAAAACAAAATGAGATAATGAACTGGTTAACCTTCCTGGTGCGTACGATGAAGCAACAAACCCAACACTGTGTCCAAAATTAACTGTGATATTCCACAACAGTCTCACCATTGTTTGCATATACATTCAGACCCTGCAGCTCTTAATGCCAATTGATTTTTAAATGTAAAATCCTGGGAATTAAAGGAAAAAAATAAAATCTTAAAAACCCAGGAAATAGAAGTTATTGGTCAGATGAGGAAAGAAACCCTCCAGCGTTTAAATGCTAGGATAGGGGAGCTATGCCAGAGGAAAATCCTCTGGTCTCTAAACATGTAATAAAAATGCAAATACCTTGATCAAAATATCAATATTATCGCAGAAAGATGATGTAAAATGACACATAGCTAGTTCAAATAATTACTTTCCATTGAATTTTAAGAAGCGGCTTTGCACAGGTCAAAAGATCCTCTGTGCCAAGTAGCAACCAAAAGGTTCCAAAGAATGGGAAAATTGACAAACACCATGGCTTGAACTTTCTTGCTGTATTATTATGATTCACTGAACAACAAAACTGGTAGAAAGGGGACAGAAAAGATAATTCAGCCCTTCAAAAAGCTCAAGCAAGTTAGACACATCCAAGTCTTAACTAGCAACTTTAAAACGACAGGCACGCAAGAGTGGCATTGAGTGCAATCTCCACGCTTCTGCAGATTGCCAATGTAATACCATCAGTAGCTTACAGTTTAGAGGAAGGCAAGACTTTCAGTATGCTTACCTCTTAATTTTCACTACCTTGCTTATCATATTACACAGTGCGATGAAGCTGAAATACCCCGATTAGTGGCCTAACCCCTGTACCCATAACACTTTACCTAAAAACACCATCAACTACAGTAAATTACAGTTTAAAGTTCCCTACAGGGGAGTACTGGACTAATATTTCTTCTCTGGAGACTGCAAAACATGACAACACACAATGTTAGGGAGCAACCAAAAGTAGGTAGAATTCCTGAGCTGACAACACAGCAGTTAATGTTTTTTGACTCTGCCTGTGGTCAGTCTCCAAGATCCATAACTGGGGCTTAGTTTGGGACATAACCAGAAGTGCCAAATGCTGTTTGCAGACACAAAGCCACAACTTCTCACCCCAGCATTAGTTCAGAATTCAACTCTAGTTAGCTCAGCATGGAGTACATGGAGCAGAAGAAAAGCTGGAGATTAAGATCGATGGCACCAGCAAAGGGTAGAATGCTGAAAATGAGTAGAGTGGCTTTAGTGGTGTCTCCAAAACTTCTTCTTACTGCTTGTTCGTCCAGAGGTGGGGGAAAAAACAGCACCAATTCAGGTACTAAAGCTGTGTTTTTTCTTAATATTGTTATAATGGTTGTTTTAATAAAGAACTATAAATGTATTAAAAATTTAAAGTTAAAAATAATTCAACAAGGGCAGCATGCTGGCACAGTGGAGGGGCGGCATGGTGGTGCTGCCTTAAAGCGCTGCCTTTAGTGTTGCTGCCTTAAAGCGCCAGAGACCCGGGTTCGATCTGGACTACGGGAGCTGCCTGTACTAAGTTTGTATGTTCTCTCCTTGACTGTGTAGGTTTTACCCGGGAGCTCCAGTTTCCTCCCACACTCCAAAGATGTACAAGTTTGTACGTTAATTGGCTTTGGTAAAGATGGTAAATTGTCTCTGGTGTGTAGGAAGGTGCTAATGTACGGAGATCTCTGGTCGGGATAGTGGGCCGAAGAGCTTGTTTCCACGCTGAATCTCTAAGCTACACCAAAAAGGAGCTCAACAAAATACCTGCAAGTCTGAGAAAGAATGATAAATTTCTCTGATTGTCGCACTTTGAATCTTATACTCATAAAACGCGGGGGCTTCGACCGGCAGCTGTAGGAGCTTCAATCGCCCCGACAGATCGTTCGACTGCCCCGACCGCGGGAGAATAAAGAGGAAGGAGTTTTGACTTTATTGCCTTCCATCACAGTGAGAAATCTGCTGTGGTGGATGTTTTAGTTAACTTTTATGTAGTTGTGTGGCTTGTTGCTTTTTTTTGGGGTATGGCTGTATGGTAATTTGCTTATCACTGTACCTTAATTGGTACACGTGGCAATAAAATACCTTTGAAACCTTTAATTCTCTTTTCACTCTCAACCCTTGCAAGATTACAGTCAATGAGAGAGAAAAAAGGACATAACTCCAGCATCAAAGCATCCAGTCCCTTTCCCCATCAAGGATTACATCTGTCCAGAAACCTGAAGTGACATGGAGAATTCTAAGGATGTCATTAATTATCAATAGAGTTCACTATAAAGGCTAGATTATCCCTGT
This sequence comes from Malacoraja senta, assembly GCA_038087875.1. Lineage (NCBI taxonomy): Eukaryota > Metazoa > Chordata > Chondrichthyes > Rajiformes > Rajidae > Malacoraja > Malacoraja senta. The sequence goes on along the minus strand of CM075982.1, from coordinate 43,409,098 downwards.
GCCACAATCTGACGTTGGCTCATCACTCAAGACCCATCCACCTGCCAGTATCCAACATTCAAAAACTGTTGCGAGAACTCAGGGGATCACCCAGCATCTGCTAACGGAAATGAATAGACAACGTTTCTGGTCAGGACCTCTCTGTAGACTGATGGAGGGAAATAGCTGTAGAAAGAGGCGAGGGGTAGGGGTTGTCAAGAGCTAGCACTTAACAGGTTTAGTTTAGAGATACAGTGTTTAGAGATACAGCGCAGAAACAGGTCTTTCGGCCCACCGAGTTCACGTCAACCAGTGGTCCCCGCACATTAACACTACGGACAATTTACACATACACCAAGCCAATTAACTACAAACCTGTACATCTTTGGAGTGTGGGAGGAAACCGAAGAATTCAGAGAAAACCCACACAGTCACGGGGAGAACGTACAAACTCCGTACAGACAGCACCCTATGTCGGGATCGAACCCGGGTCTCCGGTGCTGCAAGCGCTGTAAGGCAGCAAGTCTACCTCTGTGCCACCGTGACGCCCCTAAGTGAAGTGGGGTTGATTGGCAGACGAGTCAAATCAGGAAGAGAAATGTGATTTTCCGTAAATAAAGATGGTAACTAAGACTGGAGGGGATAAGTGGACGTCAAAAGGGTGCAAATGGCAGAACGATTAGGAAGATGGAGGATTGGGAGATAAACAGGTGGGGGCGGGAAAAGGAATTGGGTGACGGGGCGGAGGGAGCACTGGAAAGAAAGGAGAGCGTGTGGGGATGGGAAAATCAAAACCTGGGTAGATGAGAGGAGTGGTTACCTGAAATTAGAGAATTCAATGTTCATCCCGTTGGGCTGTAAGCTTGCCAAGCAGAATACGAGGCATTATTCTTCCAGTTTGTGTGTGGCCTCACTCCGGTACAGGACAGACTGGTTGGGAATGGGAATTAAAATGACAAGCAACCAGGTACTCAAGTTGGCGCTGACTGACAAAGTGGTGTTCGGCAAAGTGATCACCTAGTCTCACGATCTCACTGATGTGGGAGGATGCCACATCAAGAGCGTCAAAATACAATAGACATGGTTGGAGGAGGTGAATGCAAACCTCTTTCAACTGTTGTTGAGGGAGGTGGTGTAGGGCATGTGTATGTCCCTCTTTATTCATACAACTAACATGCTCTGGGACACAAACTATTTGATATTTTGTCAGAAGCTACAAACTAACAATTCATCCTCTCTCTACATCTTATAATGCTGCCACGGAATAGAGATTGTATCTATTGTACAAACTGAACTATAACTTGTTTTGGCACTAGATAACTTAGAAATGGCAAATGAAGGCCACCAATAATATAATTTAATTGGTCACAAAAAAAATCCTATATTTCCCATTCCCACAAAGTACAATAGTTCCTCAAACAGCTACATTGTTATTGGGTGTTTCAGTAAAAACAAATATTTGCATTACACAATAGACAAGAGAGAATAGGTGCAGGAGTAGGCCATTCCGCCCTTCGAGCCAGCACCGCCATTCTCTGTGATCATGGCTGATCATCCACAATCAGTAGCCCGTTCCTGCCTTCTCCCCATTTAAGATCTCTATCTAACTCTCTCTTGAAAGCATCCAGAGAATTGGGTTCCACTGCCTTCTGAGACAGAAAATTCCACAGATTCACAACTCTCTGGGTGAAAACGTTTTTTCCTCATCTCCGTTCTAAATGGCCTCCCCTTATTCTTAAACTGTGGCCCCTGGTTCTGCACTCCCCCAACATCGGGAACATGTTTCCTGCCTCTAGTGTGTCTAATCCCTCAATAATATTATTATATGTTTTAATAAGATCCTCTCTCATCCTTCTAAATTCCCGTTTATACAAGCCCAGTCGCTCCATTCAACTTATCCCAGGAATTAACCTCGTGAACCTATGTTGCACTCCCTCAATAGCAATAATGTCCTTCCTCAAATTTTGGAGACCAAAACTGCACACAATACTTCAGGTGTGGTCTCACCAGGGCCCTGAACAACTGCAGAAGGACCTCTTTGCTCCTATACTCAACTCATCTTGTTATGAAGGCCAACATGCCATTAGCTTTCTTCACTGCCTGCTGTATCTGCATGCTTACTTTCAGTGACTGATGTACAAGGATGCCCAGATCTCGTTGTACTTCCCCTTTTCCTAACGACACCATTCAGATAATAATCAGCCTTCCTGTTTTTTGCCACCAAAGTGGATAACCTCACATTTATCCACATTAAACTGCATCTGCCATGCATCTGCCCACTCACCCAACCTGTCAATATCAATATCTATATCAGTTTTATTCGTCACTTGCACATAAAGTGCAAGTGAAATGAATTTGCCAGCAGCGGTACAATGAAAAAAGAACACACAAAAACACAATAAAAATGTAACAAACATCCCCCACAGCATTCATCACTGTGGTGGAAGGCACAAAAATTGGCCAATCCTCCTCCATTTCCCCCCGTGGTCGGGACCTCAACCCTCCGCAGCCGCCGCTGCGGGCGTCCAGATGTGCAGACAGGTAAAAGTCCAGGTAAGTCCAGAATCGGCTCTTCCCCACTGGAGACCGCGGCTTCAAGTTGGTGTAGGCCACAGGCCGGCGGTCGAAGATTTAAAGTTCTCCCCGCGCCGCAGCCAGAAGCACCGCAGACCCGGCGGTCAGAGCTCCTCTCCAGGGGTCCCCGGCGAGAAACCCCACTCCTGATGGTAAGTCCCCGCCGCGCCCGCGTTAGAAGTTGGCCGCGGGCTGGAGCTTCTTCTCCTCCCGGGTCCCCCAGCTGGAGCTCTGCAGATGTTCAGGCTGCTGCGGGCCAGCGAACGGAGCGCTCCCCTCCGGCGATCCCCGGCAGGGGCTCACACGCTCCACGCCGCTGAAGCCCCGGGCGCTTTTCCGGGAAAGGCCGCGCTGATCCTCGATGTTAGGCCACGAGGGAGGCGACATGGAAAAATGCGCCTCTCTGTGGAGGAAACGGTTTTCCCCCTTACCCCCCCACACCACCCCCCACAGAAGACACACAAAAGAAACATTTAAAACATACATTAAAACAGTGTCAAGACCAGTGTCAAAACTCAAAAAGAAATGCAAATGAATCACTTTCGCCGGATTTGTACATTTCTTTCTGAAACTCAGTTCAATTGAAAATTGTTTTATAAAGCTTTTCAAAATACACACCCATACGAAAAATAAAGGGTAGACTGGAATTATCTGCATATTAAGGGTCCCACCGCAACATATGAAAAGATATTCCCAGATTCAAGTGCCCCTACATTGTTATAAATGCCCTGAGACCCAGGGAATTGCAGCTGTTGAATCATGAGCCAACACCAAAGTGCTGGAGAAACTCTGTGGGTCAGGCAGCATCTGTGAAGGAAATGGACAGGCGATGTTTCAGATTGGAATCCTTCTACAGAAGAAAAGTATCGGAAAGCTTCAGAAGAACTCTTAGGAAAAAAAATTGGCAAGTTGCAACATTTGACTCAAGGCATTGGCAGTAAAAACTCAAAGCACCAGAAAATCTTTTGAATGTGCTCTGCTGGTGAGCATACGTATGGTCTCATAGCTTTAGCTGTACTAAACTTAAAATATGAACAAGAAACACTATTCCTTTTGAAACATTACCCAAGCTTTGAAAATATTTGAATTCAACTAACCATGCAAACTATATTCAAAAGTTCAATTTGTGCCTTATTTCTTTAATTTCAGATGATAGCCACTTTGATTTTGGTTGCATCCTTCTGCTTGTCACATTCACCCATTTTGATCAGCATAACTTTATAAAAAGCGCTGCATAGTTGCAATGAGAAATTTTAAATCAATAGATGAAAGTTTATCACAACCCACTGTTCAAAAGGCATTCGAACACAAAACATAATCTATATTATTCCTTTATGGGCTGACTGCTTATGTTCAGAATAGGGGGAAAACCTCACCAAATTCGACAGATGCACCTTAGAAAGCATTTTATCAGGATGCATCACAGCTTGATTTAGGAACAGCTCTATCCAAGACCACAAGAAATTGCAGATGGAGCACAGACCATCACACATGCCAACCGCCGTTCCATTGACTCAATTTATATTTCACAGGGCGGGCAGCATAATCAAGGGCGAGTCACACCCTGGCCACTCCCTCTTCTCCCCTCTTCCATCAGACAAAAGGTATAGAAGTGTGAAAACGCATGACTCCAGATTCACGACCAGTTTCTTCCCAGCTGTTTACAGGCAACTGAACCATCCAGAGAGCAGACCTGACTACTATCCATCTCATTGGGGACCTTTGGACTATCTTTGATCGAACTTTCCTGGCTTTACCTTGCACTCAACGTCACTCCCTCATCATGTATCTGTACACTGAATGGCTCAACTATAATTAGGTATGTTACAAAACTTACCTTCAGCGGCGCTGCAGTTCTGCCACTGGCCGTGTGCGCGACTTTGGCGCATTGAGAGGGGGGCGGGATTAAAATGCCGTTTTCTCCTGCCTGTCGGGAGTCGATCTTTCTCAGGCTGTTAAGCTGCTGAAGAATAATTGATCCGACTTGCGTTCTTTGAAGTTTTTTTATAAACATCGCTGGACAATTTAATAGGAGTAAAATAAAAATCTACTTCTAACGCCGTCAACGCCGACAACGGGACGGATCTCCCGTACGGGACAAATAAAGGTAAGCCGTTTATTTTACATATAAACTTGCTTCTTAGGATTACTTTAATCCAAATTTTATGTTGCGAAAAGGTGATTTAGGCCCCATACGAACCAGCAGTGTTTTTCCTGCCGATATGGGGTTTAAATTCATCGCAAACCGCAACGTTCCAAACGATCGCGTTCCACAAAATCTCACCCTCAAGATGATTTAAATGGCCATTAATTTACGGGAATTAAACACTAAATTCCTTCCATTTGGCCTATAAATTCATGACAATGAGATTTAAAAATCATGTTATATTGTGAATTCTTGTGTGAATGTTATTTGGACGCTTAGGCTATTTAAAAAATGTTAACCTTTTCTTAAGAAATGGATAGATGTTTAGATCTAGTAATTGAATTTTGTAATTAGCTACAATTAGGTAACTAACTAATTATATGCTTTAATTTCAGGTCATCCAAGTAAAATAGTTTCATGTTTGTTTCAGAATGCTTCAATCTAAAATAACTGAAAACTTCATTCAGTTCTCTTAATTTTTAAGAAAGTTATGGGCTTTTGACTGTCCTCGATCACAGCTTTTGAGTTAAGTCAATGGAAAAGCAATAGGGAACAAGATGCTAATTTCAGAGTATGAAAATGGCCATAACTTTTTTAATACTGAAGATATGAAAGTGAATTAGGTGTCAAATTGAACTTATTTTTATGCTTTATCTGATGGGATAAATTGCAGACTTGATTTTTAAATTCTCAAAATTTTGTAACATTGCTACTATAATCATCTTTCCTCTGGCTGGTTAACAACCAAAAGCTTTTCACCTCGATACACGTGACAATATACTTAACTGAACGGAAATGACAATCCAGGCCACTGAAATGCATTCATTAACAATGTGACAGAGCTTTGTAAAGATAACTACATTGATGAAACAAAGCACTGAAGAATCATTACAAAGATCAGCTGAAATTTTCAACATCTCAGAATGAGATTCTGCCTAATAATAAAATATCCACCAAACATACACATCTCCTGCTTCCATTGAATATAGAGACTATTTGGTTTTATTGCCATATTTTAGAATAATCCATAATAAATTGTTATTTAAACAAAATTCCAGAAAATCCTTAAAATTCATTTTTTAATACCTTCAAATGAAACTTAAGATTGAATTCTTTATATGGAATAGTGTAAAATCTATGGTTCTTGGTCTCAATACTGCACAATTTTGTCGTTGCTCTGTTCTATTTTCACGCATATCTGAAAACTGGGGCCCAAGTTGGTGGCATGAAAGGCAACATCTATTATTTTTATCAATCTGAATTTTACATGTACAGTGTGCACAACGAATCTCTGCACAAACATTCCAATAACTGTTCAAATGCAGCTATTACAATCCTCCACATTGAGCAGACCGATCACTGTCATAACTGACCGACCTTGAGGCTGCATTCTGCAGTCTGTTCCTATAGCAACCACATATTTCATCGACTCCGGTCCGCCTATGGAAAACTCCTAGTATGCAGGCACAGTGGCACGACACAAATTTAGTTTTCACTTAGGATTCAGAAAATATTATCAGGGCAAGATGGATATTTATACTGTGACCCTGATCACCAGTATTAGAGCTTTCACTTCAAACCCATAAAATTCAGGGAAGATGGTGTGAGTTGGGGGTACATAAAGCCCATTATCCACCCCACTGCCCAATCTCAATCCAATTTTGTACCCTCCATTTCTCTAGATACTGGCATTCAGCAAGGCAAGACCATCTCCAGAGAAGTGACCATTTGTTTCAAGAGTGCAACATGTCAGCCAACTCCTTTCGAGCAACTTGATATGCCCATTACAGAAAGATACTGGCTCAGACTTTGCAGGAAGTACTGGCAATATTCTGCCACATAACTGCAACCAGGTTTGGAATTACTGCACACGTGCGTGTGAATCCCAAAGTTTTAAACCTTTTGCTTGCCATTCACCAGGATCTACCTGCTGTGCTTTTGCAATATAGAGGGGAAATCAAGTCAAGTCAAGTGAGTTTATTGTCATGTGTCCCTGATAGGACAATGAAATTCTTACTTTGCTTCAGCACAACAGAACATAGTAGGCATTGACTACAAGGCATTCTATAAATATATACACACATGAATCAATATACTGATAAAGTGCAAATAACAGTATTGGCTAATAAAGTTCAGTGTTATGTCCGAGCCAGGTTTAATAGCCTGATGGCTGTGGGGAAGTAGCTATTCCTGAACCTGGTCATTGCAGTCTTCAGGCTCCTGTACCTTCTACCTGAAGGTAGTAGGGAGATGAGTGGTGGCCAGGATGGTGTGGGTCCTTGATGATACTGCCAGCCTTTTTGAGGCAGCGACTGTGATAGATCCCCTCGATGGAAGGGAGGTCAGAGCCGATGATGGACTGGGCAGTGTTTACTGCTTTTTGTAGTCTTTTCCTCTCCAGGGCGCTCAAGTTGCCGAACCAAGCCACGATGCAACTCTACTGTGCACCTGTAGAAGTTAGAGAGAGTCCTCCTTGACAAACCGACTCTCCGTAATCTTCTCAGGAAGTAGAGGCACTGATGTGCTTTCTTAATAATGGCATCAGTGTTCTCGGAGCAGGAAAGATCTTCAGAGATGTGCACGCCCAGGAATTTGAAGCTCTTGACCCTTTCAACCATCGACCCGTTGATATAAACGGGACTGTGGGTCCCCATCCTACTCCTTCCAAAGTCCACAAACAGTTCCTTGGTTTTGCTGGTGTTGAGGGCCAGGTTATTGTGCTGGCACCATATGGACAGTTGCTCGATCTCTCTTCTATACTCTGACTCATCCCCATCAGTGATACGTCCCACAACAGTGGTGTCGTAAGCGAACTTGATGGAGTTCGCACTATGTCCAGCTACGCAGTCATGAGTATAGAGTGAGTACAGCAGGGCGCTGAGCACGCAGCCTTGAGGTGCTCCCATGCTGATTGTTATCGAGTCTGACACATTTCCACCAATACGAACAGACTGTGGTCTGAGAGTGAGGAAGTCGAGGATCCAATTGCAGAGGGATGCGCAGAGACCCAGTTCTGCGAGTTTCGTAACCAGCTTGGAGGGGATGATTGTATTAAATGCCAAGCTGTAATCGATGAATAACAGCCTGACATATGAGTTTTTGTTGTCCAAGTGGGCCAGAGCAGAGTGGAGGGCCAGCGAGATCGCATCCACCGTTGATCTGTTGTGGCGGTAAGCGAACTGCAGTGGGTCCAGGTTTTTGTCGAGGTAGGAGTTGATCTGCGTCATGATCAACCTCTCAAAGCACTTCATCACCACAGGCGTTAGTGCCACAGGTCGATAGTCATAGTCGACACAGCAATACTTATATTAGGCTAGAACTGAAACGGGTACAGCGTCCCCTTTTTTAAATTTTTATGTAAAGGGACGTTTAACGAAATATGAATACGAGGCGCTTTATATTTTTGAATTAATCAAGTTTAGATGCTCATTTGATTATTTTAAAGAGTTGCAAGATTAAGTATTGCAAGAAAGAAGACAAAAGAGACTACAGATGCTGGAATTTGGAAAAAAAAACAGAGATCACTGGAAGAACCTCATGGGTCAAGCAGCACTTTCAGAGGAGATGTGGATTGTAGTCTGGATTGCAGGGTCCAGACCTGAAATGTCAGCCCACATATTTCACAACCATAGATACTGCATTTGTTTATCTTTGGTTCTGTTTTAGGTGAAGTATTTTAAGGATCAATTTTAAATTTTTTTAAACTTCTTTACTATTGGGATTTGAATATATTTTAAGGGTTTGAGTGTCAGAGATTTATAAATGACATCTTGTCAGTTTTACGAGTTGCGTGGCTTTGCCAGCTATCAGATGTATTTTTCCTTCTGTTTTGTTGTGGGGCCTTGTCAAGCCAGCCACGCACAATACTATGCTTTCATCATTCAACCCTATATTCCCTGGTCTTCATCCCAAAGGAACGACCCCCCCCTCATTAAAAAACATTTACACACTCAATATGCAAGATCAATGGCAATCACAGTCAAGTACTGAATAAAAATCCAGGCCACCATCCCCAAGACTTCAACCTGCTGTTAAGTAGCGAAAATTTGTTCTGAACATCATCTGAATGTTATTACAACATTGAGTACGTGTAAATTAAGCAAAATTCAAACATGAAACATGGATGCTGTCTTCAATATTTTGGAAGTTACATTCAAAACTGTCAGTTAATGCAGATGAATGAAGGGAAAAAAATCATCTGAAAATTCTAAGGGGAGTAAGAGGTGACCGTGGCTCACAAGGGAAGTCGAGGACAGTATAAAACTAAAAGAGAAGACGTATAACATAGCAAAGATGAGCGGGAAGCCAGAGGATTGGGAAACTTTTAAAGAACAACAGCAGGTAACTAAAAAGGCAATACAGGGAGAAAAGATGACGTACAAAGCTAGCCAAAAATATAAAGGAGGATAGTAAAAGCTTCTTTAGGTATTTGAAAAGGAAAGGATTAGCTAAGACAAATGTGGGTCCCTTGAAGACAGAAACAGGTGAATTTATTATGGAGAATAAGGAAATGACAGACGAGTTCAACAGGTACTTTGGTTCTGTCTTCACTAAGAAAGACACAAACAATCTCCCAGAAGTACGAGGGGACAGAGGATCTAGGGGGGGCGGAAGAACCGAAGGAAATTCACATGTCAGGAAATGGTGTTGGGTATACTGACAGGACTGAAGACTGATAAATCCCCAGGGCCTGATTGTCTGCATCCCAGGATACTCAAGGAGGTGGCTCTAGAAATCGTGGACGCATTGGTGATCATTTTCCAATGTTCTATAGATTCCTGGGGATTGGAGGATAGCTAATGTTATCCCACTTTTTAAGAAAGGAGGGAGAAAGAGAATTATAGACCAGTTAGCCTGACATCTGTGGTGGGGAAGATGCTGGAGCCACTTATTAAAGATGTAATAGCGGCGCATTAGGATAGCGGTAACAGGATCGGTCCAAGTCAGCATGAATTTAGGAAGGGGAAAACTTGCTTGACGAATCTTCTTGAATTTTTTGAGGATGTAGCATGTAAAATGGATATGGGAGAGCCAGTGAATGTGGTATATCTGGACTTTCAGAAAGCCTTTGATAAGGTTCCACACAGGAGATTTTGGGCAAAATTAGAGCACATTGCATTGGGAGTAATGTATTGACATGGATAGAAAATTGGTTGGCAGACAGGAAACAAAGTGTAGGAATTAATGGGTCCCTTTCTGAATGGCAAGCAGTGACTAGTGGGGTGCCACAAGCTATTTACAATATATATTAATGATTCAGATGAAGGAATTAAAAGTAACATTAGCAAATTTGCAGATAACACAAAGCCGGGTGGCAGTGCGAACTGTGAAGAGGATGCTATGAGGATGCAGGGTGGTTTGGATAGGTTGGGTGAGTGGGCAGATGCAGTGTAATGTGGACAAATGTGAGGTTATCCACTTTGGAGGCAAGAACAAAAAGGCAGATTATTATCTGAGTGGTGGAAAAGGGGAAGTACAACGAGATCTGGGTGTCCTTGTACATCGGTCACTGAAAGTAAGCATACAGGTACAGCAGGCAGTGAAGAAAGCTAATGCCATGTTGGCCTTCATAACGAGAGGATTTGACTATAGGAGCAAAGAGGTCTTTCCGCAGTAGCGCAGGGCCCTGGTGAGACCACACCTCGAGTATTACGTGCAGTTTTGGTCTCCTAATTTGAGAATGGACATTCTTGCTATTGAGGGAGTGCAGCGTAAGTTCACGATGTTAATTCCCAGGATGGCGGGACTGTCATAGAAACATAGAAAATAGGTGCAGGAGTAGGCCATTCGGCCCTTCGAGCCGGCACCGCCATTCAATATGATCATGGCTGATCATCCAACTCAGTATCCCGTACCTGCCTTCCCTCCATACCCCCTGATCCCCTTAGCCACAAGGGCCACATCTAACTCCCTCTTAAATATAGCCAATGAACTGGCCTCAACTACCTTCTGTGGCAGAGAATTCCAGAGATTCACCACTCTGTGTGAAAAATGTTTTTCTCATCTCGGTCCTAAAAGACTTCCCCCTTATCCTTAAACTGTGACCCCTTGTTCTGGACTTCCCCAACATCGGGAACAATCTTCCTGCACCTAGCCTGTCCAACCCCTTAAGAATTTTGTAAGTTTCTATAAGATCCCCCCTCAATCTTCTAAATTCTAGCGAGTACAAGCCGAGTCTATCCAGTCTTTCTTCATATGAAAGTCCTGACATCCCAGGAATCAGTCTGGTGAACCTTCTCTGTACTCCCTCTATGGCAAGAATGTCTTTCCTCGGATTAGGAGACCAAAACTGTATGCATGATGATGAAAGAATGGAAGGAGTGGGCTTGTATTCACTGGAATTTAGAAGGATGAGGGGATCTTATAGAAACTTAAAATTATTAAGGAATTGGACAAGCTAGATGCAGGAAACATGTTCCTAATGTTGGGGGAGTCCTGAACCAGGAGCCACAGTTTAAGAATAACGAGTAGGCCATTTAGAACTGAGATGAAGAAAAACTTTTTCACCTAGGGAGTTGTGAATTGGAATTCTCTGCCTCAGAAGGCAGTGGAGGCCGATTCATTGGATACATTCAAAAGAGAATTAGATAGAGCTCTTGGGGCTAGAGGAATCAAGGGATATGGGGAGAAGGCAGGAACGGGGTACTGATTGTGGATGATCAGCCATGATCACATTGAATGGCGGTGTTGGCTCGAAGGGCCGAGTGGCCTACTCCTGCACCTATCTTTCTATGTTTCAAACAAAAGTACCGTGCAAGCTCAATAAAATGTTCCTCATTATTCTGCGATTTTGGGTAGAACACAAAAATTACCACGTAGAGAGAAATTAGTTAAAGATTTGATTCACTTATAACACTAATGTTAGGGTATCCCCTGAATATGTGTTTTGTATCAAATTTGCACTGTATTTAAAACAGTACACAGAGTACAGCACAGGAATATCAGCCCACAATATCTGTTCTGAACATGATGCCAAGATAAACCAATCTCATCTGCCTGCACATGATCCATGTGCCTCCATTGTCTGCATATTCACGTCTACCTAAAAGCCTCTTAAACACCACTTTTATATCTGTCTTTGACGCCAAGCCTGGCAATACATTCCAGGCACCCACCAACCAACCTCTGCTGAAAATAAAATCTGCCCTGCACATCTTTAAAACTTTGCCCCCAGTTAGCCAACGAGGCTGGCTCTCTCAAATACCAAACATTTACCCAATTGTTTTGGATAGGTTACTCCAATTAAAAACTAAAAGTATGGTAAACATTTCAGTCAAAAGTTTTAAGTCCAAAATACTGCCGTTATTATATTAACAACTTTGTATACATAAGCAATTACATAGTCAAGATTATTAAATTAACAACATTAATTTTAAAGTAGGGTGGGGTCACTTGACAGCAAATCTGAAGCACCAAACATAACAGGAACTATTTGATAAAAGGTTACAGTAGTTTGTATAAATAGACCTAAGGAAGGATGTTGTTGTTTCACCTTGCATGGTCATATATTTTGAGAGAACAAATCCGATTCTGAAAAAATGTAATTGCAAAACGAAGCTAAAGGATTCCTTTAAACGTGAATTTTCAAACAGAAAATTAATTTAGAATCTATATTTTTTAAGTAATCTTCATTCTATCTGCTCAACATTATTCAGTTAGGATATGAGAGAGATTCCATTGTAAGCAATACACTCATGCTCACAATCACTCTTTGGCTAGAAAGTAAGCATTCACAAATCTGCATTTGGCCACCTATTGAAATTCACAACAAAATTTTAAAAGAACTTGCAACTACATTTATTTAATTCTGCATACTCATATTTCAAATCTTACTGTACATCTGACATTAATCGGACTACTTGTTTCTTGCTGGCCTTCAGTATAATTAAGCATGTACAAGGCAGTGTGGCGCAAAAGAAAATGGCACACATATTGAATTCATTAGTCGAATTTTAGTCCATCCTGACAAACCGCCATTTCTTCAGGTCTTTTTTTTTTATCATGACAAGCTCTAGGACTCCTGCTTAAGCTTTTTGCTCCATCTGTTAATGAGACAACACAAAGATCATTGTGAATTCCTGCTGGTAACAGATTAGTAAGAGTTGTTCAGCTTTCATTAAAAACTGATTTAAACTTCTATAAAATAATAGGCAGAATAAAATAAAATGTGTGCTATGGCTTACTCGTAAGCTATTTTTGCAGTGAGAGGAGAGGGGGCAGGCAGGAAGGGGAGAAAGTGCAAGAGGGAGCAGGCAGAGGGGGGAGAGAGAGAGAAAGGGAGCAGGCAGAGGACAGAGAGAGAGATAAATAGGGGCCAGGAAGAGAGAGAGAGAGAGAAAGCACATGCAAGAGAGGGGGCGTGCAGAGGGGAGATAGAGAGCATGTGAGAAAGAGGGGGCAGCTAGAGGGGAGAGAAAACGCACAGCAGAGAGGGCAGGAAAGAGGAAAGGCCACACGAGAGAGGGGTAGGTAGAGGGGAGAGAGTGCACCAAGGGGTCAGGCAGAAGAGAAAGAGAGGGAATGTGACCACGCTTGTTGGGGGGGCAGGCAGAGGGGAGATAAAGAGCGCGTGAGACAGGGGGTAGGCAGAGGGGAGATAGAGAGCAGAAGGGAGAGAGAACTCACACAATGGCCAAACAGAGGGGAGAAAAGGCACTTGAGGGTCGGCAGAGTGGAGGGAGAGAGCGACAGATTGCGTGGCAGGCAGAAGGGTGAGAGCACAGACAGGCAAAGTATTTCAAATTCTTGTTACGATGAATTAATAAAATACCATGAGCTGCATTGTATAACTTACATGTTATGAAAAGTAATTTGGGAAAAAATATTACAGTAAACTGAGGCAAGAATAGTGGAAACCACAAGAGCAATGTGGAATGTCACAATGAGAAAATTACATGCATGGGTCAGGGAAGAGAAGCCTAACATGTGATACCCACCAATTTTACAAAGAAGTCTTCATAATAAATAGATTAAGTTTAAGTTTCATTTTCTACAGTCAAACAGCATGGTAAAACTACAAAAAGTCATCCCAAACCTAAAACCAGCAATTTATTGTTGAAAAAACTTCCAGTGAAGATAAAAATACCTATTTGTTTTTCATCATGAGGGATTTGGAGCATGTGCAGGCAGAGGAGATTAAATTAACTTGGCATCATGTTCGCAACGGGTCACTTGACTCTCAGTGTGGTACTGTTCAATGTTCGAGACAGGGGCTTGTGGGCGATAGGTGGAAACAAGTTGGAGTGGAAAAAGAACCCAGGGGTGTGGATTACACAAAACTGGAAAATTCAATGTTCATACCATTAGGTTGTAGGTTACCCAGGTTGAACATGCTGGAGGTATACACCAATCTAACCCCCCCCCCCCCCCACCTTCCATGTTTCTTTCCACTCCTGTCTGATCTGATATTTTTCTATAACATTTTATGAGTAAGATTCAAATAAATTCCTTCTAAACTTTACCAATATATAAAATAGCAAGAGAAATTACAATGATCTCCACATGAATTCATATCAAGCATTGAAGATATCAACACACTTCCTCTCGTGCAATTTGCCTAGGTCCAATATTCAAGAAAAGTATGAATACTGAAAATCAGCATAAATTGCATAAACTATTCTTAACTTGAAAAGTTATCAGCACTTGGCTTCCAAAGGGAGGAATGCTTACTACAATGTTGGTAATTAACACAGATGGAAGTGCCTCTCTCTCATGCATACCATTTTATTAAGTCGGATTTCCACCCAAAGTCTAATAATCGGACAATTCGAAGACAGTATGTTGAAGATATATGCAAACAAATTCAATCTTTGCCAAATAGTTGTATTTGTTGAATCCAGCTTGTAAAGAAATTTGATAATCTTACAATGAAATAGTTTAAAAAGAAATGTTAGCCATCTGAACTCAGGCTGTTATGTTCCCAAAATAAACTTGATCTCTCGGATTCACCTGGTTCCTTCAGAAATTGTGCCTCACTAGCATCTCAGTTGGCCCAACATTCAAATAATGGACATGGAGACTGAATTACATTGCCACCTGTTAACCCCAAAATACAAATTAGGTATTACACATTGAAATGCAATAACATTTTGAACTAGGAAGAATTTTAACTATTATAAACCAGTATCTTCAGCATTGACAGTTTTCACAAGTGTGGAGTCTAATTTATTTATAATTACATTCTTGCACTAATTTTAATTTGCTTTATTCAACTTCCTCCCTCATTTCACTCGCCCTATATTTTGCCCTTTCACTTTATTTTGTGTTAATTCTATATAGAATTTACTTTCATTTCTAGATTTACCATATTTAATTGGTTCAAGAAAAATGCTGACCTGTTCTGACAAGCCCCACATCCCCAGAGGAGCTTCAAAAAGTTCTCCAACAACTTTAAATTGCCACAAAATTATGAAAGCTCTAAGCAGCTGCAAACATGGCTAATGGTAAGTGTCACATCGACACCATGACTCAGATTTTATGGCTTTTACTTTCAAGTAGATAGATTATGGTAAAAATCCATATGGTCGCAGTCAAAGTAAACCACAATGAAATGTAATAATACAATGGCATGCTTTACAATTGGAACAGAGAAAGTGCAGTAGTTGTGAGTTTACACTGTTAAATGGAACTACTTGAAAAACAAAAAAAGCAAATAGGAATTAAAATCAGAAAAAAATGCCAGAAAGTCTCAGCAGATCAGACAGCTTCTGTGGAAAGACAAAGTTAAACATTTCAGATCAAAAAAAGTTTACATCAGAACCAGAGAACCAAGAAAACAACAATTTTAAGTTGTAGAGTTGGAAGCAGAGGGATGGATGTGACAAAAAGGAAATCAGGCTGCACTATTGAAAAATAAGTGAGCTAATTTTACAGACAACACACTAGCATTATCCCACACACTAGGGACAATTTACAATTTTTACTGAAGCCAATTAACCTACAAACCTGTACATCTTTGGAGTGTGGGATGAAACCAGAGCACACAGATACAACCCACGTGGTCACAAGGCGAATGTACAAACTCTGTACAAACAGCCTCGCGGTCAGGATTGAACCCGGATCTCTGGCGCTGTAAGACAGCAACACTATCGCAGCAACACTGTGCCATCTTAAAAACCTGAAATCAAATTTCCTGAAATTGTAACATTGGGTTGCAAAAACATGCCCAAACGGAAGTTGAGATAGCACGATCCAGAAAGTGAAAAGAGAGGGGAACCATTTAAAAAGCTTTGAGAGATTGACTGTGGCTCAAATCAACTCCTGCCTCAGCGATGACTTGGATTCGCTTCAATTTTCCTATCACCACAACAGGTCAACAGCAGATGCAATTTCACTAGCTGTCCATTCTACTCGGGACCATTTCGATAACAGGAACACATCTGTTAGGCTGCTGCTCATCAACTACAACTTGGCGTTCAACTATCCCCCAAGATGCAAGACCTGTGCCTTGATGTTCCTTTTCAATTGGATCCTTGGCCTCCGCATCAGCAGACCTCAAACAGTGCAAACCAGGAATATCTCCTCCACACTGACCATCAGCACGTGCATCTTAGGGCTGTGCGCTTATCCCTTTACTCTACTTTCTTTACATCCATCACTGTGTGGCTAAACACAATAGACAATAGGTGCAGGAGTAGGCCATTCAGCCTTTCGAGCCAGTGTTCGAGCCATCACAGTGATTCAATGTGATCATGGCTGATCATCCACAATCAGTACCCCATTCCTGCCTTCTCCCCATATCCCCTGACTCCGCTATCTTTAAGAGCACTATCTAACTCTCTCTTGAAAGTATCCAGAGAACCGGCCTCCGCCATCCTCTGAGGCTGAGAATTCCACAGACTCATAACTCTCTGTGTGAAAAAGTGTTTCCTCATCTCCGTTCTAAATGGCTTACCGCTTATTCATAAACTGTGGCCCCTGGTTCTGGACTCCCCCAACATCGGGAACATGTTTCCTGTCACAAGCGTGTCCAAACCCTTAATAATCTTATATGTTTCAATAAGATGCCCTGTCATCCTTCTAAAACAGCTGCAATGCCATCTACAAATTCTCTGTTAGCTGAATGACAGGTGGTTTCAGTCAGTATCAGGAGATGGGAACAAATGCGAACATTCTCATGCAAATGGAAACAAAACCCAGGAACCAATCATTGACTTCAGAGGTTCTTGGGAATCACAAAGATGGTTGCCAACACCAGTACTTTCTTAGAACTTTGAACAGATTCAGCAAGACACCGAATACGCCAAACTTCTATAGATGCATTGATGAAACAATCCTGACTGGTTGCATCATGGCCTGATACGGTAATTCCAACACACGGGAAGAGGCTGCAGAGGTTGAGTCTCTTTTCAAGGAAGAAAGGAACCACGTAGACCATACAGGTACGTTTTGCAGTTGTAAAAACAATTGTTAATCAGTGGTACAGATGAACTGATTAAAACCAGGGAACTGATAATCTAAAGTGGCAAAGGGCACTGGAGGTGTCACATGTGCAAGTGGAAAGACACTGGACCAGGAGAAAGGATGAGGTAATTAAGAAATAAGTTTGGTGCTGCAAGAGCGGACTGATGAGCAGACAATGGGTCAGTCTAGATAATCCCCCAAGAGACAGAAGCACCTGCATTCAGCCTGAAGGCAAGACTCTCAGCATTCCATTGTCTGCCATTTTAATTCACCAGCCCACTTCCACCGAGACATTTTGGACTGTTCAATTTTTTCATTTAGATATACAACATGTAACCAGGCCCTTCGGCCCGCACCGACCCACGATCCCCGCACATTAACATTATCCACACACACAAGTGACAACGTACAATTTTACCAAGCCAATTAACCTGCAAACCTGTATGATTTTGGAGTGTGGGAGGAAACTGGTGCTCCCGGGGAAAACCCACGCAGGTCACTGGGAGAACGTACAAACTCCAGACAGACAAGCAACTGCAGTCAAGATCAAACCCAGGTCTCTGGCGCTGTAAGGTAGCAAATCTACCACTGCGTCTCCCTGTTGCAACAAGGCCCAACAAAAGTTTGAGGAAACACAACTCAAGTATTTTCTCTTCATGTGGTAGTCTTTGGTACTCCAGGTAATTGAATTCTACGACCTCAGGAAATTCACTTTCTCTATTTTGTGGTCAGTTTCACTGTACATTGTCCATCTACAATATAGGTTCCGGATTTTCCTTTTGCCATTACGGCAGCGAGACCTTCATGATTTTTCCATCAAGCTCTACATTTAGGATTTTTACATGCCTTTTCCCCCCTTCAACTGAATGACTATCTGCAGCTCATTCCCAGAGCAAAACTCCCTCTCTATTTCACTCTCTCTACAACTTAAGTATTTTCTAACTTTTTCCAGTTCTGACAAATTCTTCAAGCCAAAACATTGAGTCTGTTTTTCTTTCCATTGATGCTGCCTGAACTGTGGAGTGTTTCCAGTATTTTCTGTTTTTATTAATGAAACTATTTTCCTACTCTGAACTCAACGTAAAAAGCTTCAGAAAAAAAATCGACAAAATACAAGAACCTCCAAATTCCAATTCTTAAAGCTAAACTTTAAATTCTAAAATTGCTTGCAATGGAAGGCCCTAAATTAATTTGAAATGTGACTACTATGAGGAATTGTGCCATAAGCAATTGATCATGTGTTTTTTCCCCACTTTTAGCCAAAACATTAACAACTTGCATTTATTTTGAAGCATTATTAAATCAAAATTTGATATCAAGGTACAGCAAAATACAAGCTAAAGCTACCAGGGTTGGTTTTAATAAATAAATTACCTTAAAAAGGACGATTGTGGGAGTATTTAGGTTCCTAGAAGATGAATATGTTGGAGATGTTGGGTGAAGGAGATTGGTTTGGTGGGGATTGGTCATAGGGCAGGAAATAAGTTTGCTTGGAAGCAAATTTATTAAGAATATAGGGAAAACTGGAGGAAAATCCTGTGCATGAGCTCTTGTGAATTTTACTGCATCACGTTCTTGATATGGAATTTAAAGGCTGCCAACATGCAGCTTTTACATACACTTGGAAAGTTGCTACATGAAGAATGGGACACCATTTGCTGTTTGCTCAGTCCCCTGCACTACTCTGTATCCATGACTGCATAGCCAGCCAGGCATCAATGCCATCTTTAAATTCACAACCATATCACCATTGTTGGATGAATAATGGGTAATGATGAATCAGAGTACAGGAGGAGATTGATGATCCGATTGAATGGTGCCAGAACAACAATCTTGCTCCCAATGTTACCAAGACCAAGGAGCCAATTGCTGACTTCAGGAAAAGAAACCTGGGATCCATGAACCTGCCTTTATCAACAGGACAGCAGTGGAGGGAATAAACAGCTTCAAGATCCTGGGCATCTTCATCTCCAAGATCTATCCTAGGACCAGCACATGGATGCAATCATAAAGAAACCTCATTACGCCTCGACTTCCTCAGAAGATAATCTATCAACTTCTATAGATGCATTGTAGAAAGCATACTGATTGATTACATTATGGCCTGGTTTGGTAACTCAAACTCCCAGGAACAAAGGAGCATGCAGAAAGTGGGAGAAAGTGACAGTCCATCTGGGGTACTGATCTCCCCACCAAGTATCTACAAGAGGCACTGCCGCATAGAGGTAGCTAATATAATCAAAGACCCACACCATACTGGCAATGCTCATCTCACTACTACCATTGGGAAGGTGGTACAGGAGCCAGATAACAGTAACCTCCAGGTTCAAGAATGGCTTCTTCCCAGCAGCCTTCAGGCCCCTGAACACCGCCCAACATTAATCACAACCCCACCTCAGCAACTGTGGTCCACTATGAAGTTTGCTTTGGTTGCACTACATACTTCGGTTTTGTCCTATTCTGGTCCAGTTACTTTCTATTACTGATTATTACTTTATTGTATTATTAATTAGTGTATACTTGTTTGTTGTGTTATTGCATTAATGGGCCTATAAAGCTGCAGCAAGAATTTCATTGTTCTGTTGCTGATACATATGAAAATTAGACACTCTTTAGTTATTTATAGTTGCAGAATTACTTGAGTACAATGGCTTTGGGCAATCCAAATGCACAGCATTGCAATACAATAAAGTCACTTCTTGGATAATTCTAGAGCATTAGAGCAGGGTTAAAGGAAGATATTCAAAAAGAGCTGTAAAATATACAAAATTGACTATGGGAATAATCAGTATTTTTCTGGGCTAAATGTTTTGGACAGATGGATTTGTTTTACAAAGAAATTAAACAATCTATTTCTGGGACCCATCATCAAGCCGAACCTATGTCCAAGCCAACAACAGCAATGTTAAATTGCTTCATAGGTGAAAGGAGCAAAGACAAGGAGCAGAAGGAAGAAGTGAGAGTGGGAGCAAAAATGAAGGAAGAAATAGCTATCTGTTTGAATTGTTCTATAAATAGTTAAATTTATCACCGCCATATCGTAAAGAGTTT
Organism: Malacoraja senta; assembly: GCA_038087875.1. Lineage (NCBI taxonomy): Eukaryota > Metazoa > Chordata > Chondrichthyes > Rajiformes > Rajidae > Malacoraja > Malacoraja senta. The sequence continues at coordinate 43,388,946 of CM075982.1, read as the reverse complement.
TATAAAATGAGAACAGAATTGAATCTCAGCTATTCATATTTTATTTCTTTTCAAAATTAATCCTGTTCAGATAAATAAGACCAATATTCATGCACTTCAAGTAATGATAATCAACAGAAATAAAATAAATAGCAGATTAAATCATTTAGTAGTTTCTGCAGCAGAGGATACCCTCGTCATTTAAAAAAAATATGCATCAGCCCCACCCTACATGTTCAATCCCAATTTTGATGAAGCAGCACTTTTCCACACAATTTTCTTTACACGGTCAGCTATTTACACAGCTAAGCAGATTAAATATTTGCTCACCAAGCCCTACCTATGGAGAGCTCGAACACTGTCAAAATACTACATATCTAACATCAGCATGCATCTCATTATCTAAGCCAAAACCAGACTGATTCCATGATCTACATTTTATGAATCTCTGCCTACAAAATGAAATGTAATTATTCCACAGCACAGTATTTAGCCTCATTAGATGCTTTTACTGTCCTGACTACATACAAATAAACAATTTACTGAACCCTTTTTACCTCCGTCACTGACACGACATGTTCAAACGCATCATTCCAAAAATGTATGCATACTTCAAATGAATCTCTTTTTCCCTCACCATTTTATATTATGCCTTAATAGTGCAAGCTATTGCATGTAATATGATCTCCCAAATTTAAAAAAAACAACTGCATTTTGGGAATAAATTGGAAAGAAGTGAACCAAATTGTCACTACTGAGGAGACATGGAGCAACATTAACTCCAGCCTAAAGACCCATCCCTTTGAGTAGGGACTCCAATGTATAAAAATACACAAATCTAAAAATACTACAAGAATGGGTTACATTTGAATTGGCAACCGTAATCTAAAATTAATTCATAGTCGGATACATTGAAATGCACCTCATTGGACCAGACAGTTTAAATTGAACATTCTTGGAGGCATCTCCACGAAACAGCACAAATTCTGAACAGGAAAGTATAATTCATATTGATGAAAACATACCCTTAAACTGTTCCATTGAAATTACACACGTGTACATACAGTGCCCTCCATAATGTTTGGGACAAAGACCCATCATTTATTTAAATGTCTCTGTACTCCACAATTTGAGATTTGTAATAGAAAAAAATCACATGTGGTTAAAGTGCACATTGTCGGATTTTAATAAAGGCCATTTTTATACATTTTGGTTTCACCATGTAGAAATTACAGCAGCGTTTATACATAGTCCCCCCCCATTTCATGGCACCATAATGTTTGGGAAACAGCAATGTCATGTAAATGAAAGTAGTCATGTTTAGTATTTTGTTGCATATCCTTTGCATGCAATGACTGCTTGAAGTCTGCGATTCATGGACATCACCAGTTGTTGGGTGTCTTCTCTGGTGATGCTCTGCCAGGCCTGTATTACAGCCATCTTTAGCTTGTGTCTTTTTACAATATTGCACACAAAATGTGACAAATGGGGTCAAATTTCAAATTGCTTCAAAAAAGTTGACGCACTTTATTGGGTTCATGACTAACATAGTATCAACAACAAATATAAGAAAATATAGCATATTGATGGCAAGTTTCTGAAAATGGTATCAGAATACACAAACACATTTTGTGTAACGGTTGTTGCGTGGTGTCCACCATTGACCTGGTTGGCACAGTAAGAACACATATTTCTTATTCCTTTCTATGTTTATGAATACCACATGGCACAATAAAATTGCAAACAACATTTCCACTTCATTCACCTGATCATGTAGAATACTGCATCCATTTGAGTAGACACTGCAACGCGCGTTACACATCATACACACAAACGTATGTTGCGGAGAACACTAAAAAAAAAAAATTGTTTTGCTGTCCCAGCGAAAACCAAGCATTATCACCAATGCGATCTAAACGGTACATTACCTTATGGATCTGAGCGACATCGATGGCCGATGATTTGTCAGATCGTTTGATTTGGGCTGATTTTTTTGTAAGTAAAATGGCTCCGTAATGGTCGTTGCGGAGCTTCCCGAAGTTGACACGAAGGAATGAAGTTAGCGACTTGGTCCTTACAAAAGGTAAACAAGAGACAGTGTGTTGCCAAATTAAAGATTGGCTCAGTTTCTTAGTTTTGATGACCAATTTATGTCAAAATATATATATGTTTTACATTTTAAAAAGTCGGGAAATATATTGTGAAAAGTCGTTGCGTTTTTGACGCCACGATGTTTTTGATACATTAAATTGTAAAATAAGGAAAAAATAATGAACTCACCCAAAAAAATCGCTACTACCGTAGGATACCTCGTTGGGTTTTTGAAAAGCATTAGAGGTTTGGAGCCTCCGTGATTTAACTTACTGGGGTACCGACCCCGATAACGGTCGTTGTGACAATGGACACCAAGCACAACGACCTTTACTGTACTGTATTACCTCTATGTTACTGTATTTTTCTCAGAAGATATTTCCCTAGACCATTATCAAAATGTATATGTATGAGGGGCCATATGAAGCTTATTTATGAATTAAATATTCATGTCTAAATGTGGCAGAGTTTTTAATGTCACACTTTTGGTGTCCAAAATGGTGGGAAAACAATGAATGTTTTTCTGTTATGAAATCTTGAAGTTATCTAATTTATATCTGCTATTTATAAGGTTTCATATGATGGGTAGATTTTTGTTAAGAACAGCGTATTGGTGTAAAAAAGTGAATACTAATCTTGTTCTTCAAAAACTCTCCAGTATTGTAAAAAGACCCAGGCCTGTATTGCAGCCATCTTTAGCTTATGCTTGTTTTGGGGGCTAGTCCCCTTCAGTTTTCTCTTCAGCATATATCTTCAGCAATTTTTTTCTTCAGCATTACTCAATTGGGTGATTGACTTGGCCATTCAAGAATTTACCATTTTTTAGCTTTGAAAAACTCCTTTGTTGCTTAAGAAGTATGTTTGGGATCATTGGTACACAAAAATGCTGGAGAAACTCAGCGGGTGCAGCAGCATCTATGGAGCGAAGGAAATAGGCAACGTTTCGGGCCGAAACCCTTCTTCAGATTTGGGGTCATTGTCTTGCTGTAGAATGAACCGCTGGTCAATGAGTTTTGAGGCATTTGTTTGAACTTGAGCAGATAGGATGTGTCTATACACTTCAGAATTCATTTTGCTATAATGATACATATAATGATAGCTGCATTATACATATGCAGTTTTATCATCAATGACTATGTGAGCCAGTACCTTCAGCAGCCATACATGCCCAGGCCATAACACACCTACCACCGTGTTTCACAGATAAGGTGATATACTTTGGATCTTGGGCAGTTCCTTCTCTCCTCCGTACTTTGCTCTTGCTATCACTCTGATATAAAGCTAATCTTTGTCTCATCTGTCCACAAGACCTTTTTCCAGAACTGTGGTTGCTCTTTTAAGTACTTCTTGGCAAACTGTAACCTGGCCATCCTATTTTTGCGGCTAACCAGTGGCTTGCATCTTGCAGTGTAGCCTCTGCATTTCTGTTCACAAAGTCTTCTGCAGACAGTGGTCATTCACAAATCCACACCTGACTCCTGAAGAGTGTTTCTGATCTGTCGGACAGGTGTTTGGGGATTTTTCTTTATTATCGTGAGAATTCTTCTGTCATCAGCTGTGGAGGTCTTCCTTGGTCTGCCAGTCCCTTTGCGATTAGTAAGCTCACCAGTGCTCTCTTTCTTCTTAATGATGTTCCAAACAGTTGATTTTGGTAAGCCTCAGGATTGGCTGATGTCTCTATAACAGTTTTATTCTTGTTTCTCAGTCTCATAATGGCTTCTTTGACTTTCATTGGCACAACTTTGGTCCTCATGTTGATAAACAGCAATAAAAGTTTCCAAAGGTGATGGAAAGACTGGAGGAAAGACTAGGTGCTGAGAGCTCTCTTATACCTGTTTTAATGAGGCAATTAAACACACCCGAGCAATTACAAACACCTATGAAGCCATGTGTCCCAAAAATTATGGTGCCCTGAAATTGGGGGGGGGGGGGGGGGAACTATGTATAAACACTGCTGTAATTTCCACATGGTGAAACCAAAATGTATAAAAATGACTTTTATTAAAATCTGACAATGTGGACTGTAACCACAAGTGATTTTTTAATGTTACAAATCTCAAATTGTGGAGTACAGAAACAAATAAATAAATTATGGGTCTTTGTCCTAAACATTATGGAGGGCACTGTATTTTCCATTACATTTCTGCGTGTGGTTTTAAGCTAGAACGGAAATTCCCAATTTGGAGGGAGTGGGAAAAGTAGCTCTTAAAAGATATGCTGCAAACTACTAGATATTCCAATCTTGAATAAACTGCTTGCAAAGTTGACAGAAGTAGATTTGTTAAAGACTTTTAGGATTTGGGTAGATATTTGAAAAGGAAACATTTACAAGGCTGTGGTGAAAGAATAGGATGGTCTTTCAAAAAAGCCACAAAAGAGAAATGGGTTAAATGGCTTCATTGTATGTAATTAATTGTATGTGATTCCAAGCACTTTTTGACCAATATCCTGTTTCAGGAACTTATTCTCATTTTCTTAATATGGTCACATAAATAATGATTAGTTGTCCAGTGAACTATCAAAATGTGTTTGTTATATTTTCAAATTCAGTGTGGCCATTTCATCAAATTCAAACTGCCCGGCAATCCGCAAAGTATTTCAGCATGTGAAGCGTGCTTTTTTAATTTCAAATTGGTGTTATAAAACTCAGAGCAAACTAATGTTGAAAACTAAATAGAGACAAGGAACTGCAGATGCTGGTTTACAAAAAAAGACACAAAGGGCAGGAGTAACTCAACGGTTCAGGCAGCATGGATAGGTGATGTTTTATGTTGGGACCATTCTTCAGACTGATTGGGGGAATAGAGCAAACTGGAAGAAAGGAGGGGCAGAACAAAGCATGGCAGGTGGATACAGGCGAGGGGAGGGGGGGGGGGGGGGGTTGATAGACAGGTGGTTGAACAAAGGCCAGAGAATGAAAAAGGAGAAGATGAGGCACAAAAGGTTTGAAGAGTTGTGAATTGTGAAGCAAGAGAAAGGAATGTAAGTGGAGGGGGAGGGGAAAAATAGGTGTGAATCCAGGTGTGGCACAAGGGAGGGAGTATGGGGAAGAAAGAGGGGTGTGGTGGAGAAATGGGTTGTTCAAGGTTACCAAAAATTGGAGGATTTAATTTTCATACCATTGGGTTGTAAGCTACTGAAGCAGAATACGAAGTGCCATGCCTTCAGTTTACGTGTGGCCTCACTCTGGCAACTGAAGCAGCCCAAGACAGAAAGGTCAATATGCAAATGAGAAGTGGAGTTAGCAACCGGGAGATCTGATAAGCCTTGGTGTTCGGCAAAGCGGTCACGGAGTCCACACTTGATTTTGATGTACAGGAGGCCACATAGGAAACATCAGATGCAATAGATGAGGTTAGAGGAGGAGCACGTCAACCTCTGTCTCACATGGAAGGACTGCAGGGATCCCTGGATGGAAGTGGAGGAGATATAGGCACAGGTGTTACATTTCCTGTGGTTGCAGGGTTGAATACCTGGGGAGGGGGTGGTTTGAGTGGGAAAAGAAAACTGTGAAACATTGAAATTATGCTCTACAGAATATATGATACACCATTTGTGCAAAACATTCACCACAGATTATTTGCTGCGTATACACTAAATATGGCTTAGATTCATTACCTAGTAAATTACATTTCTTCCTGTACCTGCTAGAACACTGCAGGGACTGTTACATTCGTACATAATCTGTTATATTAAGACAACCATTTCACAGAGTCACAATTATTTAAAATGTCAGGAACATTGCATATGTGTGAAGAAGGCTAAGTGAGGAGACATGAGAAATTGGTTCACAAAATGGGGCTAAGGAGAGAATAAATATTCACCAAATGCTTTTAACATTGGAGCAAATAAAATATTATAACTAAATGCCACTTGCTTAATAGATACAATACTGTGCCAAATTAAAATCTGGATCAATTTTTTTGGTGAAATGCCAATGTTTCTTCAGGTTAAAATACACCGCAAACAATTCAATCAAACCCAATATTTAGTCATATGATAAGCATCAAGTTTTAATAATGCTGCTTCAAATCAAAATAAAAACTTTTATACAAATAAAGAAATAACAGTTCCCAATGCAGTATTGTTAAAGTACGCATTACATTTTAATCTAAAAACAAGTGCACAACACATCAATATTCACTGATGTGAAGATCCTATCCTATGCAAAAAAGCAGAGTAATCACTTGCATAAATATGACAAAATGGAAAGACAGAAACTATCAATAATCTTTTTCAGCATCCACGATGCTGTAGATATTGTAACCCTGGTACTTTTCCCTAACCACCTTTGATTGTAAATGTAATCAAACTAAATACAATGCGAGGTCATCTAAAACTGTTACTATAACAACATCCTTGACTGTTACAGCTCGACATAACAATTGTGCGCAGACAGTTGCTGTACTGAAGTGACACGAAAATCTGACATCCACCTTCTTAACCTGCACACAAATAACTACCAGCTGTTCAAAACAAAATGCACTCAGGTCAGTCTTGAAGAACTCTTGCAAAATTTTAGCAGTCACTATTAAAACACACACCCATACCGCCTTGTGTACTAACCACAACAGTAAGATCAAAGATTCAACTAAAATGATTTTTTTTAAATGTAGCTCTTAAATGTTCCATGCCTGAAACATGGAAACAAAGTCATTATTTCTGCTGCAAATGTTAATACACTAATACAGCATGACATTTTTCAGCTTTGGAAAGACTGGTTCCAAACAAGGTCTGGCTAGTATTGCAATACATGTTTTGGGTACCTCTTGGCAGGCATATTTCACGGGCATTAACAAATCTACTTGCACATTTGTTCACGTCTGAATCTGCATTTTTCCCTACATGTCTCCTCACTACTTAACATGAAGTAAAAAACAACACAAATTATCACAATTATCCACGGTCATTCATATAGGCTTACATTCCAAAAAGTAAAATAATTTTGTACCTTTTCCAAAAAACAGCCGGTCAAATTAGAAAGGCTTAGTATCAAGTAAATAAAGTGGGACATTGCACACATAAATGCCATAACCTCCAGAAATATGCACCTTAATATGCAAAAAGTATCTGCAGACTGTTATAACAGGCCTGCCTGTAAGTGCAAGATGTAGATGTCAGATTTACCAGTACTTCAACAGCTGTCTCTCAACAAACACACCAATGACAACCGCTTATGAAAAACAAGCCAATAGTCAAAGTCCCTCAAACTACTATCAGCAGATTCAACAACACTAAAGCCTATCCTACTGTTGTCTGCATATCCACAATTCGAAGCAAGCCATCAAGGTGCCATCATGTTGAATTATGCACAAGGTGCAGATATCACCAGTTTAAAATTAAAACATTAAGAACTAAAACATCCACCAGAGATTACAGCCAATCCCATCCATATGTCAGAACTTAGTTTCCCCCCTCCCAAATAGCAGACAAATGATAATGTTTATGACCTCCTGAGCAAATCTACCAAAATTAACAAGCTAAGCTATATGTTTTTTTTACATATGTAATGCAAAGTGTTTCTTCAATAGCCGCAGACATTATATTTCTGCATACTCATTTTTTTACAATGACTTTTAAGTTGTCTCTACATCCTAATATTCTAAACATACAAAATAATGATCATAATCCTCAGCGATTAAAAAAAGCAGTTTTTGGTTACTCCAGACACAGCTATAAATATTCTACTTCTAAACCCTGACGTCTTAATCTCAATTGTATATTAATCCAAGGATAACATTCAATATTGTTTTACTACAAGGAAAATACAAGTACTGTCTTCATAAAACAACAAATGGAGAAAAGCAAAAATACAGCAATAAGCAGAAACTTAGACCTTGGAGATTCTCTGGGATCTGCATTGACAAATGAAAAGTATAAATAGAAATGACATTTCAAGAATTGACTCCATCTGGCTTCCTCTTTCTGCAAAGGGTTAATGGTCACATTGCATAATTTAGGAACACATTAAGTCCAATTCCTGGTCTGTTTTAGGATGAGCAATGTCAGTCAGAACAGAATTTGATTGCTTGCAGCAATCAGTGCAAAACCACAACGATCAAAAACAGGATCATCCAACAGATTTATAAAAAAGATCCAAAGCACATGTGGACTATTGCACTCATAGACCAACGACACCCTTGTTCCTTTACAATCAATGCCCTTACATGATTGCTGAAGTATAACAAACATACTATGATCTGTGCCTTACCCATTAAATGCTCAATATATATGATGTGTTGTTATTTTAAATCTCTGTATTTTAAACAATTTGAGCATTTCAGTTCATCTAAAAAGATCAGCTGCCTCCCGATGCCTTTCCCTTTCGCAGCATGGCAGTTTCCATGTTTTGTGCAGCTCAGAGTGCATTGTAATTCGCGTGTTAGTTTAACGTGAGGATGACAAAATACATCTTTGTTTAACGCTTTTGTCTCCTTTTTTTCCTCCCTAGCTGTCAGAAACGCGAGTCATTTTTGCTTGCAATTGCAAGATAGTCTTCCTAGCCTTACCGTCCTCACGACTGCAGACCAGCAGAACAACCTAGGGGGCATTCTGCGCTTTTCCTCCCCCTCCCCATGTTGTTATTGTTGTTTGAACGTTCCATAGAAGCACAATTAAGATTCACGCCGAAACTGTAATTAAAATCCCTCCCAAAGCCCAAACCAACGTGACAGGAACGGCAACGCCATGGCGACCGCTTGATGAGCACCAATGCGAGCCCGGGCTGAGGCGGGCGGGCAGGGGCGAGGAAGCCAATGGGCGAGGGTCGGGGGCGGGCATTCGCTCCCAACTTCAGTCCCAGTAATTAAGTTGTCTCGAACCCAAGATCTTTATGGGTTTTAATTTGTTTAAAATGTAAAAGCGGTGATTTGCTATCCTCGCTGTGGTCTTACCCTCGACCAAGAGAGAGAGAGAGGGAGCGGGGCAGGAGGGCCTCGCCGACCGACCGGCCGACCGACCTTCAGCGGGGGCGGGAGATGGCGGCACCCCTCCCCCTCCCAAGGCCGCCCCGACTAACAGGTTGGTGTGAGGGGCCACGCGTGTAACTTCGGGGAGGGAAGAGGGCGGCCTCGGGGAGGGGAGGCTGAGGGAGGTGAAGGAGCGGGAAAGAAGCAGCGGCTCCTCCACAAAGAGCAGGCGGCGGGGAGAGGGTTAACGCGCCCGCCGCCCTGCCCGACCTCCAACCTCCTCCCCCTCCACGCGGCCTTCGCGCCCACTTACCAGCGCGGGCTGTTAGTCGCAGAAACCGTCCAGTATCCTGACCTTCGTTTGCCGAAATAAGCCGAGCCAAAGCGCCGCCATGTTGCTCCTTGTTTATTTAAATCTCGAACACTCCCACAGCAGGCGGCCCACCGCGCGTGCGCGCCGGCGCCCCGCCCGCGGTGCAACCTGGGAGTTGTAGTCCCACTGGCCGAGTCAGGTGTGCAGGAGGTGCGCACTGCCATCGGGTCAAGGTGGTCACGACTAAGACATTGCATTGCCATTGTCTGTAACATGAATTGCGAGGAGTGGACTGCTGCAAATAAAAGCGTGGACGTGCATGATTAAAGGAAGTATTTTAAATGTAGAAAAGGTTGGGTGTGTAGCTTTCATGACAACCTAATTATTTGGATTCTGGAGGTTTCGATGGTAGATGAATAAGTGCATTCAATGTACAGGCCGAGGATACATGATTGCATCACACTACTATCCAATGGGGTGCCTCTACTGGCCACACCCTCCCATCTCCACCCCTTTCTGCTTTCCGCAGAGACCGTTCCCTCTGCAACTCCCTGGTCAACTCGTCCCTTCCCACCACCTCCCCAGGTACTTTCCCCTGCAACTGCAGGAGATGCAACACTTGTCCCTTTACCTCCCCCCTCGATTCCATCCAAGGACCCCAACAGTCTTTTCACGTGAGGCTTGCACCCCCTCCAACCTCATCTACTATATCCGCTGTTCCAGGTGTCAACTCCTGTACATCGGCAAGACCAAACACAGGCTTGGAGATCGTTTCGCTGAATACCTCCGCACAATCTGCCTTAGCCTACCTGATCTCCCGGTTGCTCAGCACTTAAACTCCCCCTCCCATTCCTAATCTGACCTTTCTGTCCTGGGCCTCCTCCATTGTCAGAGTGAGGCCCAGCGCAAATTGGAGGAACTGCACCTCATATTTTCCTTGGGGAGCTTACACCCCAGCGGTATGAACATTGACTTCTCTAACTTTAAATAGCCCTTGCTTTCCCTCTCTCCATGTCCTCCCCCTTCCCAGTTCTCCCACCCATCTTACTGTCTCCTACTACATTCTATCTTTGTCCCGCCCACTCCCCGACATCAGTCTGAAGAAGGGTCTCGACCTGAAACATCACCAATTTCTTCTCTCCAGAGATGCTGCCTGTCCCGCTGAGTTACTCCAGCATTTTGTGTCCACCTTCGATTTAAACCAGCATCTGCAGTTCTTTCCTACACACTACTATGTATTGTCCGCATGTTCCCATCTCCAATTTATAGTCACTTTTTTTAACAGTTTTCAGTACAGCAAGTTACATCGTTTGAACATGACCTTGCCAGTCAATCCAGTTGCAAAAATTAATTACATATCAAGGGCTATTTGAAGATTCTTGAAATGTAGTAGTGTCCATATTGAGAACTAAATAAATGGACCAAAATCAATGTAAATGAGGTAAAATTATTATTTTCTACCTGATAAAGATTGAACTGTTATGAATTGGTGTAAGAGTTGCCATCTAAATAACTCAATAAAAACAGTCAATCCTCACAAACCTGTCTTTTAGTATTTAATTTATAATATCTTTTGTGGAAAGCTTCCTCACTAAACTGTGCCTTAGTTTGATTCATGCATTATTCTTAAGGCATGATAGACACAAAATGCTGGAGTAACTCAGCGGGACAGGCAGCATCTCTGAAGAAAAGGAATGGGCGACGTTTTGGGTCGAGACCCTTCAGACTGGCATGATTCTATTTTAATAAAAGTTTAGTCATTCATTCAAAATTATAATGTTCAGAAGCTACTTTTGAGTAGATGTGTTTGTTTAAATGCACAACGTACTATTGGCAACAGGTATCACAATCATAACAGTTTTGTTTATTCTTGTCAATGAATCTAAAATCCAACAAAATTATTGTACCATAAATAATGTGGTATTGATGAAATGTGCCAAGGGTGTTCATAACTGGTAAAAATGCACTATATTTCACTTATCCCCCAGTAATCGATGCTTTAGTAAGTATTTTGTTACATGCTTCTACCATACCACCTCTCATATACTGATGAGAACCAGAATACCGTTTAAACTGAAAGAAGACTTACGTCTGAGAAAAGCTAAACTTCTTCAAACTCCTGGGGCATTGACAGAGAATTGTCAAATTAGTATCGAAGAACCTCAGACGAAATGCGAGTTTCTGACTGCGTGTGGTGATACCTCTGGGCGCGGTAATCCAGTCGGTAAGTTTGAGGCAGGCTATTTTTAGGGCACCTTTTCTAGCACTTTTCCCAAGTGGGGTGAGCAGAGTGGATCCTAAAGAGGACTGCTCAGTCGTGGGTGCATCTGCCGAAGGGCTCTTCTATAGGGAATCCACATAACACCCTGGATTACGTCCTATGGCGATCAGCAAGTGGCGACGGGGGAAGGATTGTGAGATCTGGAAGCCCCGGGTCATGAGCTGGCACATCAGGCGGTGGGTGCTAGATTCAGTCGCTGGACTCTTGGAACGAGGCAGAAGAGCCCTTCGGCAGAAACACAGAAATATGAATATGGACTTTGGAGCATGGAATGTGCGCACATTGATGGATAGTGCAACCAGTAACAGACCAGAGAGGAGAACCGCGATCATCGCAAGAGAACTGAGAAGATTCCGGTTTGACACAGCTGCCCTTTCTGAAACCCGGTGGGCAGACAAAGGACAACTAAAGGAGGAGAAGGGTGGCTACACTTTCTTCTGGAAAGGAAAAGCTGCTGATGAGCCCAGGATCTATGATGTTGGGTTTGCCATCAGGAACCAGCTCATCAGCCACCTCTCTGAACTTCCTGTGGGAATCAGTGAGCGTCTCATGACCATCCGTCTGGCGCTTGCCAACAACCAGATGGCAACACTTGTGAGTGCCTATGCCCCTACTTTAGACTCTGAAGAGGAAGTAAAAGAGACCTTCTAAGCCTGCTTGGACAAGACACTGTCTAAAATCCCAAGGGAGGATAAGATTCTTTTCCTAGGAGACTTCAACGCCAGGGTTGGCCGGGACCAACACCTCTGGAAGGGTACCATAGGAAAGGAAGGCATCGGGAACATCAACTCCAATGGAGCTCTGCTTCTCAGCATATGTGCTCAGCAAGACCTATCATCACTAACACCCTCTTTCACCAGAAAAACAAAGGCATCTTGGAGACACCCACGCTCCAAACAGTGGCATCTCATTGACTATGTCATTGTACGAGCCAGGGAGCGCTGTGACGTGAACATTACAAGGGCCATGATCAATGCTGATGACTGCTGGACAGATCATTGCCTCATCCGCACCATGATGTCCATCAAACTCAAGAGGAAGAGGAGGATTCAAACAAAGCCGATTCGGCCAAGGCTGAACCTTGAAAGCCTGGAAGCAACTGCCACCCAGCAACAAGTTCAGGGTTTTCTTGGGGAAAGCCTCCAACAGGAATATCCTGATGATATTGAAGGGCACTGGAGCCGACTCAAATCCGCCATCCTTGATACCTGTAAAAACATCCTTGGGTGCAAGTCCAGAAAACACCAGGACTGGTTTGACGAGAACGTCACAGAGATAGAACAGCTCATCTCAAAGAAAAGGAACGCCTTTCATGCCCGGCCAAAAGAGCCAAAAGAGCAGCTCACTCCAGAACCAAGGAGGATGTCCAGAGCCAGGTGAGGGAGCTTAAGACCTCTTGGTGGACAGATAAGGCTCAGGAAATCCAGAGACTGGCAGACTCGGGTGACACCAGAGGCTTCTTCAGCGCTACTAAGGCCGTCTATGGTCCAAGTTACCGCGGCTTAACCCCCCTGCGTTCAAAAGACGGACAATAACTGCTGAAGGACAATGAGTCCATTAATGCCCGATGGAAAGAGCACTTCCAGGACCTCCTCAACTGTGACAGCACAACTGAACCAGACATTACCCACCGCATCCCCCATAGTCCCATCAGAAAAGACATGGAAGAAGTCCCACTATGACAGAGGTTCAAGATGCCATCAAGAGCCTTAAGAACAACAAGGCCACCGGTCCAGATGGGATTCCAGCTGAGATCTTAAAGGAAGGTGGACCGGAGCTCCTGTACCACATCCACGCCCTACTTCTCAAGGTCTGGGAAAAAGAACTTCCCTCAGAACTCAGAGATGCTCTAATAGTGACCATTTTCAAGAAGGGGGCCAACGCTGAATGTGGAAACATCAGGGGCATCTCGCTCCTGTCAACAATAGGCATCTCGCTCCTGTCAACAACAGGCAAAGTCCTAGCTCGTGTCCTCGCAAACCGACTTCTACCACTGTCTGCGGCAGTACTCCCAGAATCACAGTGTGGCTTCCGCCCATCCAGAGGTACAGCAGACATGATATTCACAGCACGCCAACTCCAGGAAAAATGCCGTGAACAAAGGCAGCCTTTGTACATGGCCTTCATAGACCTGACAAAGGCTTTTGACTCAGTAGACCGCCAGGCTCTTTGGAGCATACTATCAAGGTACAGTTGTCAGGACAAGTACATCAGAATATTGAGGCTTCTACATGATGGCATGTCGGTCACAGTGCTCAGCAACTGCGGCTCTGAGTCCAAGCCCTTCACTGTGGAAACGGGGGTCAAACAGGGATGCATCATCGCACCCACCCTGTTTGTCATCTTCATTGCTGCCATACCACCTCATTGGTGAAGAGCTGCCACAGGGGATCCCAATCCTCTACAGAACTGACGGTGGGCTCTTCATCCTTAATAGGTTGAAGGCCAAGAGCGAAGTCAGTAACACCGCCATCATGGAGCTTTAATATGCGGACGACTGTGCCATTGCAGCACACTGCAGAAGACCTTCAGGGCATCCTGAATGCCTTTGCCAAGGCATACAGAGCCATGGGCCTAGCCTTAAACATCAAGAAGACCCAGGTCCTACATCAACCTCCACCTAACCAGCCGCCTACACAGTCCACTATAAAAGTGGATGACACCACTCTTGAAAACGTTGACCACTTCCCCTACCTTGGCAGCATTCTTTCCTCAAAAGCTGACATCGACTCTGAGGTCAACCATCAACTGAGGTTGTGCCAGCGGGGCCTACGCCAGACTCAGGAAAAGAGTCTTTGAAGACCGAGACCTAAAGGCGCAAACAAAATTGCTGGTCTACAGAGCCGTTGTCCTCCCCAGTCTGTTGTATGGAGCCGAGTCATGGACCACCACCTACAGCAGACACCTGAGAGCCCTGGAATAATACCATCAAAGATCCTTACGAAAGATTCTGAGGATCAGCTAGGAGGACAAACGCACCAACATCAGCATTTTGGAGGAAGCCAACATGACCAGCATCACTACCACAATAATGCAGCACCAACTTCGATGGACTGGCCATGTCATCCGCATGTCCGCGTCTCTCGAAACAAATCCTGTACTCTCAATTGAAGGAAGGTCGGCGAGCCAAAGAAACGCTTCAAGAACAACATCAAGAACAGTCTGAAGAAATTCCATATTGCATCAAGCAACTGGGAGCACATTGCACTGGACAGGCGCTCCTGGAGGAAATCCGTGCAGGAAGGAGCTGCACTTCACGAAATGGAACTACGCCGTGTCGCAGAGACAAAGCGACAGCACCGTAAGGAGAGAGAGAAGGGGTCTCGACGACTACCAACCAGTCTCCACTGCCCACGTTGCACCAAGGTGTGTGGATCGTGGATCGGCCTCTACAGACATCTGCAGACCCACAAGTAGACGACCCTATGGAGAGGACAGGACAGTCATACTCGTTTCGAGTGACCGCCGATGACGATCAAGTGCTGTCGCCTCTTTGTCAGTGATCACCCTGGAAGCATTAACACATAACACTAGCTGTTCCTCTGATGTCATCATAGTAATACAAGTTTGTAAGTTCGTTTGTGTGTTGAATATCCTGCAAAACAAATGTCAGATGCTTCACTTCAGACACGTCTCGAGAGGGTCATGAAACAACGTTATCAAAGTGGTATCTTAAAGAGAGAGCGATGCACAGCAATTATATGCAACTGCAAAGTAAATAAAAACAAACGTCGCCCATTCCTTCTTTTCAGAGAGGCCGCCTGTCCTGCTGAGTTACTCCAGCATTTTGTGTCTACAAAGTAAACCAGCATCTGCAGTTCCTTCACATTACACATTACAGACTTGGGTGGTAAATAAGGACTCGGTATATGATCGTTTTTAGCCACAATGTGTTTATAAATACATACCACCGAAGAAAGTTCTAAGGCAACAGGTCTTACCAATTTCAGACATTTAGAATTCATTATCTACACCTTAATTTTCTTAAGAGAACCGTTGCATTTCTACCTCGACCGCTCTCTGTGCGCTCTAATTTCTACAAAGAATTGCCACTGCTTCTCCACCCTCACTGTGGTCATTGCCCCTTTCCGCGCCCGTACTGGTTCAGGAATGCACATGGGGATATTTTTAGCTTCAATCTTCTTTTCATAGGAATGTTTCCACTGACCATGGGCATGGGTTTGCAAATGCTGGACAGTGAGATCTATTTCAATTCCGCATAAATCGGGTACTCCAGAACTGAGCAACATTACGTACCAGGGTAAGATTAGATTCCAGGGATTATTTGAGCACTACATTCATTGTTACACCAGAATTTCACTTGCGTAAAAATGCTGCAACGTCGCTTTCTGTCACTGGCCCGCAGTATTTTTATTTTGAAGGGGGAAAAAAGTTTGCCACTCCCGTATAATTTTAAAGAAGTTTATCCGAGGTCTTACATTGTGTGGTTTTACTTTTGCTGGCGTTAACAGATTTAATTTAACACCAGTACTTTATCTTATGATAATATCCCATCGTGCATTTCAAAGCCTGTATGGGAAAAAAAATGCATGTGTGTACGTGCAGAGCGCAGGAAAAATGCGCACTGCTTTCTGGAAGAATGTGGGCGGCTGTGTCTGGAGCTGGAAGGGCACTTACGTACCTTCCTTGGGGCGTCTAAACTTGTGTGTAATTGCAGGGACAGCAGTGCACTGGTTAATGGGGGAAGGTCAATGACCCGAATTTAAGGTGCACACACACGCCCTCTGCTGCATTATCTGGACCTTAAACCCCACCAGTTTAATCATTTTCGGGACCTTTCACCCCATGAGTCTTCCCCTGGTCTTTTTGACAGACCTGTGCAATAATTTCCTGCTGCCTTCGAACCCGTTCAAATATACCGTTAATATTCCACCGCTACCACGCCGCTGAATTATGGCGGAATAAAACCCTCGCAAATGCGTGCATGCTGCCAAAAAGGCACAACTTTTCCGCGACCATGCAATATTATCGCCACCTTGCCAGTGGAAATATATTCACATCGACGAGAAAATGCAGCCTGAGAACCGCAGATCTGGAGGAGGCTCTGGACTCGAGGAGAAAACGCCACTTGGATTCCAACCGTGGATTACATTAGCAACAGTGCATCTTGTTTCCTATTTGCTGTGCTTTGTCTATAACGTGTTTAATCGTTATCCATTTAATTGAGAGAGACGCCCTTGCAAATGGATTGTGATCTACACCCTCTTGCTTCTGAAGGTGAAATTGCACCCTTAATAAAAGCAGCGTGATGGTAGAGCTGTGTCTTACGCGCTGAGCAGTATGGTCAGCTGAGCTCCACTTATAATATGCTTTCTTTGGTAACCAAGATCAACTTATCAATTGGAGACAAAGTTTTGGGGCTGGAACACCATCTGAATTGTATCAATCCACCTTACCAGTTACATCCACGATTATTTCGACAAACACCTCCATTTTCTCCCCCCTTCCCCACTCACTACCCCTGAACGACTGCACTGGTTCTTCTTCCACCCCCACCCCAAAGTCCATTAGCTAGCTTTGCAGTTCAAATAAAGGTATTCCTCTTGGGTTCACACCCGCTTCTTTTTCTAACCTTTGTCCAATAATCACATTGAATGGCAGAGCCGGCTCGAAGGGCCGAATGGCCTGCACCTATTGTCTATTATCTATCAGGGAACTCCCTTGCCTGAGGTCATCAGTTGCCGGCCTGGATTGTACTGCTTTTTGCTTCCATTTTTTTCAATGCCTGAAAGGTCATCTATCCATTTTCTCCAGAGATGCTGACTGACCTGCTGATTTACTCCAACATTTTGTGTCTATCTTTACATCTACAATTATGTTTGGCATATTTGGGACTTTAACTTTGTTTCTTTCTGATGACTGATAATTCTATTTGTATTTGTATAAAATGTAATGTTTGGTTGCATGGTAAAGAGAGGGGTGAGCCTAATTCCAGCATAGTAATATTTCTGCACAGTAGATGGTTCCAACAATTATTTTTGAATGCAGCCCTGTCACAAAATGTGTCATTGTTGATTTTGACCAGTTTAGAACGACACATAAATATTTAAGTGAGATGATCGATTTGCATTGAATTAAGGCACAGTGAATCTACCTCTACTGCTGTTTGATGACAGTTTCTCATTTCACTTACCCACTCTGTCCTGGCATTAGAATTTCTCAAAATTATGTACTATTTTACTGGCATAAGATTCTAAATGATTTATATAAATGCAAATACATTTTAATTTCTACCACTATATTGATACAAAGCAACTTTGGATAAACACCATGTCCAACCTGGTAGAACTTTAAAATCTGGACTATTTCACTGAAGAGTCAAAGTCATGTAGATAATAGTGCACTATTTGATTTCAGACTTGCTATGAAGTAAATTTAAAATTAGGCATTAGAAGAGATGTTAAGCTTTTGGACTTTCTTCTAAACCTCAATTGCCATCATAGTTCATACTGCCTAAAGCAGTGGAATGTACAGAGTAGAATAACACATACATACAGCATCATTAATATAGCACAATACAACTAACGGTACTTCAAGTTAACTTTAAAAAAAAATTGAGCAATAAGGGAGCAATAAAGTTAAATGCAAATGATTAAGCAAGCAACGTTATGAAATTGTAAAGGATAAAGAGACAGTCATGGAAAGAGCGAAAGGAATATAACGGCCCTAGTTTGTAAGAATAAAAGAGATAATGAGAAAAACATTTATCTGATTTCAACACAGAGAATAAGAACTTTAAATCATAGGCATTATTAGACCATGTTCAATGTAGTTCAAGAAACATATTGGCACAGGATGAATAGGATGGTGTAAAGATACCGGCAGCAATGTTTTGCCTTTGTTTAAGTTTAAGGTGAGTGGCAACCAAGAACATTGGAATAGGTGATTCTAGAGCCACAAATGGTTTTGTAGTGTTTTCCACACACAGATGAGTAGAGGCAGGTGATAGTAGAAGTTATAAGTTTGCAACAATAGTAAAACGATTTTTGATCCCAGTATTCAGGTCTGGATTCAAACTGCAATACCACAAGTAAAAGGACATTTCTTAAAACTACTGTACTGACTACCACTCTTGTGATTAAACTTTTTTCTGCTGATTTTTTTGGGGTCTTGAAATTAAAGAAGTGTTATAAAAAACATTAATGACATACCTGATATTTAAGTATAAATTGTTGGAAGGTGTGATAAAAATAACATTACTTGTTGATAGACACAAAAAGCTGAACTAACTCAGCAGGTCAGCATCTCTGGAGAAAAGGAATAAGTGACATTTCGGGTCGAGTCCCCTCTTCATCTGAAGAAGGGTCTCAACCTGAAAAATAATCTAATAACATTTGCCATGAAATTACCCAGTCCAAGTAAATGCCCAACATATGAGTAGCATCAATAAGTTGAACCTCTCAAAAACATAAAATCACTAAAAATGTATAACATGATGGAGTGCCAATGTTCAACCTGAATAGCTTGACACCACTCTTCAGTATTGAGGGAACCATCTTTAGGATGTGATGTTAATGCCCAATTTGTACTCTCAAAATAAAAGCATTTCACAGGATGTACAGGGGAGAAACAGGCCATGTGTAAGAAAGAACTGCAGATGCTGGTAAAATCGAAGGTAGACACAAAATGCTGGAGTAACTCAGTGGGTGAGGCAGCATCTATGGAGATAAGGAATGGAAGGCCATTCAGCCCAACCTGTCCCTGCCGGAGATCGCAGAGTCAAACCACATGGAAACAAACCTTTCGGCGCACTGAGTTTGCACCAACTATCAAGGACTCATTTACACTAATTCCATTATTTTCCCCATGTTTCCCTCAAATCCACTGAGATTTTACCTGTCACAATGGGCAATTTACTGTGGCCAATCAATCAACCAACCTGCAAAACAGATAAACACAAAAAGCTGGAGTAACTCAGCGGGACAGGCAGCATCTCTGGAGAGAAGGAATGGGTGACGTTTCGGGTCGAGACCCTTCTTCAGACTGGTTAGAGATCAGAGAAACAAGAGATATGGACGATGATGTGGAGAGATAAAGAACAATGAATGAAAGGTATGCAAAAAAGTAACGATGATGAAACTGGCCATTGTTAGCTGTTTGAAGGGTGAAAATGAGAAGCTAGTGCGACTTGGGTGGGGAAGGGATAGAGAGAGAGGGAATGCCGGGGCTACCTGAAGTGAGAGAAATTAATATTCATACCACTGGGCTGTAAGCTGCCCAAGTGAAATGTGAGATGCTGTTCCTCCGATTTGCGTTTAGTCTCACTCTGACAATGGAGGAGACCTAGGACAGAAAGGTCTGTGGAGGAATGGGAAGGAGAGTTAAAGTGTCCAGCCATCAGGAGATCAGGTAGGTTCAGGCGGGCTGAGCGAAGATGTTCCACGAAACGATCGGCCAGTCCCCGTTTGGTCTCACCGATGTATACGAGTCTACATCTTCAACAATGGATACAGTAGATGAGGTTGGAGGAGGTTCAAGTGAACCTCTGCCTAACCTGAAAGGACTGTCGGGGTCCCAGGACAGAGTCGAGGGAGGAGGTATAGCAGGTGTTGCATCTTCTGCGGTTGCAGGGGAAGGTACCCGGGGAGGGGGTGGTTTGGGTGGGAAGGGATGAATTAACCAGGGAGTTGTGGAGGGAACGGTCTCTGCGGAAGGCGGAAAAGGGTGGAGATGGGAAAATATGACTAGTGGTGGGATCCCATTGCAGGTGGCAGAGAATTGGGGGGATTATGTGTTGTATGCGATGGCTGATGGAATGGAAGGTAAGGACTAGGGGGACTCTGACTCTGGGAGACACCAGTGAGGGCCTCATCTATGATGGGAGAGGGGAACCGCTGTTCCCTAAAGAATGAGAACATCTCTATTATCCTAGTATGGAACACCTCATCTTGGGTGCAGATGCGGCGTAGACGGAGGAATTGGGAGTAGGGGATAGAGTCTTTGCAGGAAACAGGGTGGGAAGAAGTGTAGTTGAGATCGTTGTGGGAGTCAGTGGGTTTGGAATAGATGTCAGTCGATAGTCTATTTCTTGTGATGGAGACTGTGAGATCAAGAAAGGGGAGGGAGGTGTCGGAGATGGTCCAAGTAAATTTAGGTGCAGGATGAAAATTGGTGGTGACATCAGTCTGAAGAAGGGTCTCGACCCGAAACGTCGCCTATTTCTTCGCTTCATAGATGCTGCATCACCCGCTGATTTTCTCCAACTTTTTTGTCTACCACCCATTCACACAAGTTCTGTTATCCCACTTTCCTCACCCACTCCCTACACATTAGGGGCAATTTTATAGTTAATTTTACAAGTTAACCTACAAAGCCAATGCGTCTTTGGGATGTGGGAGGAAACCCACATGCTTGCAGGGAGAATGTGCATATTCAACACAGACAGTGCTCGAGGACAGGATCGAACACAGATCTCTGGCGTGTGAGGCAGCAAGTCCACCAGCTGTGCCACTGTTTTGTTTTCCAACACACAAAAAATTATACGTTGATAACTTTGCTTACTAAAAAAAATAAACTATCCATTTTCAGTCTTAAATCTCTGTCACACTATGTCCCCCTTTACAGCAACTGTATGTTTTAATTTAGTTCAAGACTCTGGGGCAGTACATTGGTCATAAAATTGCTGCCTAAAAGTGCCAGATACCTGGAATTGTTCCTGAATATGGGTGCTCTCTGTATGGAGTTTGCTCCTTTTCCCATTGATAGCATGGGTTTTCTCCGGGTGCTCTTGTTTCCTTCCACATTCCAAAGGTGTGCAGGAACCTTTTTCAAACGCAACCCAAAACATAATATTTTCTTTAAGTCCATAGATTCTGTCTGACCTGTTGAGTTACTCCAGCTTTTGTGTTTATATTTGGTTTAAACCAGCATCTGCAGTTCCTTCCTACACACACGATACTATACGATAGAACTTTATTTAATCCCAGGATGGAAATCGTGCGTGTGTGGGTGTATATATTATACACACACACACACACACACACACACACACATATATATATATATAGTTTTTTATATATATATATAGTTTTTTATATATATATATATGTTATATATATATATATAGTTATATATTCATATATAAATATACACTGTTTTGTTTTCTTGTTTATAACATTGTTTACAGAGCACTATGTTTACCTATTCTGTTGTGTTGCTGCAAGTAAGGATTTCATTGTTCTAACTGGAATGTGAGAGAATAAAACATTCTTGACTCTTGACTTATGTCGCTAATGTGTGGGATAGAACTAGTGTAGATCGGTGGTCGGCATGGACTCGGTGGGCCGAAGGGCCTATTTCCACGCTATATCTTTACTAAAACTAGAGAGAGTCTAAAGAAGGGTCTCTACCCGAAACGTCACCCAATTTCTTCTATCCAGAGATGCTGGCTGCTCCATGGAGTTCCCCCGCATAATTAAAGCATGGAATAGTCTTCACCCTACCATAGTTACCCAACCAGATGCAACTAAATTTAAGGTAGCTCTTTTTTCCCCAAGAACCCTTTTTTGCTTAATTCCAAGTCAAGAGTCAAGAGAGTTTTATTGTCATGTGTCCCAGATAGGACAATGAAATTCTTGCTTGCTGCAGCACAACAGAATATGTAGACATAATACAGAACAGGAGATAAAAGTTCAGTGTGTCTATATTCCATAGACCATATATAGACACAATAAATAAACAGATAAAGTGCAATAGGCTGTTATTCAGAGTTTGGAGTTTGGTGGTGGACCCTCCACCACCTCCAGTTTAAATTCCATTTGGAATATTTTTGGAGGACCAGGAAACCAAGAAGCAAGAGATTCTCCGGGGAGTGATCTGCGTTGGGTTTCAGCGGTTGCGGTGAGGCAGCGACCGGACAGCAATGGCGGGCAGATCTCCCACAATGCAAAGGGAGGAAGTGCCCGGCGCCGACCAGTTGCCGTGGCAGTGCGCATGTGCAGGGCGGGCGATGATGAGCTGGCCGTGGTTGTGTGCATATGCAGGGGGAGGATGTGCAGGCCTTGGCAGTGTGCAAGTGCAGGGCAGCCGAGGATGTGCTGGCTGTGGCAGTGTGCATGTGCAAGGTGGCCGGCCGTGCCGGCGGATGAGGAGTGGCCGGAGAGTGGAGTCCCGGTGGCCCAGACATGGATGGCACACAGAGAGAGAGAGAGACAGAGACAGAGAGAGAGAGAGAGAGACGCTCTGAGTTGAACGATAGGTGTCCCGGGCAAAATGACCAAGCCGGGCAAAATGACATGGCTTATAGGTTGCCCGGCAGGACTTTAGGTGGCCATTGGCACCCGGGCAACCGTTAATTTCGAGCCCTGTTAGAATTTCTTTGGATTGTCTTTTATCTTATTTGCCAGACCTATCTCATGTCCCTTATTTGCCTTCCTGATTTCCCTCTTAAGTGCATTCCTACACTCCTTAAGAGATCCACCTCAGTTGTCTACATGTGAAATATGCCTCCATTTTTCAGCTCAGAGCCGCAATATTTCTTTCATTCAGGGTTTCCTGCTCATGCCAGCCATGTCTTTTGCTCCGACTGGACTATGCTGGCCCTAAACTCTCTCCGTCTCACATTTAAGTCTCTGACATCAAGATTCAAGAGAGTTTATTGTCATGTGTCCCTGATAGGACAATGAAATTCTTGCTTTGCTTCAGCACAACAGAACATAGTAGGCATTGACTAAAGGCATTATCAGACACCACTTTACCTGAAAACAGCTTCCTGCAATCAACTTTTCAATACCAACTTGTCTAATACCAGCAAACTTGGTCTTGTCCCTGTTTAGGACTTAAATTTTCAACCAGTCCTATTATTTATTATTAAAAAAGACACAAGTGTTGGAATAAACCACCCAAAGCAGTTTGTTATTTCTCTATTCTTTTCCATAACTATTTTAAAACGAATAGAATGATGATATCTGGACCCAAAGTGCTCCCCACTAATACATCAGTCATTTGCCCAGCATTATTTCCGAAAAGGAAGTTGCATTGTGCCCTTTACTAGTAGGGCCATCTACATTCTGGATTGAAAAAAATTGGTGAACACACTTTAATTCCACCCCATCGCAGAATGGAGCTCCCGGCGAGTGCTACACAGCCGTGCTGGACCGAGCCCGACCCCGGCACAGAGCTGACCAGGACTGAGCCCGGCCACCAGTCAAGTGAGGAAAGATCTGAGGGCTGTCAGCGAGCAAGAGGGACATCAGAGAGCCGTCGCCCGCGTGAGTGCCGGTGGTCAGCCGGTAACGGGCCTGCGTGAGTCCCAGCGGTCGGTGGAGATGCGCCGCTGAGAACAAAGAGGGACTGGGGGTGGGGAAGGAAGAGGGACTATATTGAATACTTTTGTAACTTTGATGGCGCCCTTTACGTGGCGACTCTTCCATACTTGTACTGTATGAAACAAAGAATCTCACTGTACCAAGTACACGTGACAATCAAGTATCAAAATGTCATCCGTCTGAAGAAGGGTTTCGGCCCGAAACGTTACCTATTTCGTTACCTATTTCCTTCGCTCCATAGATGCTGCTGCACCCGCTGAGTTTCTCCAGCATTTTTGTGTACCTGTCATCCATCCATGTTCTTCAGGGATGCTGCCGACCCACTGAATCACTCCAGCTCTGTGTCATTTTGATCCATTTTCTCCAGAGATGCTGTCTGACCCACTGAGTTACTCCAGCACTTTGTGTCTATCTTTGTCTATCTAGACCAGCATCTACAGTTCTTTGTTTCTGCATATTGAAGGCTTGTCTTCATTGGTAAGAGCCTGGCACACAGGAGCTGGAATGTCATGTTGCAACTGTTCAAACCATTGGTGTGACTGCACTTGGAGTATTGAATGAATCTCTGGTTCCTAGGTTTCAGAAGGACTACATTTAAGCTGGGAAGAATACAAAAAAGATTTACGAGGATGCTATTGGGTCTGGAAGGTTTAAGTTATGAGAGACTGGAACTGTTTTCCCTGGAGCATCGGAGGTTGAGGGGTGACCTTATAGAGGTGTATAAAATAATGAGGAACGTAGATATGGATTGTCACAGTCTTTCTCCCAGAATAGAGGAGTCTAAAACTAGAGAGTATAGATTTAAGATGAAAGGAGAAGAATTTAATGGAGACCTGAGGAGCAACTTTTTCCACATAGAGGGTGGTGGATATATGGAAAGAGCTGTCAGAGGAAGCTGTAGAGGCAGGTACAATTATAACATTTAGAAGACATTTGGTGAGGTGCATGGATAGAAAAGATTTAGAGGGATATCGGCCAAAAACAGACACATGGGACTAGCTCAAATACATATTTCGGTTATAATGGATGAGTTGGGCTAGAGGGCCTGTTTCTGTGCTGTAGGACTTGGATCTAGTACAACCTTCTATCAACTAATTAAATAGGAGCAAAATGACTCTACTCTCTTTTCCCTAGATTCTCTTTTGTATGTGGATGCAATCCATCTAACCACAGATTCTCATTTTCTTTGAGTTTAATTTAATATATCCTCTCTCTATTTATAGCACACATATCTCATCATCTAAGGCAACGTCCGTCTGTTCTCACAGATAAACACTATGGGATAATAATTTAATGTTTCTGCCTTTTCTTTATTATTACCTTTACAATTACCCTGTATATCCCTTTATAGCCTCTTCCCATCCCCAATTTTTTTATCTTAATGCATCTGTAAAATATTTTATGTTCTTTGATTATTTAATGTCATAATACTTTGCCTTCCGTTTATTATCTCCTTATGCATTTGTATTCCCTACTATCATGCACTAGATGTTTTCTATTATAGCTTGTACTTTCTCTCCCGTGAAATATATCTTCCCTGCACATGTATATATTTCCCATTGTTCTTCTGTATCTTTGCCAATATTGTTGTCAAATTTATCATCACAAATTCTATTCTCACCCACTCAATCTCTAGTTTTTGCTACAACCTGTTAACTTGGTTTTCCTCTTTGCCTTTCACCATTGTTATAATAAACTCAATTTACAGTTAGGTCGGCAGTGCCTCGATGTTTACCCATTTCTTACCCTGTCTGGCTATTTGCCATATCTGTTATCATATCCTCCTTTGCTGCTTTTTTTTCTAAAACATAAGAATTTAGCCTTTAGAAACAGGCCCTTTGGCCCATCGAGCCAACGTCAACCAGCAAATGCCCCGTACACTAGCACTATCCTACACACTAGGGGCAATTTACAATTTACAGAATTAACCTATAGACCTGTATAGGGGCTACGCCACTGTGCCACCCCTGTTCTGTAAAGATTGCCAAAACTCCACTCCCTTACATTATTTACATGCCTCTTTTGTCCATTCAATAGTGGCTGGTGAGCCTCACATCAGTGATTGGAACGTTATTGGAGAAGATACTTACGGATAGAATTTGTTGACATTTGAAAAAGCATAGGTTTATTAGCGATATTAAGCGTCTTTGTATGGGGAGGTCATATCATATGGACCAAATGGAGTTTATTTTGAGGAAGGAGACGACAAAGATGATTGACAAATCTAGGGCAGTGGATATTATCTACATGAACTTTAAAAAAAAAAAAAGCAAGGTCTGAACAAGGTTTCTCAACGTAGGCTGATATAGACATTAAGGTAATTGGGATCCAGTGATTTGGTAGATTGTATTCAAAATTAGTTTAACCATAGATGACAAGGGGGGGGGGGGGGGAGTGGTAGAAGGGTATGATTCTGACTAAAGGTTTGTGTTACTCATCAGGGATCAGTGCTGAGACGTACAATATATGAAATGATTTGAATGAAATTGTTGGTGGGCTGATTAGTGATTTAGTCAATGACATAAAAATTGGTGTTGTGGAAAGTGAGGCAGCACAGAAACAGGCTCTTCGGCCCAACTTGCCTATGCCACCCAAGGTGCCCCATCTGCAATTCCCACCTGCCCGTGTTTGGTTCATATCACTCAAAACCTTTCCTATCCATGTACCTGTCCAAATGTATTTCAAATGTTATAGTTTCTGCCTCAACTACTTCCACTGGCAGCTCATTCCATATACCCACCACCGTCTATGAAAAAGTTACCCTTCAGATTCCTATTAAATATTTCCCTTCTCACCTTTAAACTATGTCTCTGGTTCACGATTTCTCTACTCTGGGTAAAAGGGTTCTTGATTCCCCTACTCTAGGTATTGCACTTTGGAGGTCAAATGTTACAGAAATGGCAAGACCCTTAGGAACATTGATATAGAGGGATCTCCGTCAAGTCTGTAGCTTCCCGATAGTGGCATACAATTAGATGGGGTGGTGAAGAAGGTGAAAGGCATGCTTGCCTTCATCGGCCAGGGTGTGAGTATGAAGGAAAGGAAGTTATGTTGCAGTTGTATTGAACTTTGGTTCGGGCACTTTTAGATTATGTTTAGTTTTAGTTGACGCATTGCAGGAAGGATGCAATGGCCTTGGAGCAGTCTTTTTTCCCCAGGTTGGAAATATCAATGACTTGTATTCACTAATTTCACCAGCTAATTTCTTCCACAATTAGGTAGCCTGTGAGCTGCAGCCAATCGTATAATTAATCCACCATTATCTTTTTTTTTCTATCCAAATATACTATTTTTGACTTCATAATTTCTATTGCCATAACAATATCCTTTAAAGGAAAAATTGATTCCATCTCCACCCTCCACCCCAATCTCTTTTGGCTATGTTTTAACCATCACCGTGAAATTTACAGTGCTAATGTTTCTGTCACTATGTCTTATTCAAGAGCAAGGTCTTGTATCTGCTGTCCTTCTATGTAACCGTCCCATTGCTACAATACATTATCAGGTCATTTCCCTTATTTTGTATATCACTGTGCAAACTTTACCACCTTCTTCCAACATTTCAGTTCTAATAAAATCGCTCTTCAAACTTACTTGCATCAGAGTGCATTTTGAACCTCCTGAAATCCTTGTTGTAAATGGCATGATACAAAGAAAGTCTTGTTTAAGACTGCTAGGTTTTGTGATGCAGAAAAATACCCCACATCTGCCTGCAAAAGAGACTTCAAGGTTTGTGCAGAGGGTATAATAAAATCATTTATATTTAGACTAAGGTAAAGCTATGCTGCAGGTCTTGACTCCGGCTGAGGTGAGTGACCTGCTGTGCGTCAGTTCTCAAAGGAGTTCTTTTAAGGAACTGAATTTAAGTTGCAAAGCCGATTTTAACAGTGACGCAGGAAATCTGAACCCAAAAACAAACTAATAGTGGAACTCAATGGGCCAGGCACCATATGTGCATTAAAAAGGCCAGTTGACAATCCAGGGTTGAGCCACTTCATCTCGCCTTAAGTATCTCGACCCAAATCATCGACTGTCTATTCCGCTCCACAGATGCTGACTGGCCCATTAAGGTCCTCCAGCGGTTTGTTGTTCGCTCCTGATTTTAACTGTTTTCAGTTGCCTTAGACAGCCATCTTATTAACCCCTCCAATCCTGCTCATCACTTTAGGCAAGGCAAGTAAACTAGGCTAGTTTACAAAAAGAGCATACAAATTGCTCAATTAGGACAGCAACCTCGTGATTGTGATAAAACGTATGAATTCTATAACTCGACCGGGAGATTTAGTTGGCTAATCCCATCAGATTTTCTAGAAGCCTCATGGAACTGAGGATTGGTCCACCAGCTGCCGCTGCTAATGACTGGGAGAAAATTATTATTATTTTTTTTAAATTTTTTTATTATTGGAGATAAGTACACAATTTATTTACATCATTACAGTCTGACATTTTTAAATTGATAATATTATCAATTATTATTACATTGTCTCCAATACCTTTTGCCTTTTTTTTTTTTTAAACTAGATAGAACTAAAGAGATAGATGAAGTGAAGAGAGAAAAGAAAGAGAAGAAGAATAATAAAAAATAAAAAAAAATTTAAAAAAAAACAAAAAGAAAATAGTTAAAGAAGAATGGAAAAATTTATTGAAATAAAAAACTTCATTCGAGATATGTTCGTACATTTCAGAGTATAGCCTTTCATCCATTCTTTAGACCGAGTGCTAGTCAGGTTCCTGTGCTGAACTATTCTGACCCTTTAAGTAATCAATAAAAGGAGACCATGTTCCTACGAATAATTCCTGTTTGTCCAACAGGGAAAATCTGATTCTTTCCACGTTTAAGGTCTCCGTCATTTCTATAATCCACATTTTGATTGTGGGGGCCGTAGGGCCTTTCCAAAATTTTAGAATTAATTTTTTTCCTGTTATTAAACTATAATCAATAAAGTTTCTTTGTGTTGTTCTAAATGTTTGATTTAATTCTAATATTCCGAGTATTATTAGTTTTGGGTCTGGGTCCATTTGTGTGCCGGTTACTTTAGATATTATACTGAAAATATTTACCCAGAATTTTTTAATTTTTATACAGTTTGCAAACATATGAGATAATGAAGCTTCTAAATGTTGACATTTATCACATATAGGTGAGATATGTTGAAAAATTTTATGTAGTTTTGTTTTTGAATAATGTAACCTATGTATTACTTTAAATTGTATTAGAGAATGTCTGGCGTTTAGTGAGCACTGATGTGTGTGTTTCAAACTTTCTTCCCAAGTATCTTTCGTTATTACTTGATTTAATTCTTCTTCCCATGTTTGTCTGTGTAATTCTGTCGAAGGAATGTCACTGTCTAGTAAGATATTATATATATAAGATATTAATTTTTCTGTATTAGGATGTTTGTTCCAACATTCATCAAGAATTTCTGAATTTCTAAATCGAAAATTTTGAGAGTTCGATTTTACATAATCTCTAAGTTGAAGATATCTGAAATAATCATTTCCTCGAAGTCCACGAGTCTGTTGCAACTCCTGAAATGTCAGAAAGGTGCCTTCCTTATAAAGTTGTCCCATATTTTTAATTCCATAATTCTTCCGTTGTGTAAAACCCCCGTCCAACCATGAAGGCTTAAACAAAGGGTTATTCACAATTGGAAGAAAAAGTGATAAATTATCTAATTTTAATGTCTTTTTTAATTGTTTCCAAATTCGTATAGCACTAAATATTATAGGGTTTTCCCTATAAATTTTTTTGTTTAATTTAGACGTAGCAAATAATATCGAACCGATATCAAAAGGTAAACAATCTTCCTTTTCCATTTTTAACCAGTCTGGTTGATGATCTATTTCTTCCAACCAGAAATTCATATTTTTAATATTAACAGCCCAGAAATAAAACAAAAAGTTGGGTAAAACCAAGCCTCCATTTATTTTTGATTTACACAAGTGTCTTTTGTTTATCCTATGATTCTTATAATCCCAGATAAAATCATTAACAATAGAGTCCAGTTTTAAAAAAAAGTTTTTTGTCAGATATATCGGAATTGTCTGAAAAAGGTATAATATTTGCGGTAAAAAAATCATTTTTATAGCATTAATTTTGCCAACCATTGAGATAGGAAGTGTTTTCCAGTATTGAATATTCTTATGTAGTTTGTTCAGTAATGGGGGAAAATTTGCTTTAAATAATGATGTATATCTCTTAGTTATATAAATACCTAGATATTTAAATTTTTCATTTACTATTTTAAATGGGAATTGTTGTATTATCTGTTTGTTATGTTCCCTTATTGGCATAATTTCACTTTTATTCCAATTTATTCTGTATCCTGAAAATGAACCAAATTGGGTTATTAGCTTTAATAAGTTTGGAATACTAATGTCTGGTTTTGTAATGTAAATTAATACATCATCTGCGTATAGAGAAATTTTATTCACTGTGTCCTTTGTGTTATACCCATGTATTTCCGGATGCCCCCTAACTCTTTCTGCCAGTGGCTCAATAGCAAGCGCAAATAATAATGGAGATAACGGGCATCCTTGTCTACAACCTCTAGATAGGCTAAATTTAGATGACAACCTTTGGTTTGTAAGTATTCTAGCCGTGGGGTTTGTATATAACAGTTTTATCCATGTACAGAATTTCTCTCCTAGCTGCATATTTTCCATCACCGAAAATAGATAAGACCATTCCACCTGATCAAATGCTTTTTCAGCGTCGAGTGAGATTATTGCTAGATCTTCGTTAATAATTCTCTTGGAATATATAATATTAAATAATCTTCTTAGATTATAATATGAATACCGTTTCTGAATAAAGCCTGTTTGGTCAGGGTGTATTAATTTATTCATCACTGTACTTAATCTATGCGCTAGTATTTTAGTTAATATTTTCTGATCTGTATTTAAAAGTGCAATTGCTCTGTATGATCCCGGGTCTTCCGGATCTTTATCAGCTTTAGGAATAAGTGTTATTATAGATTCATTTAAAGTGTCTGGAAGTTTCTGTTGAGTATAGATATATTCATACAGTCTTTGTAACCGTGGGCAAAGTAAATCATAAATTCGGAGCCTAAACCATCTGGTCCTACTGCTTTACCATTTTTTAAAGAACCAATAGACTCTTCAATATCCTTTATCGTAATCTCCCTTTCTAATAATTCTCTATCGTTTGAATCTAAACCTTTTAAATTACATTTTAGTAAAATATCTGCTATTCCTTCTGGTTGTGCTACTGTTTTAGTTGAGTAAAGGTTATAATAGTATTGGAGAAATCTATCATTTATGTCCTTGGGCATTTTTAATAATTCTCCTGTCTCTGTTCTAATTTTATGAATTATTTTTTCCCCTTCCATTTTTCGTAACTGACGTGCTAATAGTTTTTGTGGTTTGTCTCCGAATTCAAAATGTAATTGTTTGGTTTTTTGATAAAGTTTTATTACTTGTTCTGAATACATTTTATTTAATTTATATTTCAATACAACAATTTTATTATGTTTTAAAGTAGATGGCATTCTCGCATTTTCTATATCTAGTTGCTTGATTTCGCTTTCCAATGTTTGTTGCTTAATCCTGTTCTCTTTATTATAAAATGCTTGAGCAGAAATTAATGTACCTCGAACATATGCTTTAAACGTTTCCCACATAAGAGAAGTAGGTGTGTCAGAGTTGTCATTTACCTCAAAAAATATTTGAATCTGTTTAATAATATATTCCTGGCATGATCTTTCATTCAAAATTTGTGGGTTAAATCTCCAATATGCTTGTTTCTCGGACATTCCATTCAATTTAATCATGAATGTTACAGGTGCGTGATCTGAGATTATAATGTTATGGTATTTTAAATTATAAATAAATGGGGTAAACGTAGAGTCAACTAAAAAATAATCTATTCTTGAGTATGTTTTATGTACTGGTGAGTAAAATGAATATTCCCGTCCAGTTGGGTTTTCTATTCTCCAGACATCCTTAATATTAGAGGTATTAATAAATGAATTTAGAAATACACTTGATTGGGATTTTACTTTTTTTTTTTGCCTTGATGATCTATCTAAGTATGAATCTAATGTACAATTGAAGTCTCCTCCAATTATTAATTTATATTGTGTAGATTCTGGAATTTTATTGAATGTTTTATTAAAAAACATGGGGTTATCAAAATTAGGCCCATATACATTCAGAAGAATCACTTTTTCTCCATTTAACTCTCCTACTAGTATAATATATCTACCATCAATATCCACTATTGTTGAAGAGATCGTAAAAGGTATTCCTTTACGAATTAATATTGCAACTCCTCTGGACTTGTGGGAAAAGGAGGAATGATATGCTTCAGCGATCCACTTAGCTTTAAGTCTATGTTGAGATTCCTTTTTAAGGTGTGTTTCTTGAAGAAATATTACATCTGTTTTGATTGAATTTAAATGTGCCAAAACTTTACCTCTTTTAATTGGTTCATTGATTCCCTTGACATTCCAACTACAAAATGTTATTCCCTGACCCCCTCTTGTCATATTAACATCTTGCATATTATTTCTAAGGTGGTCTATAGCCGAGCAGAAAGTACAACACAGAGAACCTGACCCTACTCCCGAACCTCGAATAGATGAATTTAAAATCATATACGTCGCTCTTCCGAACACATCTCCTTGTATTAGTCTTATTTTTCCATTCAAACATTAAATTATAAAAATATTTAAAGTGAAAAAGGTGATAGAGTTGATTAGTATAGGGTGAAAGAAAAAGAACTACATCTACAATTAGTGTAGTTAGTGATAGCCACACTAACGTGGCTAGAATTCTAAAGACTTCCGTAGCCTTTGTAAGAAAAAAAAAATTCCCAGCTCCGTGCCCGAAGAAGAAAAAAGATTATTTCTAACATTCAAATAACTTCTTGGGAGTAACAAACTTATTTACATACCCATACGTACACACACACAATATACACATATATATATATATATATATATATATATATATACCCATATGTATACATACATAAGCACGTAACCCTGCAAAACAGCAAAAATTCACAACGTTATTATTCTCTACCTATCCTATTAATTTTTTCACTAAATCTATAAATCTAATTTTAAATTGAAAAATAAAGAGAAAAACCGTAAAACTTTATTATGACGTAGGCTAAATTACTTCTTACATATCTTCCTTTATAATATAAGTATGTAATTCATTTCTACCTTAATCGAAGACTATTAATTATTAATCATTGTTATCAATCATATCCCGTATTAAATTTTTATAAGAAATATTAATGTTAATAATTTTAGTGGTAATATGGATTTTAATAAGTATTAGTTATTATCTATATAGTTAGATATGAATATACAAATAATAATGATGATTAGTAAACACAAAAAAAAAAAAATTTTTTTTTAAAGAAAACAAATTTTTATATGTAAAATAATAAAAAATAAAATAAAATTACGAAGATCACGGTTTTGTCCAATATCCTCCGTCCATTTCGGTTTCCGAATGTCCTTAAAGCTCTTAAAAGAACTTTAAAGGTCCTTTTAAATCTGGTAGTCCTGTTGGTCCTTGACTCCTAGGGAGTAATGTAAATCCTTCAGTCTATGGTCGTGTTACCAACTTCTTTGGCGCATTGCAGTGCTTTTTCGTGGTCTGTAAAAAAGTGTTCCTTGGACTTGTAAGAGACTCTTAGTCTTGCGGGATAAAGCAAGCCGTATCTCAAATCAGGTACATTCTTCAGTATTCTCAATGAACAGCGCTCTTTTCTTGAAGACTTCTGCCGGATAATCTCGGTAGATACTGAATCTCACACCTTCAAAATGGAGTTGTCCGCCTTGAACAGTTTTCTTCATTATATCGTCGAATTCTTGATCCATTTGCACCTTTACAATAATTTGTCTTGGATGGGCATCGTCTTGAGTACGTCGTCGCTGCGCTCTATGAGCTCGACCGAGTGAGGGTTTGTAATCCAATTTTAAGGCTTTTTGTAATAGATTTGCCACGAAATCCCGAGTGCCCATTTCCCTCTCACTTCCTTCTTTCACCCCTACAATTCTTAAATTTTTACGTCTTTGCCGTCCCTCCAAATCGATACATTTATCACTTAATTTGATCACCATATCTGTAAGGCGTTGATTTTCAGTAAGAAGTCGACTTACAGTTTCCTCGCTTGTCGCCGCACATTTTTCAAGTTCGGTTATCGCTGTTCTATGTTGATCAAGTATGTGATGGATGGGGTCCAGCTCCGTTTTAACCTTCGTTTCCACCGAATCGAGCCTGGCTTCCAGCACTTCCATCTGATCCTTGACCTCTTCCTCCCTCGTCCTCTTCCAGATTTCCAGCATTTGTTGAACGGTAGAATGCATTTCTGTTTTAAAATCTACCTTAAAAGAGTCGAGTTGCTCTCCAAAGATTCTCATTTCGGCAGCGAGAAAGGCTTTAAGGTCCTCCATTTCTGACTTTTTCTGTTTTGTCATTTTCTTCGGAGGGTCTTCCTGGGTTTCCTGGGTTTCCTGGGGCGTCTTTGTAACTGAGGCCGAGGCCTCTGTAGGGCCTTCCTCTTCCATCTGCGTTCTACCTTTAGCGGCTTTTTTTTGTGTCACACGGGTGGGGGTACGTTGTAGTGACATACCGTGAAGTAGCGCGCTTGTTGACGTCCCGCAGGCAGCCGTTCAGATCGAGATCGCTGCAGGTAAGACCCGATTTCTCCCGTTTTTAATTTTCTTCGGCATGGAGCTAGTTGGTGCTGGACTCAAGCCTCCATAGCGCCACCGGAAGTCCCGACTGGGAGAAAATTATACTCATCTTTCATAGAACTTCACAATTCTCCATCTTTGGCACTCACATCATTTAAACTTGTAATGATTTTCTGACCCTGGTCTTTTCTTCCCCATAGGCACTTCAACTCTCATACAGAGGTGGTCAGGAATCCCTTCAAAGAAGGCTGTGCAGGCCAGGTCAATGGATTTTTGTTAAGGCAGAGATAGATTCTTATTAGTATGGATGTCAGGGGTTATGGGGAGAAGGCAGGAGAATGGGGTTGAGGGAGAGATAGATCAGCCATGATTGAATGGTGGAATGGATTTAATGGGCCGAATGGCTTAATTCTGCTCCTATCACTTATTGTATGAACATGTTTACTCTCAGTGTGGGTATTCTGTTGGAATTGCAGAGATATTTCTGTATCATTTGAGGAAACTATTTCAACTGAAAACCACCCGGCTTCTGATAAAGCCCCTGCTTTTATGGCATGCCTTCCACATAAGTTGACTGTTAAGAACTTATTATTGAAATCATTGTAGTAAATACAATCACCTATTTGGGCACAATATAATCTCAGAACAATAAAAAATTATTATAATGGTAATTTTCCCAATGATATTTAGGAGATGGATTAATATTGGCCAGATACAGTTTGTCCTGCTCTTCTTCAAATATTGTCACACGGCATTTCATATCTACCTGCTTCATCCAGAATTTATTTAATAGACAAGAATTTGAATGGGCCAGGTCTTGTGTTTATATATAATTGCTTAATACATCCTTCTTATTGCATGTCGTCAGTTATTAGATGCAAGATTATAATTTCCTGCTCATTTAAGGACCTGTCCCACGAGCATGCAACTGCATGCGGCAAGCGCGACCAAACCGGAAGCAGGGGCCGCGCGGAGGTCGAGCGATCCCCGTACAGGGCCGGTCCCACCAGCATGCGGGTAGCGCGACCAAATCGGAAGCGGGGGCTGCGCGGAGGTCAAGTGATTGACGTGAAGTTCGAGCGAAGTCCGCGGGAAGTTTGCGCGTGACGTACGGCATCGAGGCAGTGCGTGCGGCCTCCAAGCGGCAGCCGGCCGGTAGGCCTTTGCCGCACGGAATTTTTGAACACTTTCAGTTTTTCGGAGCCCCGCGCGATGTCGGAACCAGCTCCGCACAACTCCATGCGGCTCCCGCGATCGAAGTGGGGCCGGCCCCGCGAGGCTGCATGGCTAGCACGACCACGTTAGGTTGCGCTTGCCGCATGGAGTCACATGCTCGTGGGACAGGCCCTTTAGACTTTCACTCATCTTTTACGTCAAGTGCAACGCATCATCTCAATTTCAGAGTTATATCAGAGACAAATAAGCAGTCATTATCACAGCAGAGTGGAAACAACATACTGGAAGGATTTTCACATTCTTTTAACAAATACAAAACTATGTCTTTTAAGATCAAGATTATTATCAAGTCATATTTATTTACTATGAAATGCAGCAGCTTCTTGGGGTAATAAAAAGTTTATATTAATTGCCACCATTCATATCTTGCATACATGCAGTTACACTGATGGTCCTGTCCCACTTAGGCGACTGCAGGAGACTATGCAGTCGCCACATGGTCATGGGTGGTTGCCGGGGATTCGCCTTCATGGTCGTGAGGAGTTCCCACATTCTGAGAAGTAGTCGCGGCCTCATTATGGCGACCAGAATGAAGCGGCCATGGATAGCGAGAATTCTCGTGCAATAGGTGGGTTGCCAGGAGGTCGAAGGTTCTCTTAGGTTCTTGTAGGTTGTAGCTGGTGCTGACCGGTGATTTTCATCGGCTCATTGGGGGAAAAAAACGTGAGCAGTAGTTTTCAGAACCAAGGATAACCGACCGGTAATGTTAAATGTCCGCCGAGCTTCACAGCCATGTATCTCTGGCTTCTTAAAAGTTGTCTCCACTCCTTTCTCCGCCCGCCCCCATCTTTTAAAGGACTTACTTTAGCCGTCTTAATTACAGTGCCAACTCTCCTGTTCACCACGGTATCACCTTTGTTCCAGTTGCCGTTTTTTCAGGCGACTGCCGGCAACTTGAGTCGCCTGAAAAATCGCCGAAGTGGGACAGGCCTATGATGCAATGACTTTCCAAGATGATCTAACTTCAAGGCCATTTCGGAACTTCAGAGTAACATTATAAACTTCAGAATGACAATGACGTTATACAATCATAGGAATAAAATGGACTCCAAAATGCTATAAGAATTGTTATAATTGTTACAGGAAGGATGTGGAGAATTGAGAGGGTGCAGAAGAGTTCACCAGGATGCGGCTTGGTTTAGAGGATAATAGCCATAATGAGCGGATGGACAAACTTGGAATGTTTTCTCTGCGGCAGAGGCAGAGAGGAAACCTCACAAAAGTTTATAAGGTAGGCAGACAGAACCTTTGTCCCCATGGTGGAAATATCAAATACTGGAGGGCTTAACTTCAAGATCAGAGGAGAAAAGTTTTAAAGGAGATATGTGGGGCAAGTCATTTTTTTAGGTAGTAGGTGGCTGGAACAAGCTGTTCTGGATATTGGTGGAAGCAGATACAATAGTGGCATTAAAGTAGCTTTTAGAAAGACATGACTATACAGGGAATGGAGGGATATGGATCAAGTGCAGGTAGAAGGGATTAGTTTAAGTAGGCATCATTTTTCGCACAGACATCATGAACTGAAGGACTTTTTCCTGTGCCGTGGCGTTCTAATGATCTGTAAAATAATGTAGACCCAATTCTCTGCCCGCAAAGATACTCTTTGATTCTAGAAGGTCTCATGCCTCAGTGTCAATTTTGATCTTCCAAATCCCCTGGATTTTTTTTATTATGTTAAAAGTGTCAGGTAAATGCATGGTATCGTTCATTTGTTGCTGATGAACCAATTGATTTGGCCATTAGGGGCCACCGACAATAAGATTATACAATGCTTTTGGATAACATTCAAAGCTTCGATGTCATGTTCAACCACAGACACAACTAACTGCAGCATCACTAATTAATCTATCAGATAATTCAGTTCCAGAACATTTATTTGAATATTTGACATGGAGTCAATGGGCAACGTCAGAACTTCCATCAGTAGTTACGCATCTTTACGCAATAGACTGTTGCTCCATATCTAACTGCAACATTCATGTACTGAGCATTAAGAGAGTATTTATACACAACCAGTTTCTTTGTGCTGTGTATTATACAGTGTAGGAAGGAACTGCACATGCTGGTTTACACAGAAGATAGACACAAAAATGCTGGAGTAACTCAGCAGATCAGGCAGTATTTCTGGAGAAAAAGAATAGGTGACGTTTCGGGTCGAGACCCTTCTACAGACTGAGAGTTAGGGGAGAGGGAAACTAGAGGTATGAAAAGGTATAGAACAAATCAGAGCCGGCACCTATGGCCAAGGTGCCCACAATAGTCCATTGTATACACCCATAATATGCTAGATAATTCTTCATTTCAAATATGACATTTCTCCAAATCAAATCATTACATGTCTGCAAAGAAAATACTGGCACCTTAGAACACAAAAAAGTCAAAATGAAGAAAGGTCACTAAAATGTTTCAGATGAGGGAACAAGTTTATTTTAAAATTACAGAAATAGTGCTTTTATAACAGATTCAAGGTGTATTTTCAACCTACAAGACCCTGCTGCCAAACATACATTTACAGAGCTTGGAATTTGAAGATATGTTTGAGGTAGCAACCAAAAAGAAACACAATACCATGTTCCACAACCCACAACTAAATGTAACAAATTACAAACCATGTAGAATTAAATAAAAGTCATCTTGAACTATGTTCTGCTTTGCCAGTAGAGGGGAAGAATATCCCTCACCACTGGCAATAAATTCATCCGAACACAAAAATAAATGCAGCAGGAACAAGCTGTTAGTTACATTGATTCACAAAATGTATTAGAAAAACAAATTAACATTTACATGACCGAGTTTAGAAAAGCTTCTGACATTCAGGATTATTCTCATTTCAACTATCCACCTAAGTGGTTGTTTCAGGTCATAACATAATGAAGTTTAATCTGCTCTTTACCCATAGTAGCCTCCATTTCTATTTCCAAAAAGAGACAATTAAATTGTATATGCACTTGAATGAAATAGACTGGGGAAATAACTGCTTTGTGAGATATCCCATTGGAGTTTCAGTATTTCCTCAAGGATAACATCGATATTCTGTTCAAATCTGCCCATCCTGTCAGTCACACGGGATGTCCTGTCTCCTTAAAGCACTAACAAAGTGCAGCAGTAATCATATTTTTTCCAGTCCACAGAGAAAATACAGCCAACGACTGCATGCAAATTACTCCAACCATCACATCAGTAAGGCCATGTTTCCCATAGATAGTCCTTTGTCAGAGCTGGAATAGAACAAGAGGTTGAAAACAGTGCTATCACTGGCAGGATGTACATTTTGTCCTCCACTCCTATCACAAGTGTTTGAGAAAAACTAACAGTAAATTTTACTTTCTTGTATGTCGATTGTACATTAAACATTCACAGCAGCAGGCAGGCAGGCAGCATGGACTATGCTCCAATGTGGGCACCAACACATTGTGTTAATCAGTATGAAATAGTGGGATTTACCTCAAACTTTGTGCTAGGAAACAATTCATGGAATTGTTCATAGAATTTTACAAGAACAATGCAGCTTCCTATCTTTATAGAAAGACAAAACAGGTACGTTTCCTCTTCTCAGTGGCATTATACCAGTGTTTGAGTGCAGTTTTTTTTTTGTACAAATGACAAAGATGGTGATTCAATATAGATGGAGTGTGCACAAATTTACTTTATTTGCATTTGTTTTTTTATGTACATACACAACAATATGGCACATGGTCAATGAATTCTCAATGCAGTATATTTTACGATTAAACGATATTAACTCCAGATGCAGTGATTCAATACAAATGAGTCAGTATAGGCTTGCACATAAAGCGATTTAGTATGTACTTGTGTATATGTGGTGATTTGTTATAATTGGACAACTGAGTGTATGCATGCTCATTTGGTAGATTTAATGCACACGAACACAAATGTTATTTAGTATGTATGGATGTGAAGAATTTTGTAAAAGACAAGTACTTACACAAGCCTTCATTCATCAATTCCTTTAAGATACCCTTGGTTTTTTTTTAAATAATTTGAGAATTGACCAAGTTATTACAGCACATAGTGGAAATCAACCAAATTAATTGGGATTTATTTTCCCATTACACTACTTTAATTACAAAGTGGAGATTGATAAAAAAATAACTTTTGAAGATAAATAAAACTTGGATGTTGCATCAGCCACAGGCTTAACTACCCCAAAAAATCAAAATCCCGCAAAGAATCTTTTAGTTAAGACAGGTAATCAAAGGGGCTAAAAGTAAAGATTTGAAGAAAGATTACCCTAAACAAGAAGAATGTCCTGAGAGAAACTGTTTGAAAGCATTTAACTCTTAAAAGGAAACACAAAGGACAAGATCGTTTCCAAATTAAGCATGTTTGGAAAATAATCTACTTTAAATAAGTCTTAACTCTGTCATGTAAAATACTATTGATGCAATTGTCATTAAAGACAAGCTAATTCCAGATCTGACATCTTAGAAAAGTAAAACACTTTTTACTTTGATTAAAGTAAACAATCCTTTTTTTTAAATTGCTATTAAAACACAAGGTAAACGATTTTTCGTTTGATGAAAGAATCAGTTGTGACGATAGTGGTTTAACTTTGATGCCTTGTCATTTTAAGACTACAGAAGTAGACAACATTTGTCATGTTAAGGCACAGAACCCATTATGCATCAATCGGCAAAGCACTGTGCTGGCAAGTTTATAAAGTGACTAAAATGATCAAGAATACACTATATAGACAAGAACAGACGGCCTTTCTCCATTAACTTTTTTTTTTTAATTGCCGAGTTACATTGTCACTGCAACAAGGCTATTTTTGGATGGTCATTCTTTACAAGTAAAATCAAGGACACTTGAATAAACTTACAAAGGGAGTCATCAGGGATGGAAGTCAAAACACATACAGACTATTTCCTTTAAATCATAAAAGTAAAACAAACTATGTATAAAATGTTAGGGTATTAGTGGCAGCATTTACCAATCCTTTAAAACCACCCAGGTGCCCAAAGAGGCTGAGAAACCCAAATGAGTTGTGATTATCTGCAACAAAAGAAATTACATATTTGATTAGAGAAAATGTCTGTAAATATAAAATGGGCATTACTCAACATTGTATTCTTGAGATCAAAGCATCTTTAGCGTAATGCAGGAGACTGTCACACAATAACTGGTGGGTGAGGAGGCGTTCTCTTTTTGATGC
Organism: Malacoraja senta; assembly: GCA_038087875.1. NCBI lineage: Eukaryota > Metazoa > Chordata > Chondrichthyes > Rajiformes > Rajidae > Malacoraja > Malacoraja senta. The sequence goes on along the minus strand of CM075982.1, from coordinate 43,347,996 downwards.
AGAGAAAAATATAGCACAAAGAAATGTTACATTTCATGCTTCAATGTGTGCTAACAATTTGCTGGGGTCTGGAATGATACACAGTCCCTCAAATGCAAGTAGCACAAAAAACTCACTGGATATACAAGAAACTGCAGGTGCTGGAATCTTGAGCAAAAAAACCCCCAAAAGGCTGGAGGACCTGAGTGGGTGTTTGAAGAATCCCAACCCAAAAGGTCATGTGTCCAAATGCCTAACTCATTGAATTTCAACAGGCTTCCAAAGGACTCATTTGTTCTGTATTATTTCCATACTACTCTGAACATATTGTTACAGCTCAAAGATTCACACCTCCTGCAATGGTAATAAGGCTCATGACGGCCTTTGAGAGAGGCATCTAATTGGCTGAATTCTCTCACTCCCTTTACCACAGCTACATTTTCATCATTTAGGTCCATCCGAAACTGACAACAGCACAAAAAAAATTGCACATCAGAGTAGAGCTTTATCATTTGAGAATTTGGCAAATAGCTCTGTGTGGGACACCATTTCTCTTTGCATAAGCCTACAATCAGAAGAGCCTCTCATGGGGATGGAGGGGTGGGGTCGTCATCAATTTGTTTGCTTAACTCAGATCAGCACAAATGATGAAAGTAGAGTGGTTTAAGGGCGAGCCATGATGGAACAAATGAGATTATTCAGTTTTCTTTCTCTTGAAAATTTCTCATTTTAAAATCCAACTTCATGAAGTTTTTGCTTTCCTTGCCCGTGGCGATGTTCCACATTCTGTCTTCACTGTCCCATTAGATGCGTTTGCTGCAAAAACATTTGGAAAACAACTTTGTTAAGAATGCAAAAGCTATCTGCTTAAAACATGCAATGTCATAAGTTATAATGTGTAGAATTAGGCTATTCGGCCCATCAAGTCTTCTCCGCCATTCATTCATGGCTGATCTATCTCTCCCGCCTAACCCCATTCTCCTGCCTTCTCCTCTTAAACTCTGACACATGTACTAATCAAGAATCTATCTATCTTTGCCTTAAAACTACCCACTGACTTGGCCTCCACAGCCTTATGTGGCAAAGATTTGCACATATTCACCACCCTCTGACTAAAGAAATTTCTCATCTCCTTCCCAAAAGAACGTCCTTTAATTCGGAGGCTATGACCTCCAGTCCTACTCTCCCACTCGTGGAAACATCCTCTCCACATCCACTCTATCCAAGCCTTTCACTATTCTGTATGTTTCAATGAGGTCCCCCCTCATTCTTCTTAACTCCAGCGAGTACAGGCCCAGTGCCGGCAAATGCTCATCATAGGTTAACCTACTCATTCCTGGGATCATACTTGTAAACCTTCTCTGGACCCTCTTCAGAGCTAGCACATCCTTCCTCAGATATGATGCCCAAAATGGCTTCCAATATTCCAAAAGGCTTACAATAGCCTTACCAGCACATTATAGAGCCTCAACATTACATCCCTGTTTTTGTATACAAGCCCTCTTGAAATAAATGCTAGCATTGAGTTTGCTTTCTTCACTACCGTTCCGACTTGCAGATTAACTTTGGAAATCCTGCACCAGCACTCCCAAGTCCCTTTGCATCTCCAATTTCTGGATTCTCTCCCCATTTAGAAAATAGTCTATGCCTTTAATCCTACTACCAAAATGCATGACTGCATGAAAAAATGCAAAATGCATGAAAACGTAAATTAAGGATACGGTGTGTCTGTTTTTAATAATTCTTTCCAATTCACTATACACTGAT
>CM075982.1:42888782-43346050 GCA_038087875.1 Malacoraja senta | reverse complement strand
TCTTGAAGGGCTTTAATTAAAAGTTTATGTAATTCTGAGAAATGATTCAAAATACCAATGCAGCATGGGGTCCCGTGGCCTGAGACCTTTTTCCATCGCTTGTGCAAACATCTAGGTCTGGAGAAGTCCTCCCGCAATGTACTGGAACACCAGCACGAATTACAAAATAGGGGATGGGCAAGAAAGTTTATACTCCTGTTTGGGTAATTAAGATGACCACTTTTGATAGCTCAGAGATTTGCTCAAAAATAAAATTAGCAACCCACATGCAATTCAAGTTTTTTGTTTTAATACTTACACTTGTATTCTTTTTTTGATGGTTTGTTCTTGGTATTGGCTACTTTCTTTTTAGGGATCTGATTCTGAGTGTGCTCCCTCCACTTTTTCAGCTGGAAGTTAATAAACTTCCACATCATCCATGCTTGTGTTAAACAAATAGCTGCTAAGCAACTAATCCTGTTCAAACAGAGACACCCGCAGGTTAATGAACCATTTGATTATTCAACGTAAAAACACGAATATTGAATTTAGAAGGCTGTGCCACTAACTGATAACACAAATGATAATTATATTTCTTTAACAATGTATCATCCGGAAATAAAATTCCAAAATGTTTTTGTAACTCATAACTAAAACTGGGTAATAAGTTGTTTATTAGCACAACTGTTACAGGCCAAACACAACTTTCTGCATGCTGATTTTCTAATTGTATATCTGTTGTCATTTGTCCTTACAATGTTTCCCTCCAAAAAACAAGTACATTTCTGAGGGCAAGTAACACAAGAGAGCCTTCATTCAGCTTTTAGTGGCGAGTTACTGGTTAGTATGGGACATCTTAGAACATTATTACATTATGTCATATATACATTATTACATTATATCATATTTTATCTTCCATCTTTATTGTAATGTTAGGAAGGGTACTCCCACAATTTTTTTAAATACATGTAATTGAAATTAGATACCCGACAAGAAGCATGTCTAAAGTCGATACCTCCAAATTTCCCAAAGGAAAAGACACTGACAAAACTACTGCTGCCTTGGATACGTGATCTGTTATACTACAAAAAGCTTGCAAAAAAGCTAGAATTTCTCAATTTTATCAAAATCGACAAATAAATTGTTCTGTCACAATTACTGTTAGCTGGTCAAGACCGGTTAAATGTACACAGAATGAATCTGAGCCAATGAGCACTTAGTTGAAGCAGGACATTTAGAAAACTCTTTCTGTGGTGGTCAAATGAACAATGGCAAGACTCATGACCAACTAAACTAATGTTTTCTTTTCCATTACATATCCCACAACACAAAGTTTTCTTATAGCGGGATCTTGCACAAACAAAATACGTTTTCAACCTGCTTGTTAATTCATAGCATGATTAAACATAAAGAACAAAATCATATTCATCCTTTAAAAATGTGATTACCTTGTTTTACTTCAAACTAGTATTAAATTAGCTAGACAGATAATAGCTAGTCTGGGCAATCTTTTGTAGTCGTATTAGTATAAAATAACCTAAATTATTGGAACTAGGGCACAAGAAATGTAATCCAAAATGCCATTTGGCTCTTCTGGTTTGTAATGGTATAAATGGTCCTACCAACCCGACTTCACCTAACCCTCAGAGTACACATTCTCCCCAGCTTATGAACACCAAACTTATGTATAGCCCGTACATACCATCTTATGCCCCGTGGGAATAGGTTGATTATAAATGTTTCTTTGCCATATGACTCTTTCCCTCTCTAAGATGAGTAATTTTTACCCATGCCAAATATCACAACCATATTTTCATTCTAACAATGGGTGCAACATTTTCTTAAATATTGGACTATATCTTTTAGCATACCTGACAGTCAATGTGTTGAAATTTCCATTTGCTATTGAAAAGTCTTGATTCTCTGCTCTCGCCAGGCCAAAGCCAAAAGTGAGAACAGACAAGGTCAAAGTGAGAAGGCGGGCCATTACAAAAAGCAGAGCCCACAGAGTGAAACTAGGAGAAAAGAAATGCATTTTTAAAACTAATTGTTAAACTTTAACTTTATCAATGAAAAGGATGAAGATACTCATATCCAAGAGCAAAGTGCTACAGATTTTAGAAATCTGGAATGAAAATAGATGTTAAAAATACTCAGCACATCAGGTAGCATCTGTGGAGAGTGAAACAGTGTTCACATTTCTAGACGATCATTCTAAAATCGCAGCTATTGTAATCGCTGCTGCCCGACTTGGCAAATGCTTCCAGAATTTTCCATTAAGTTATTTATACAATCTATTTTCAGGTGCTCATTCAACATTGTGTAGTGTTGAAATTATTCCCGTCATCATCAGTTTTATGTTGCTTTCTAACTGAATGGCATTATGTAGTAAAATTTATTAACTTTTCATCTTAGGTCAACTACACCGTGGTAAAGCATTTTATAGTCCAGGATCATACATTTTCTTAAATTTGCCATCCATAAACATAGCGATATTTTAAATCGATGATAGCTTTTGACAGACTTCCCAATTGGAAAAAGTGACATTTCTATATTTCACCAACAAAGATCCATTGTAACAATCCAGAGTATAGAAGATATCTTTCCTGGTGAAACAATGATTTATTTATATTTCTAACAATTTAGAACTTACATATTTCCCAGGTAGTCACCTCATTATAGCAAGGAGCATAAAATCAGATTGGATGAGTGCATTTTGAAATCTAACCTCCATTTTACCCACAATCCTAACCCTGAACTTATTTGGGATTTAAATTTTTTTAGAAACTATATGTACATAGTCACTCATTGCTTTAATTGTGACCTTGCTGCCCAAGGAACAGCACACAATCTTTCAATTATGAAATTTATAGCCTTGCACATTCAACAAGGGGAGCTTCAGAATTTCAATTAATAAACAGTAGGTACGTTTACTGAGAGAGCTGTCATGAGATTATATCGCCACTAGTCTTACTTACACTTCCTCCAGATCAAGCCCTAATTATTTCACTAGTTCTCCCTTCTCTGCCTCGGAAAATATTTAACTTTTCCAGTTCTAATGCAATGCCATTGCTTTAAAACATTAAATGTTTCTCCCTGTCTCTGTCTCCCACCATGTTTATTTATATTGCAAATACCTGGAGCCAATGTTTTTGTTTGTTTTCTCTTTGTTAGTTTTCTCACTCATGTGTATTTCTTGCCCTTTCTTCATCATTAAAATCTCCCATTTATTTCAACTGGCTATTTTTCTACCCCAAATGCTCATGCTTCCCTGCTCTCACAATACTAGAGCTTCCAGAACTAAATGTGTTTCAAAAGAAACTAATAGACTATGGGTTAATAACTGGAAAAAAGCTAATCCTAAAATGTTGGAAGAAGGCTCCAATACCAACTATAAACATGTGGATTTCAAATATGTTCGAAACATTACACCTAGAAGAGATAAGACTCCTCCTGGCAGGTAAACCAGATCACTTCCACCTGATGTGGTCTGCATTTATAGAATTATTACAAATATAAGGTGCAAAGGTACCTTAAAAAAAATTGGTCAGGTAATGGGGGATGATAGTTGGAAAGTTGGTATGTCCCATTTGCGTAATGCTCATAAAAACTATTTGTTTTTCTCTTTTTCCTCTTTCTCTTTCTCCTTCTTTTCTAGGGTCTATTTCTTAACTCTTTTTCTTTTGTTTTTAATTTTGTTCTTATAGGGTCTTCGTTCTTTCTTGTTGTCACATTTTCTACACTCTCACTTTTTCCTTCACTTTCTTCTTTCTTTCAATCTCATCCTTTCCTTTTACTAGTGTAAAAAACAAACGGAGTACATTAATTGTAAGAAGATATAAGTGACGAGTACTAATGTATGTGGTTGTAATGTAATGTACTTCTAATAAATAAAAAATAAAAAAAATAAAAAACAATACTAGAGCTTCCCCTCCGATGTCATGCAATGAATCACAGCAATCTTACTACTGTTTATGTGGAAAGACGGACACGATTTCTGACGAGAAGGGATGCTGATTGAACCAAATCTTGCCTTCAACACTTGTATTTTATCAATAACAAAACATGAACAATCATTCTCCTCTCCAGCCCAAGAGTTAACCGGGACTGAAGATTGAAGCTACTTCTTACTGGATAAAGTTGCTGAGTCATGATCCTAAATACAGAGAAAAACAATGACTGCTTGTACTCCAAAACTTTTGACAGATCATATTCCCAAAGAAAGGTCACAAAACTTACCCTTTTTGCTTGTTTTCATCACTGAAGTAAAATAGTCGTGATGCATGAAACAAAAGCTCTACCAGGTAATGCGGCACCAAGAGAATCAAACCCAATCTGTGGAGGCTGTGACCAAAACAAAGCACAAATAAAACTCAGCTTAAATAAAGGTTCTCGATACATCTAAACAATATGCTAGAATAACCGTTTCATTCTAAAGAAAATACCAACCTTGAAACAGGCACACTAGTGCATTTCATTTGAATAGTGCTCACAGGTGTAAAGAGTCTATTTAAAGCTATCACAAGGACAAAACATGCACAATAAATTTTCATTTTGGACATGGTAAACTTTGGCATTACTATACACAAGGAATACATTTAAAAAGAGGCAAGGGTGTTTAAAGCAGTGCATTGACTACTAACCTGAAGCAACAAAGTCACTCCTCTGAATACTATAAAGCAAAACCACAGATCCCAGTAAACAATTTGTTTAAAACTATTATTAGTTCCTCTATCCGACCAATGTTCATTATATTTACCAAGGGGTTATAATCCAATGAATAACTTTCATGAGGTGCCTTCTAATATATTAAGCAAAATAGTTGCTGATGGGAATAAGCTTCGACAACTGTTGCAGGCTGACTATGTAGCCGACTTACAAACTGTATGTTGTCCTTGCCCAACATCAACTTACACCTTCCAGCAGAAGGCATGGATAATGTACAGGAAAATTAACCTTGGACTATTTCCCACTGTTAGCTTCATGGTCACTAAGGCCAAGTCCCACAACAGAGAACATAAATGCAAGATACAGCAGATGCTGGGAATCTGAAATAAAAGCGGAATGATAGAAATACTCGGCAGTACAAGCAGCATCTGTGGCGACAGAAACAAATTTAATGGGCCTGATTTTACTCATTGCCCATATCCCCCATTCCCATGAACTTTGCTGGAAATAGAACTGCTTGTCCAAATAGGCCAGAAGTAAACAGCAAGGCCCTGAGCAGTGACAGGCCTCCAACAATATGTAAGTATTCCAGAAAGAATCCTGGTCATGAAATACTTTTGGAAGCAAGTCCTTGATAGTGAACATAGAAAACATATCAGGGGACGTGGCTATCAAAAATGTCACTGTTAAAAGTTAAAATTGGATTCATTAAGCATTTGTAAACAAAACCAAATTATAATTTAAACCACTATATATATATTTTAAATTCACCTTTATTTTCTTTCCCTTCTCCTCCTTGTAGGCCATTTTTCCAAATGAAAATAAATGAGTTTTCAGATCCTGCACCAGGACTAACACAGCACAGAGCTAATTTCTCAGCCCAAATTATGGGGAATCTATGCATGATTCTGCCCAAGGGGAATTCAGCAGGTAAGCACATAAAGTAAACTCCAGTATCCATTTTAAGCTGTCCCGAAATTACATGTGCAGTACTTAGAAATGACAGACCGTTGTTTTAAGCTGATGATCAATGAACTGAATTTATACCTAAAGATTATGAACTTGAAAGTAAACTTTGTTTCTCTTTCCAGAGATGCTAGTTGACTGAGTATTTCTCTCATTTTCTATATTTTGTTTCCCCTTGCTAGCAGTTTCATTACATACATCAATTCTGAAATGATTTGCTTTGAAAAAAAAATAATGCTTTATATGGAGGTACCAATCCAGTATTCATAAATCACATTTACAAAAAACATTTTTCTATTCTGCTTGTAATTTCCGATATCCATTTGTACACCCTACAAATTTTGTTATACACCAATGCTTTTATCACTACTTTAACCTTGCTCTTTAATTTATTTTATACATTTAATCTTTCCTGCATGTCCCATGTTCTTTCTACCTCACCCATCTTTTTTCTGCTCCTTAAAACTTGTTTTAAGTTAGTTTAGTTTAGTGACACAGCATGGAAACAGACCCTTTGGCCCACCAAGTCTGCACCGACCAGCAATTACCCTAACATTAGTTCTATCCTATGCACTATGAACAATTAACAGAAGCAAATTAACCTACAAACCTGCACGTCTTTGGAAAGTGGAAGGTAACCGGAACACTCGGAGAAAACCCCTGCTGTCACAGGGAAAACGTACAAACTCCGTACAGACAGCACAGGTAGTCAGGTGAACACAGGCTCTGGCGCTGTAAGGCAGCAATTCTACCTTTGCGCCACTGTGCCATCCGTAATCAAACCTTTCATGCTATAATGAAATATGATCAACTTGAAAAATAAGAGCTCTCTGTTCAGATACTTCCTGATCTGTTCAGTATTTGTTGCATTTTGTCTTTTATCAACGATTTCCAACATCTGTGATATTTTGCTTTAAATTTTAATTATAACATATTTGCTAATAAATTTAGTATTGGTTTAATGTAGTCAAAAAAATTATATTGTGAGGAAATATTTCTCTGCATTTTAACAACTTGCATGAAAAAGGTTTATTCAAAGTTGATTTAGCAAGTTTTAATGTGTAACCAATGGATAAACTACATCAGCGCAAATGTCGATTTGCCTGTACTTTTAAACGGACATTGAAAAAATGTCATTTGAGACCAAGTGTATTTGTCAATATTTCACGTTCAAAATTGTTTAAGCAGAATCATTAAGATTAGGGAATATTTAAAAGGCAAAGTCCATTCTTTAAGCTGTAATATTATACAAAAGTTGTGAATCCTGATAATATTAAATGGAATTTGGATCATATGCGCTCATTTCATTTCGAAGAGCTATCTGAACTGCAAAAAGGAATAGGCCCTCCAGCAGAGATTACTGAAAACACATATTTTCAGAATGGGCTAACTGTGTACCACTTCTTTTGAAATCTTTTAGTTTGTTATATTTTCGACCAGTCAAAAGATTTTAAAGGAAAAGAATGCAAGGAGAACAATGTGTAAAAGGGAGCAAGGCACTAACAGCAGCAGTCAGGAGAGATCAGTAGAGAAAATGGATGCAGGTGGTGTGTACTGATCAACAGGTAGTTTTCTTGACATTGTGTTTCTTTTCAAAAGAACTGCAACCTTGAAGGGAGCTCAATACAGATCCAAAAAGAAACAGAATGCAAGGTGGATCAAACAATTTTTGTTCAAGGGAATCTCGATTACCCACCATTTTCCAAAACAATATGGGGTGAAGGAATCGGATCAGAGATCATTTTTGGCAGATAATCAAAGTTCCACTATACAAGAATAAATCCAAATTGTGTTCTAAATTTAAAATAATTCTGCACCAGACATATGGTTAAAAACTTACGTTAATATATAGGCACCAGTGATTTGGAATATGTAAAGGCAAATGTAGTACAGCTGTCGAGCGATATCCTCCTGTAAGATTTAACAATTTGAAACAAATGAGGAACAGAACTTTAAAAAGTTGAAAAGACACAATGAGCATCATGAAGCAGGGATGCAGATTTATTCTACATTTCCCCAGAGCTGATACTGTTCAGAATGCCAGAAGATAATGCTGTGACAAAACTTGAGAAATTCCCTGGATGGAGGGAGAAGTCAGGAGTATCGCTTCAGCCATTGTTGCACATCTTACAAGGAAGTTGGAGAACTAAATGAGGCTTTGAAACAGACAGCTGTTTTCTGCCCATCTACTTTCTTACTGGAGGAATGGCATGGGAGGACTTCAAGGAACATGAAAATAAAAACATAATTTACCAGTGAAATAAATGACACACAATGATGCAAAAAAAAAGTCCACACATCATTTCCTTGCATTCAAAATCAATCTCCTTAATTGTCAAAATTAAAATGGGAGTTTTAGCCATAATTTGAAATCTATTCCAGAAGCATTCTGGAATTTGTGCAGATCAATGCATGTATAACTCCACTTCATCGAAGTAGCAATTAATTATTTACACCGCTTCATGGTCTGTTAAGTCAGCTGAATATCTTGGTTCAACGAATAAAATTCTGACAAACACATTAATTTACTCTAAATTTGCCGTGGAAAGCATTCATTTGCAAACTATCTTGTTCATGTTCAAAAACAGCAAATTTATAAGGATATTAATTTGAATTCCATATCCTTTCTTGTTCTTTGATCAACAGCAGCTGGTGAATGTGGACAGTAACCGTTGTAAGAATCTATGCCAGGCTAATAAAAAATTTAAATAGGCTGCTGCAGTTTCCTGATCAAATTGTGTATTTGTTTCTCTAAACATATGGCCACGTTCCACTTAACCAAATTCTGAGCTGAGGCAGAAAAATGTAGGATTCTCAATTGCACATAAATCCACGCCATTTCTTAACATAAACCTCTGATAAGATTGTTTGGCAAGGAGCATTTTACTCACAATAGTACTGACATGCAATGTTATCATCATAATCATACTTTATTAGCCAAGTATGTTTTGCAACATACAAGGAATTTGATTTGTCATACAGTCATACCAATAAGGAGGCATTTAGGAAATAATCAGGAGGCAATTAGGAAAGAATCAGATCGTAAAAGGCTACAGTATCATTCCAATTATTGAATCAGACTTAAATTTTTTTTTTAACATTGTCCTTAAAGCGCATAAGATTTAACTAGGTCATGAAATGGATGAACTATTCTGCCACAGAAAGATTCACCAAAATAGTGACTGACACACCATCAGGAAGTTATCACAACCTTATTCACCTAATCAACCAGTATCGTCACTAACTGATCGTTTGCGAATCAACATGTTTATATTTGATTCCTGTAGAGATAAATCTTGATTAGCAGAAAATATACAACAAATATCAGTGTAAATAAGTAATCTACACAATCTGTAGTTCAAGATCATCATTAATCAGTACCCATATTATAACAGTACTGCAGGTTATTAGTTGTTAGTTCATCGGTACCGCTTCCAAGACTGACTAGTGTAGGAAGTGGGTGTTAGTATGAATCATACAGTAAGGTGGGGTTAGTGATGCTATTCTACTATGATTGGTCCACATGCATAAACCAATCAACATCCTTCCCCGTAAAGAGTGAATATAGTTAAACACACATGCAGCTAGAATTAAACATACTCGCCATATCTTGGGGAATATCAGATGTTGGGAAAGTCCAGAACAAGGGGTCACAGTTTAAGGATAAGGGGGAAGTCTTCTAGGACCGAGATGAGAAAATCATTTTTTACACAGAGAGTGGTGAATCTGTGGAATTCTCTGCCACAGAAGGTAGTTGAGGCCAGTTCATTGGCTATATTTATGAGGGAGTTAGATGTGGCCAAAGGGATCAGGGGGTATGGAGAGAAGGCAGGTACAGGATACTGAGTTGGATGATCAGCCATGATCATATTGAATGGCGGTGCAGGCTCGAAGGGCCGAATGGCCTACTCCTGTACCTATTTTCTGTGTTTCTATCTGTCAGGCGGTCTACTAATACGGCCCGAACGCGTACGGACCAAGCCCTTTCCCCCTTCGCCAGGAAAATTAGAGGGAGGCGGTGAACTCGGAAATGAGAAAGCAGCAAGGGACACCCGTGGTGACCGACAGGGAGAGCATGTGATGGAGGTAGTATTGTTGTTAGTTCATCGGTACCACTTCCAAGACTGACTAGTGTAGGAAGTGGGTGTTAGTATGAATCATACAGTAAGGTAGGGTTAGTGATGCTATTCTATTATGATTGGTCCACATGCATAAACCAATCTACAGTCAGTAATCATTTCTGATGTGTATCCAAGTTCATAGCCACCGAAAGATATGCAAGGTAACCAACTGAATTGCAGAACCATCGGATAGAAAAGTTGAACTTCACAGAAACTCAGTTTCACTGAACAAGAAAACAAGAATGAGTTAATATCAAAATAATTCCTTCATGCAGTTGCTGTGCTAATTCCTATTTTTCTCATCTTTAACTCAGCTTTTGTTCATCAGTTCAAAAATAAAATTAATTGCACCAGTTAGCATTATACTCAATGTCCCAAAGGAAGATGAAATTAAAAATAATCACCTGGTCTACAAAAAAAAGGTCTTAGGAAAGGAAAAAGTAGAATAAAAGAGCCCTTTAATGAGCAACATTACTGATAAAGGAGCAGCCACAGCAGTGAAAGTCATTTGTTTTTCAAAAAATATGTTTGTGAGTTTTACAATATTTATGGAGAAAAGAAAATCTTACATCCCAGCAAGGAAGGGAGTGTTGGATCTAGTGGAATTTGATTTAAGATTTTTCTTGAATGTTCCCCAGGGGAACCAGAGTATTAATAGAAAAATATATTTCTGAACATGACCCTATTATCATTCCACAGTAAGTGTGCAGAAGTTGAAAATTATTGTGTTGCATTTAGTTTTAAATATTTTAAAAAGTGTAAAAATAATATCAGGATATAATCACCTTTCTAACTTTCTGAAAATAGAGCTCTGGTAACGCATGGAGCCAATAGGCGATCTGGCAAATGTAGAAAAATTTCACCTGAAAGCTGAACCAAACAATATTGTAAGTACAAACCATAAGTTATATAAATAATAGTACCAATGTTACAGTTTCTGTGAAACAAAGAAGAATCTAACATTGCCCAGCACTTAAACAGCTAATAACAACAGCTAACAACTCTTAGGGCTAAGGGAATCAAGGGATATGGGGAAAAAGCCAGAACAGGGTACTGATTTTGGATGATCAGCCATGATCGTATTGAATGGTGGTGCTGGCTCAAATGGCCGTGTGGCCTACTCCTGCACCCAATTTCCATGTTTCTATTTGTGCCAGTTATCAGTTGAGTCTGAACTTTGACCAGTTCTTGCTGTATGGCCTTTTTCATGTTACTAAGTGTTGCAAGTGAAGCAGACCAATGCATTTTAAAAAAGCAAATGTCGCCATTTCTGATGTTATGATGGAGTAAGGCCAAATGTCAAAGCTATATTCTCTTCCTCGTCTCTTCTAAAGCTTTAACTCTTGCTCAAATCCGTGAAGTCCAGAGACCTCCAAAATTCCACCGAGATGGTGATCATTTATGAACAAGTATTAATACATTAATTGGTGGTGGGAAGTGTGATTAAAAAGTTAATCTTGACCTCCACACATTTTTGAACAAGAATCAATAGATTGACAACAGTTTGAAATTTCTCCCAAAAAATTAAAAAGACAATAGTTATTTTCCACCTGTTAGTTCATGGCATCCTGATATGATTCACTCAGCTAATTCCTGGGAAGAGAGAGTGGTCATCGTGTGAGTAGCTACAGAAATTAGATCCAAGCTCTCTGCATCTTAGAAGAATGAGGGGTGATCAAATTGAAACAGATAAGATCCATGTCAGGGCAGATGTTGAAACGTTGAGAGAATCTTGAATAAGGGGACATCGCAACAAGGAAGGGTGTTATTTAAAACTGAGGTGTATTGCAACAACGTTTTGCTGAGGATAGCGAATCTCTGAAGTTGTCCATCCAAGAGGGTTGTGGAGGCTGGATTATGAGGGAGGGAGCATTTAAAGAAAAAGCAGGCACATTTTTGAAAGATCTGGGAATTGATGGCTGAACGTAACTGACACAGAAGAGATGAGGCTTGGGACAAACCAGCCACAATCATATTGAATGGTGGAGCCAGCTTGAGGGACTAACTACCCCACTCCTACTCACTTTCTCAAGTAAAGTACAATTTTAAATACACGTTTCAAATGTACGCACTTTTGTAGGTTATCGGGGGCAAAATAAACAAATATTCTTCCTCATTAAGGGATGAATTTCACATCCACAATTAGGATATGTCTGTTTTCCTTTACTCTACAACTCAACTCATGCTCTAATTTAGATCAATAAGATTAACGTGACCTCCAAGTCAAATCTGACAATCTTTAAATCCGAACCAAATTTCACTGATCACATTATTGAAATTGAACATGCTTTATAGCAAACTAACCATACATAATTTTTTTTTTAAATCACAGCTGCTCAATAATCTCACAATGTTACTATATAGATATGCTACATGCCAAAAACAGCAGAAACCAACATCACCCCTTAACATTCCCTCAATTTGAATGAAGGAACAAAATGCTGTCAAGTTAAACATGGACAAATAGTGCCTTTCATAACAAATCATTATTCTGGTTTCAGACGTACCATGTATAATGCTTTTTCAAAACAACTTTTCCATGTAAAACTTAGAAAAACATACTTACAACATGTGTGCGTGTGGATATTTTTCCCATAAGAGGGTAGCATCTGTTGCAAATTTTTCCTGTAAAGTAATTTTTATTTTTTTTAAGTGAATAAAATTTAAAGTTATTTAGTAGATTATAGAAACAATTAGAAAAAAAATTATATACTTACCCCTGTCAATATGCTTCCTCCCCATATAAAAGAAAACAAATAGAAGAATGCGAGCTGGCCAGACTCAATAAATTTACTGTGCTTGGTTTTGGATAAATGCAGTCGTCTGTTTATTTTCTGAAAGAAGTGATATGGAAAGAACTTGAGATACGTATTCTATACACTCAAGTTAAAAAATGTCAAGCACCTACCTCTGAATGCAAGTTCAAAATAACATGATGCTCCATACTAGAGCTAAAAAAAATGAAAGGCATGTTCAGAATATCTGTTCCTCCTTTATTTCAAATGACATAATTAGACAATGCATTTTCAGCAGACCGACTACAGAATCAAACAATTATTTTAGCATGGAAGAATGCCATTCAGCCCGTTACATCTATACTAGTTTAATTTAAGTACAATCCAGCCAGTCCTATTCCCCTGCCGAACTCAATGCTACTATAGAATCTGCTTCCATTACTATCCTTGGCAGCACATAGAGATTCCAGTCACTCACCGTGAAATCCTCATGCCACTAAACATATGCTGATGCATTTGGTTCACAAACAAGCAACTAGCAGTAACTTAGGGGAAAATTAAATGCAGATGCTGGAAATGTGAATCAAAAACAGAATGCTGCAAGTACTGCAAGGGGCGGCATCGTGCAACAGCGGTAGAGTTGCTGCCTTACAGCGCTGGAGACTTAGGTTCGACCCAGACTACGGGTGCTGTCTGTACACAGTTTGTACGTTCTCCCCGTGATCGCTTGGGTTTTCTCCGAGATCTTCGGTTTCCTACCACACTCCAAAGACGTATAGGTATGTAGGTAAATTGGCTTGGTAAATGTAAAAATTGTGCCTAGTGTGTGTAGGATAGTGTTAGTGTGCGGAGATCGCTGGTCGGCACGGACCCAGTCGGCTGAATGGCCTGTTTCCGCGCTGTATCTCTAAGCTAAATTAAACTACTCAGCAGGTCAAACTGCATCTGAGAAGGATACGGCACTGGTGTTTCAGGGTAAGTGTTTCGCCTCCATTTCCTGCACTGATTGTCTCAGTCTCTGCACCCCCGTCCTTCTGGGATTCCTTTTGTATTCAATTCACCAGCCTCCACATTTGTTCATTATCCATAATTTCCAACATTTTCAAAGGAATTCTATCACCGGCTGCATTTCCCCCCTGCACTGCCTTTGCAGCATTTTGAAAGGTCTAATCCTTCTACAAATCCCTAATCTATTATTTCACCTCCACCAACCACTTCATACTATAAGGGACTACAAAGTAATCTCAGCCAAATTCTTTCAAAGTTTGTAGATGACACCACTGTACTAGGCCAGATTTTAAACAATGATGAAACAGAGAGAGCCGGCGTACCAACAAGAAATTGCAGAATTGTGAACACAGCCCAGTCCATTGTGCCCACCTGTACCCACCCACCACCACCACCCCTTCCGCCAACACTTCATTCTGCTTAGAAAAAAGCCACAGATTCAAAAACCACTCACAACCCAGTCACTCTCTCTTCTGCCCTCTCCCATCAGACAGAAGATGCAAAAACTTGGTACGTACCAGCAGATTCAAGGACAGTATCTTCCCAGGATAAATTCCTAATCCCCCAATGTTGTGGTGGCCCTTGCACTTATCTTCCCTATACATTCTCTGTAGTTGTAACACTATATTCTATTTCCTTTTCTCTCTTGCGCTATCTTGTACTTATATACCTATTCGTGATTTGCCTGAATAACACACAGAACAACATTTCTCACTGCATCTCAATACACACGACAATAATAAACCAATATCACATTTGACGTGCACACTATTATGAATATTCTTTGTTATCTCTCCAACCCTCACATGAATAGTTTTCTCACTTTTCAGTTCCAAAATATCATCTCCATTTATTTCTCCATGAATACTGCTTGACTTGCTCTGTGCTTCCAACAATTTTTGCTTTGGCAGAGTATTTCTATTTGTCGTGAAAATTTTGCGCAACAGCATTTCTCAGAACATTATCAAACACGATTCAGTCCTGTGAGAGCCCAGGAGATACCAAGAAATAGCCATGTAGATTCTAAATGGGAAAGGGCTAAGCAAGATGTAGAATTTTGGGAAAGCCTTTTCTAAACCTGGCAGCGCTCGTCAAGGTCACCAATGATGAAGCAATTAAATTCAATTGTGGTCAAAGAGTCTGAATTGAAGGAAATAGATATGAAAGTTGGTTCTTCTAGAAACAGAGAGGGAGGAGATCGATGCCAATTGAAAACACATTTATTTTTAAATTGAAGCCTCGCTTAATTGAGAACTTTATTAGAACTTTTAATGTGCTTTTTAACAGAACTTAACAGAACTTTTTCAATTTGGAAGTAGGCCGCAGAATTCTGTGTGACTTTATTGAAGCCTTAGAAAGAGTGCAGGTTCTGTAGGCATTTTATTTTATGTAATTCATGCTCCTGCAGCAATTGGGCAGAGCAGTTGCTATACCAAGCTATGGTACATTTATAGAAATTGTTAAGAATCATTGGAGATCTTCCAAATTTCCTGAGCCTTTTGAGGATGTTGGTGTGCTTCCTTGCCCATAGCGTCAATGCCTTGGTTTATTTTTGTCACGTGCAGCAAGGTACAGTGAATAGCTTTGTTTTAAATGCTATCCAGTCAAATCTGATAATACTGTACTTAAACACAATCAAGCTAAACTCAAGCACAATAGGTAGAACAAATATTCTCAGCATTAGAGCGCAATGTGGTTGGACCAGGAGAAATTGGTGATATTTATGATCCTATTAGTTCAACATTAAAATAAAAGAATTCATCTATGATAAAAGGAAGCAATTGAACAGCATCTGACCACATTAAAAGTTAATTACAATCAATTTATGACGGTATAAGATTCAATGACATTCTTTGAGGATTAACAGAATCAACAGCTGACAATTGCAGAACTTTGCAAAATTTCCCACAAGGCCCCCTCTTTTTGCTCCACTTCAAATTATTCGATATATGACAATGCCGAGTTATTTTTTGCCTTGGCATCTTTCCATCCCAATATCAGATCAGATGAACTGAACCGCTTCCATCTTCACGATTCTCATTTTACCCAATCACTCCTCCCTTTCCATTCTTTCTACCCTTGCAAGTTCGTCGCATGACATTGACTGTTTCAATTTTTCTACTTTGCGCATTTGCTATACCCAGTGTTTGACCTTGTCCATTCCATTCTTGTCAACATCATTAATTCCACTGATGAGGCTGGCATTTTAGTTGCTTGGAGAACTAATCTTCACTTTAGAATATCTGACTGCCAAGAATGACACCATCGCTTGCCTTTAAGGGGCATGGCACAACAACAAACCAAGACTCCCATTGAAAACTAAACCAAAACCATTGTCTAAACTCAGTTCTTCCAATGCCACACGACTGTTTCTAACTCCTTCCCAAGATCTCCCCATGGGTTTTGAGGGATTATTTCTCTAGAACAGTTACTATTCAAAACCAAAGGTGCTTTTGCCTTCCCACAGCACCATCCAGGGAAATCCCGCATTCAAGCCAGAATACTTGGGCACTCCTAAAACTTTAGAATCCTTGACACATGGAAAAAAAAAGTCCTTTTAATAACAGCCATTTTTGTTTCACCTTTCAATCGTGTAGATTAATAGTCAGCAAGAAAGAAAATAGCACAGCAAAGAACATACAGAGATCCTCAGTATTGAACACATTCATGTTTTCAAAGATTAAGATGAAGATTTCAAAATTGATGAATTAGCTTTTTATTAGATTTCACAATTGAAGGATCTCATCAGATTGAAGAATGGGTTCAACCAATTCTCTTCAGCAACTGGAAAAGAACCCCCATATTAAACTTCCATATCTTTCTGTGATTAATTTGATCTAATCAGCAATTAAGACAGTATCTCAAGAAAATCAATGATCATGGCACAGTGTGCATTGACTGCACTAGAAGCTTCAGCAGCTAACCAAATGCTAGAATTCATGCCAAAGTTCTGCCCCCAAGAGCTAAATTCTTGCAGCAGAAAGGACATTAAAAATACTTGTCCAACAGATAAACCATGCATTGGGGAAGAAAAGAAAATGAACAATGAACATGTCTGGCATTGGCCCACTCAATGAGGAGGCAGCTGTATGTCAACAAGATCTTGGCTACCTACTGCAGGTATAGGAGAAGACTATTTTCCACACCCGCTTTCTCCATCTTATTTTGAAGTTCATGACACTGAAGTTCTTCAGGAAGGTGTTGTCATGTCTAATTAACTTTGGTCAAATATTTACACTTTCAGTGGCTTGATCACCTACATTGGATGGAAGATGGGTGTATTCCAAGGGATCTTTTTGCATGAAGAGCTTGCAGATGCTTCAAAGGTGCTGAGCCAACCTAGCCTCAGGTTTAAAGATGTTTGCAAGAGGGACTTGAAAACTTTTAACATCAATATCGCAAGATAGGATGTGGGGAGCCAGAGGCTGAAGAGAGGTGACTAAGAGAAAGAAAAGAGAACAGAACAGAGGAAAGCAAATCAGGCTTCAAACGTTAATAGTGTGCAGGTTTTAGCACCTGGCCTCCTGATTCATACCTGCAACAATTATTTGTTCTTAAAGATTTGTATCCTTTACCTACTCATTAATTTGTAGTGTGGCACTAACGGAACTGTTTTACTGCTTACCACATCTGGAATCCATATTAATAACTGCTGTAACTTTGGAAAATAACTACTTGAACATTGCATCAGGATTTATGGTAATGCTACTTTGACAAATGCAGTAAATGTGAGATAGACAAATACAGACGGATACATTATATTTGAGTCACTGATATCAACTCAAAACACGAATCAAATATAAAAAGAGCCAAAAAGAAAATACAGCTAAGGTTTTCACTTACATCCAAAATATACTCTTGTATCACAGCATGTAGAATGATAGCTATCAACATATAAAAGAAAATGGTGGCCAAGTCTTTAAACCCGTACGCATAGTAGTTTATAGAATCATTTCGCTCATCTGGAAAGGAAGAAAATAAAATGTTCAGCACATAAAATAAAACTTACATGGTAATCTAACATTGCTGCCCACTACACTCAACACTAATGAGTGTTTCTCTTATGTTGCATTATATTTCTGTGCAACATGATCCAGATTTACTATTTGAGCCCCTAACAGCAGTACCTGGGAAAATCCAAAATTTGTTCCCATGAAGGCAATTTCTTATTTAGCTCCAAGTTGCAATTAAAGGAACTAAATATTTTGCATTTGTGTCGCATCTTTCAAAAATCAAGGAAACCCCTATCATTCTTGACAGCCAGTTAAATACTTTTAAAGCATTATAACTAATGGAAATGCAACAGCTAATATGTGCAAAGCAAAATCCCACAAACATTGTGATCATAGAAGATGATAATCTGCTTTAATAAAGACAGCATAGCAGTAAAATATGATTTGAGGGAAGGTCAGTAGTAGGAAAATTCAAGAGGTTTACATAATAGAAAACGTTGAAAGGAATAGAACTGAGTACAGTCAGCTTAGATTCAATAGAGAAAAGTATATTTGACTAATCTACTGTTTGAGGATTAGACTCATTGAATAGACTGGAGAGAACCAGTGGATGTGACTATTTTTAATTTTCACAAGGCTTTATAATAAAGTAGGGGTAATATACTGATGTTGATTAAGAATCGAGAACTCTGACAGTAAACAAAAGTGGG
Source organism: Malacoraja senta (assembly GCA_038087875.1). Taxonomy (NCBI): domain Eukaryota; kingdom Metazoa; phylum Chordata; class Chondrichthyes; order Rajiformes; family Rajidae; genus Malacoraja; species Malacoraja senta. Next base: position 43,327,910 of record CM075982.1, on the reverse strand, counting down.
TATAAACAGATTTTCGCAGGTTGGTTGGCTGTGATTAGTTGGTTCCAGATTCAGTTAAGGAGACAAAATGTACCATGTCAGAAAACTGCACAGTAATGAAACAGTTTGAATCCTTTTCAAGGAGAGGTCATTTCATCCATCACATTTTTGCTAAATCTGAGTGACAGCAATCAAAATCAATGAAGACTGGTAATGATTTTGTGTTAGGGGGTTAATCAGGAATTTCATATTTAGCATAGACACAAAAAGCTGGAGTAATTCAGCGGGACAGGCAGCATCTCTGGAGAGAAGGAATGGGTGATGTTTTGGGTCTTCAGACTGGTTAGGGATAAAGATGAGGTGTTCCATACCAGGGCATCCGAGATGTCCTCATACTTCAGGGAACAGGGGTTCCCCTCTCCCATCATAGATGAGGCCCTCACTCGTGTCTCCTCGGTACCCTGCAGCTTCGCCCTTGCTCCCCCTCTACCTAGTCGCAATAGAGACGGTCCCCCTGGTCCTTACCTTCCACCCCATCAGCCGTCGCGTACAACACAATCTTCCAAAATTTCTGCCACCTCCAACAGGATCCCATCACAAGCCACATTTTCCAATCTCCACCCCTTTCCGCCTTCTGCAGAGACCGTTCCCTCCACAACTCCCTGGTTAACTCATCCCTTCCCGCCCAAACCACCCCCTCCCCAGGTACCTTCCCCTGCAACTGCAGAAGATGCAACACCTCTCCCAATACCTCCTCCCTCGACTGTCCTGGGACCCCGACAGTCCTTTCAGGTTACTCAGAGGTTCACTTGCACCTCCTCCAACCTCATCCACTGATCCGTTGTTCAAGATGTGGACTCATACATCGGCGAGACCAAACGTAGACTGGGCGATCGTTTCGCAGAACACCTTTGCTCAGCCCGCCTGAACCTACCTGATCTCCCGGTTGTCAAGACACTTTAATTCTCCTTTCCATTCCTACACAGACCTTTCTGTTCTATGTCTCCTCCATTGTCAGAGTGATGCTAAATGCAAATTGGAGGAACATCATCTCATATTTCTCTTGGGCAGCTTACAGCCCAGTGGTATGAATATTGATTTATCTCACTTCAGGTAGCCCCGGCATTCCCTCTCTCTCTCTCTCCCCCACCCAAGTTGCACTAGCTTCTCGTTTTCATCCTACAAACAGCTAACATCGTTACTTTTTTGCATATCTTTTATTCATTGTTCTTTATCTCTCACATCATCGCCTATATCTCGTTTCCCTTATCCCTAACCAGTCTGAAGAAGGGTCTTGACCTGAAACTTCACCCATCCCTTCTCTCCAGAGATGCTGCCTGCCCCGCTGAGTTACTCCAGCTTTTTGTGTCTATCTTCGGTTTAAACCAGCATCTGCAGTTCCTTCCTACATATCAATTTTGAAAATCGTTATAGGTTGAGTGTTAAGTAGGTCAAGACAACTTTACCAATGCAAAGGCATAGATATAATGAACAATAGTTAAAAACATGTTTTTTTATTATTAATGTATCACTGTCACAAAATGCTTATGACTACTTGGTATTTGGAGAACTGAATTCTTAAGTAACAAGGCAATATCTTTGAGTAAGAAGGAACTGCAGATGCTGGTTTAAACCGAAGATAGACATAAAGAGCTAGAGAAACTCAGCGGGACAGGCAGCATCTCTGGAGAGAAGGAATTGGTGATGTTTCAGGTCTGACCCGAAACGTCACCCAAGGCAATGTCTTTGTTCCACATCTACTTCAACTTAAGCAATGTGTTTTGTTTCACACTACACTGAACTAGTCCAGTTCTCTGCCAACTCATGCTCCCAAGTAATGGCATTACCCACTAAAAAGCTCATCCGACACACTATTTCCTACTAATAGATCCATTCCGAGTCACAGGCCAGAATGTCTTCAAGCTCCACAACTAATACAAACATTTCCTTGGTCAACTTTTTCCTTTTCCAATCCTTTTTACAAATATTATTCTGAACAAAAGCTTTGAAAAAAGTTATCACAATAATATCGACAATTATACTGAATGCATCAATAAATGACAGCAAATGGAAAAAAATGTCAAAATAGCATTGCTGTCACATACTTAACAGCTTGTCAATGTTGTTGACATTTTGTAGTAAAATGTTGTAACATTTTAAAATCACGTTAAATGTTTTTCTAGCCAGCTTATTTGACCACATTTGTTCCTTCCCTGATCAACTTACAATGCAGATCTTCCCAACTTTGATCCCAATTTTTCATATGCTGTAGCATGCCCGATAAAAATAATTCAAGGAAGCATGTAAATTGAATTTCCCATGTACTAATATTGGAAAGCTGATGCTTTTCTTAAAATAAAGGATTTACTGATCAGAGTAACTTGCAATTAAATCTTAAATTTGGCTCTCTTCCTCCGAGATACAAAGCGTTCTTCACATTGTTTATTTTGGCTTATTATCTCAGAGAACATCTTGTTTTCAAACCCTCAAGCTTATTAACTGACCTCCCAATCAAATAAATGTGGTGCTCTTCTGTGACCTCACCTGTAGACGAATGCAACATTCTTTTCATAAACGATTATAGCTCTTGGCCTCAAAAGCAATACAGATCTTGATGAATTACATTACTTAATTTGGCTTAAAGTGAACATGCCACAGTATATTCATATGATAAAAGCCCTGTGAAGCCTAAACAATATCCAAATTGAGAAATCCTAAACCTTTGCTTCAGATTTTTCAATAGTTACTGGCTAATATTTGTGAAATGTGGTTTCTAATAAAAAATGAAAATATCACTCGAAGGGATAAAAGAAGCAATCCAGATAGAGTCACATCAATAATTTAAAGAGTCCAAGAGTACCAACAAAAGCTTTTCAAAGAAAAATCAATACGAGAAATGAAATCGGATGTAAAGGCCAAGAACATTCTCCCAAACGCACAGATCTCAGGGGAAAAAATGTATAGGTATTGCATTGCCATGTTAACAAATGCTTACCAAAAATTTATAATTGTAAAGAAAATCATTTAAGAACATAAATAGGTTTAGTTCTCATTGCCGTGTTCTCCCTCCTACAATATCCAGGCATGAATGCAACCTCAAGAGTGGCAGGCTGACAGAATAGGCCGATACATCAATTTGCGAACAGCCACTTACTTTACTGCTTAGAGTTTACCATTCAATCATAATTTGTAAAACAATTTCCTCCAGTTGACATTATTAATTCAATAGTCACTGCTTATAACTTGGTCACATTGCAATTTCTGGCTATTTGACCACATATGAAATGCAGCCCATCATGGACGCCAAATATATAGATTTGCTGCGAAGAGTAATGATTCCTCAAAGATATCCAATACAACATTTCCTGCCTCCAAAATTAAATATCCAACAGCTTTGTCTTACCTATATCTGTGTACGTCACATTGTACTGTACGGTTATAAACATGATGGCAAATTTGGCCGTGACCTGCAGAAAAACAAAATTACTTATTTATTTTTCATGTCTTTGAATCAAATAAACATTATGGAAATATAACAAAATACGTTTTCTTATTTGTCAGTTTCTATTTTGTGTCCCAATAAAATGAAAACACATGCGTTTCTTGGAATTGAATGTACACGTGAAGGAACCTCTTCAAACAAGAGCCCATTTAGTAGATAGCTGAATTATCAAAATGTTAGGAATAATGGAGTCCAAATAATTCATTATTTAACAAATGTTAAGAATAATGGAGTCCAAATAATTCATCATCCTCAGTCTGAACAAGGATCTCGACCCGAAACGTCGCCTATTTCTTTGCTCCATAGATGCTGCCTCACCTGCTGAGTTTCTCCAGCTTTTTTGTCTACCCATTATTTAATAGACGTTTGTTTTGAAGACGTTTATGAAATGGGTGAAAGTGATAGAAATTATAATCTCTTTCAAGTGTCAGCAACACAAATGAGAGAAACAAACATTCAGAATGATCTATATTTAAAAGAATATGCCATATGGTTATATCCCAATCCTTCTCTTCGGTCACTTTCCCATTCTCCATTGTGTTAAACTATTAATAGTATAGTACAGGGATCCAGCCTTGACTTTCTCACCTTTCTACACATCTGCATCAAGAAGAAATTAAGGTGTGGCTTCCGCAGATTATTTTCCCAATAATCAAGTTACAATGTGAAATTACCATCAGTTCACAGAACTGTTTTCTAAATAAAAAAAGAAACAAGGAGCTACAGATGATGGTTTAGAAACAGTTTCATGAATCAGGGCTGCCAACTCTCACGCATTGAGCGTGAGAATCACGCATTTAGCTAAATTCTCACGCTCTCACGCTGATCACAAATTTCTCACGTTCTGTCGTGAGAAATTTTGTGATCAACGAAAATTTCAAAACTCATATCAATTGCATGGGCCGTGGTTGCTGGAGAGCCGGGGCTGAGGGAGGTATGGAAGCAGAAGCAGCGGCGGGGACAGATGCAGACGGGAAGCCGGGGCTGGCGAGTGTTTGCCGGGCTGGCGAGGCGCTCGCTGCAGCTCCTGCCATGGAGCAGCCTCAGGGCAAGAGTCCCGGGTCATCGAGGCGTCGGAAGCGTTGCGCCGCTGTCGTGAGAGTCTCTGTGCCGAATTTGCCCAGGTGACCGGCATGGATCAGGCTGTGGCTTGGTGCATCCTGGAGGACAACCAGTGGCTGCTGGAAGTAAGTACCAAGCACTGGGTAGAAATGGTGGAAGATAGTGGCCTTCAAATGGGGGTGGTTGGAGAAAGCATCCTGCTTGCCTGCTAGATGTTCACTTACTGTAACTGCAGGAAAGATTTTCCCGATGTTGGAGGAGTTCAGAACCAGGGGTCACAGTTCAAGAATAAAGGGTAGGCCGGTTAGGACTGAGATGAGGACAAACTTTCTTCACGCAGAGAGTTGTGAATCTGTGGAATTCTCTGCCACAGAAGGCAGTGGAGGCCAATTCACTGGGTGTTTTCAAGAGAGAGTTACATTTAGCTCTTGGGGCTAGCAAAATCAAGGGGTATGGGGAAAAAACAGGAAAGAGGTACTGACTTTAGATGAACAGCCGTGATCATATTGAATGGCAGTGCTGGCTCGAAGGGCCGAATGGCCTATTCCTGCACTTATTTTCTATGTTTCTATGCTGGAGTATATGGCAATAAAACTCTACCACTTGATTTTGAAGCATTCAAGCATGGTGGAGGTATAATGTAGTCATAGAGTGATGCAGTGTGAAAACAGGCCCTTTGGCACAACTTGCCCACACCCGCCAACATGTCCCAGCTACACTACCTGCTTTTGGTCCATATCCCTCCAAACCTGTCCTATCCATGTATCAGTCTAACTTTCTTAAATGTTGGGATAGTCCCTGCCTCAACTACCTCCTCTGGCAGCTTGTTCCATACACCCACCACCCATTGTGTGGAAAAAGTTACCTTAAAAAGTTACCTCTTAAAAATACTTCAAACAAAAAACATTGAAATCATACTTCTGCAATGCACTAAAACATGATTTTAATACATCACATCCCTGGTTCAGACAGAGAGCACTGCCAGATGTGAGCGAGGAACTGAGGCCATTTGTCCCTGATGTCTGGATCCCAATGCTCAGCGCTTCGTGTTTCGGAGTTGGCTAATGTTATTGATTTGTAATTAGCCTGATTTATAATTAGTTGACAAAACCTTAATTTATTAATCTGGAATATCCAGGGGGATGGAATAAGTCTAATATTAAAATGACATGCCTGTCTGTCTGTCACAACATACAGCCCCGATAACCCATTATTTCCTTCAGTTAAATATTGGGAAGGTAGCACTATTGTCATTTGCCACTCAACTATTATGTTTGTTTACCTCACTGACTATTTCTAAACTCCCCCCAAATTCCTTTGACAGGTTAAATAGAAATGTCCCCAATCTCCTTGTTCTATTAATTGAACATGTAGATGAACATCCTCAAGGAGTGTAATCAGATGGAAACGGATTCAGATGCGATGTTTAAGAGCTTGTTCAAAGAAGGGCATATTTTAAAGGAGTGACAGAGATACCTGCAGGGGAATGTGTGAGGAGGTTAGTATTTCTCTTTCGTTTTAGCTTGAACCAGGACATCTGAAGATTCAAAGTTTAATATAGTAATTGTGCTGATACTGACTCCAACCAATCATCCATTCCGGAGGTTTTATTTTTCTGATGCCATTTAAACTTCACTTGGATTTCAATCACTTCAATGTAAAAGTAATTGGGAATGGGGAGCATTGGAAAAACATTTGCCCTCGGTACATATTAACTGTAATATAATAATGTATGCATGTTGGTAGGTGCAATCAAAACAAAGATCTTTTTATCATTGTTGTGTTATGAATACCACAGAAAATATTATATACTCTCAAGATCACATTTAATAGAATAATATTGCTTAAATATATAGTTATTGGACTTTGCATTTCGGAAAAGTCTCAGCTGAGAGGAAGACAGCAAAATACTAAAAATATTGGGGGTGAAAATGACTTCAGGACTGTTTGTTAGGAAAATGAAGGAAATGGTAACAGAATACATATACAGCTGAATGAGTATAATTTTATGGATGAGAAATTGTGTTCAACCAATTGATGACTTCTTTGACAAAGTAACTAGCATGTTAGATAACAAGGAAGTCAATGGATGTAGCAAATTTTGGTATACAAAATTTGGTCTGTGAAGTGCCCCATAAAAGATTACCGCATTATATAAGCACCTGTGGACTTGAACGTAATAGGTTAAGTCCAGGGGGTCAGATATGGGGCTTTATGTGTGGGCCAGATATATTGTCAGTGCAGAGGGGCTAGGAGCAAGGCCATGTGGGCATCCAGAGTCAAGGTCTGGAATAGTACTGGGTGTGCAGTCAAAGCTGGGACAATGGGAGTGTTCAGCACTGGGAACCTAAGCAGGTAATCAGCTATGATCAGGGTAGAATAGGGGGCCAGGTGTAAGGCTGGACCCAGGGTCAGGAATGAGAGAAGGTATGCAACTGGAGTCAGGGTCAGTAGTACCAGGTGTGCAGTGAGACCCAGGTTGGTCAACATGGGACTTGTGTTTGATTATAATCTGATTTCACACATGAATATACTAAGATCATTCATGTGCCGCACCTGATGATCAGAGCCTGGCTCTACTGTGGAATGTAATTAGGAATGTAATTTATCCTAACATTCATAGCTAATCCAATTTAAAGCATAAATATTGCATTCAAGTGTAAGTTAAAAGACTCGCTACAGTATGCACCAGATTGCACAATTTCAAGCGGAAAAATGCAAAAGCTCCGTACCAATAAAATACAATTTATTGTCATTTGAACCTCAAATGAAGTTCAAACAAAATTTGGTTTCTGCAATCGTACAAGATGAAAAGAACCAAGACACACACCAACACAATTTACACAAACATCCATCACAGTGAATCTCTTCCTCACTGTGATGGAAGGCAAAATCTTGTCTCTCCCCTGCTCTCCATTCTTCTCCCGATGTCAAAGCCCCCAGCGGGCGCTGGCAAGTCCCGCGGCCATTAAGGCCGCGCCAGGCGATGTAAGGCCCTGCCCGGGTCTTGATGTTGGAGCACCCGGCGGGTGCTGGCAAGTCCCGCGGCCGTTTAAGCCGCGCCGGGCGATGTAAGGCCCCGCTCCGGGCAGTTTTCAGCCCTGCAACTCAGGCGGGAGAAGTTGCCATTGCGGGAGCTACGAAAAGCGGTCTCCCACCAGGGACCCGCAAGCTCCCGATGTCACCGTCCACCGGACCTGCGGCTGGAGCCTCCGAAGCTCCGGAGTCGGGCCGCAGCAGCGCGCCACCACAGCTCTCCACGCTCCGAAGCCGGCCAGCCCCACCCACACCCTCCCCCCTCGGTCGCTACGCTCCTTCGGGCTTGGTCTCTCGCAATTTCTCACTCCCAACTCTGACCCAATGTTGGCAGCCCTGCATGAATGAACACAAGTTGAATGGGAGGCAGGGGATGAGAAAGCCCCCAAAAAAGACAAGAGTAATATATACATACACACACACACGAGCGAAGGCCAGTGGATGTCTACAAAGGATGAATCTAGCCAATTGCTTCTTCAGTCTATAACATGTGTAACTTTCCCGAGTTATATTGTACAATGTGGCTTCCAAATCACTGCTTGGGAGGATAGCATATGAATTGTTCTAATAATGCAAGAGTCAATGAGTATTCTTTTCTTCTCAGGCAGTCTCTTGGGACTGATAACTTGCTTCCACAGTCCAGTTTTGCTGGCTCCAAGGGATTGATAAGGCTAATGCAGAATTTTGACTTAGATTGTCTGCTTTATCATCGTCAAAATCCTTTTATTCCCTACTCAATGTCAGTGTTGTGGTTTGCTTCACTTCAAGGACTGCAGCAGTTCAAAAAGGCATTATCCCAGAATAAGACAGGGTGCTGGAGTAGCTCAGTGGGTCAGGGAGCATCTCAGGAGAACATGCATAGGTGACAGTTTGGGTTAGGACCCTTATTCAGTCCTATAAATGCCTATGATAGTGTCCCGATCGACGAAGGCAAGCCTACCACATGCCTTCTTTACTGCTCTATCTACTTCTGTTGCACTTCACGGAAACTATGGACTTGGATCCTAAGATCCCCCTCTACGTCAATGCTGTTCAAAAAATTGCAATTAACTGTATACTTTTTCCTTGCATTCGACCTCCCAAATCACAGTACCTCACCAATTTTTGTGTGGTCTGCAAACTTACGAAGCAACCTGTCTGTATATCTGTATATCTGTATATATATAAAATAGGTCCTAGAACAGATCCCTGGAAACATGTGTGTCTGTATGACCAGCTCCAGACCCACCCACCACACTCTTCCTCCCACCCATCCACCAAACATTATTATTGTAAATTTTGGGCTCATTAGTCACTCCAGAAATAACAAGACCAGAAGGGAATCAAGTCATCTTACATCCTGAGGCAAAGCCTAAGAAATACTACTCCAAATGAAGCTGGTTAAATATTGAGAAATAACAGTCTGTAGATACAAGGAATTTAATTTGCAATGATTAAAACATTTTCTTAAATTAATATCAAAAATTGAACAAGATTCAACATCATCTGCTCAGTGTTCGCAATTTGATTGTTAAGTATAGTTTGAAACTTTTAACAGAATGATTAAGAGATAAAAAATCCTGAAGGCTAAGATGGAAAATCTAGACAGCTGGGCAAGGCAACACAAAGATCAAATTTTTATAAATTTAAATATAGGATCTCACAAATGGACTCAGTAATTCTGAGTTAAGAGGTGAACACACTGCAGATTTAATGATTAATATCATTGCATCTATTGACGTTGTTAGATGAAGACAGAATTGATGGCAAAATTAATTGAACTGTCAGCTTATAATTATTTAGACTCGCACTTGACAACAGATGAAAATAAATAGTTTGCATTGATCTCACTGCAAATACTGAAATATGCTGCATGCAGTCATGGTTCTTGAACAGGATGCAGAGCTTAATGCAACAGCGTTTAATATTTTCCCCAAGTAAAGATTCAAAACAAATCCTCATCCAGCATTGTCTATGTTTAGGTTCAGAAATGGGGGCCGTGGTAATAAAGCACTGGATTTTCTACTAGAGACAATTGCAACAAATACTAATGTTTCAGTTATCTCAATATATGTCGAGCATCAAAGATGGGACCTTCCTGATTTACAGAAAATAATTATCTGCAAGCCAACACAGTAAATTCCATGTACATACAGACCATGATTATTTTTTTTTTAAAGTATTCCTGAAGAACAAGCCAATAAGAGCCCAGTTCAAAAAGTCTGCAAACTACTTGTAGAGCAGAGGGATCTAGGAGTGCACGTACACAGCTGGTTGAGAGTGGCACCACAGGTAGATAGGGTGGTCAAGAAGGCTTTTGACACATTGGCCTGCATCAGTCAGAGAATTGAGTATAGAAGTTGGGAGGTCATGTTGCAGTTATATAAGACGCTGTTAAGGCCACATTTAGAGTATTTAGGTACCATAGCAATGTTTAAGAAACGTTTGGACAGGTACATGGATAGGACAGGTTTAGAGGGATATGGGTCACACTCAGGCAGGTGGAACTAGTGTAGATGGGACATGTTGGTCGGTGTGGGCAAATTGAGCCGAAGGGCTATTTCCACACTGACCCTATAACTAAAAACTGTAAATGTCACAAATTATGCACAGTTTTGGTCTCCCAATTTGAGGAAGGACATTCTTGCTATTGAGGAAGTGCAGCGTAAGTTCACCAGGTTAATTCCCAGGGTGGCGGGACTGACATATGATGAAAGAATGGGTCGACATAAAATTCTTAAGAGATTGGACAGGCGAGATGTAGGAAAAATATTCCCGAAGTTGGAGGAGTCTAGAACCAGGGGTCACAGTTTAAGAATAAGGGGTAGTCCATTTAGGACTGAGACGAGGACAAACTTTTTCACCCAGAGTTGCGAATCTGCGGAATTCTCTGCCACAGAAGGCAGCTGAGGCCAATTCACTGGATGGTTTCAAGAGAGGGTTAGATTTAGCTTAGGGCTAACAGAATCAAGGGATATGGGGGAAAAGCAAGAACGGGGTACTGATTTTGGTTGATCAGCCATGATCATATTGAATGGCGGTGCTGGCTCGAAGGGCCGAATGGCCTACTCCTGCACCTATTTTCTATGTTTCTATATGAAATGAAAAGCACAGATAATGTTGGCATTGCATGTCATGCAACAACTCAAAATAGAACTTAAGTTTCTATTCTTAATAATGGTTTCAGACTAGATACTTAAATTGATCATCACTTGAGACATTTGCTTCTCACCCTTCTATTATCTCCAAATTAGATAACTTCACATATACGTATAGGTGAAGTCATGTGAATTAACATATGGGTAAACGGCATGATGTTACATCCTCCACCAAGCCACCACTATGTAAATCTTAAAGGTAGTTCAGCTAATTTGTCACAAGATTACTTGAATAATTAAGTGAAGTAACTTCAGTGAGGAAATATTCCCATATTTGCACACTGACCCCAACTAGGGCATGTTATTGATACAAGTTCTCCATCATCATTAAATGAAGTCAAACCTTTGCATTGCTTCAGCAAGTTTCAAATGTTTATGGATGAGTCATGCATGGAGGTTGAAATTTTGAATTCTCTCATCTTTATAATTTGGTGTGCCAAATGCTTTCACAAATAACCTACTTCAACACAAATCATAAGTTGCTCCAGAGACAAGCAAAACAGCTGAAGAGAAAAAAGGAAAAAACCCCACAAATGATATGAAACAACTTCTACTTAGGTTTGTGTAGGAAGGAACTGCAGATAGACAATAGACAATAGGTGCAGGAGTAGGCCATTCGGCCCTTCGAGCCAGCACCACCATTCAATGTGATCATGGCTCATCATCCCCAATCAGTACCCCGTTCCTGCCTTTTCCTCATATCCCCTGACTCCGCTATCGTTAAGAGCCCTAACCAGCTCTCTCTTGAAAGCATCCAGAGAACCTGCCTCCACCGCCCTCTGAGACAGAGAATTCCACACACTCACAACTCTCTGTGAGAAAAAGTGTTTCCTCGTCTCCGTTCTAAATGGCTTACCCCTTATTCTTAAACTGTGGCCCCTGGTTCTAGACTCCCCCAACATCGGGAACATGTTTCCTGCCTCCAGCGCGTCCAAACCCTTAACAATCTTATATGTTTCAATAAGATATCCTCTCATCCTTCTAAATTCCAGTGTACAAGCCCAGCTGCTTCATTCTTTCAGCATATGACAGTCCCGCCATCCCGGGAATTAACCTTGTAAACAGATGCTGGTTTAAACCGAAGATAGGCGACACCAAAGCTGGAGTTACTGAGTGGAACAGAAAGCATCTCTGGTGAGAAGGAATGGGTGATGTATCGGTTCGAGACCCTTCTTCAGACTCGCCCCGAAAAGTCACCCATTCCTTCTCTCCAGAGATGCAGCCTGTCCCACTGAGTTACTCCAGCTTTATGTATCTTCTACTTAAGCTTGAACTGTTTACAAACTTCCTAATAGAAACATCTCTTGTGCCAAAATGTGCTTCTTGATTTCATTCTTGAATTGCTAAGAATATGGAATCTTTGGAATTCCAGCTGGAGGAAACATCTCCGCTATATTGTATCTATAAATGTTCTTTATTTTAAACACCTCAGGTTACCCTGCTACCATCACATAAATAAAAAAATTGATGTATGTAACTCGACCGCAATTTAAAATGTTAAACAGTTATATTATTCTTGCCAATCTGCACTACACAGTTTCCAAAAAAAAGTACATCTTCTTCCAAATACTGTGCCCAAAACTAAAAGCAATATTGCAGATGAGATTCTACGTACTCAAAGCACAGCTTTCTTCTCTTTATAATGAAAGGTCAACATTTCATTCGCCTGTTCCAATACTTTACTTGTCAAATAGAGCAATCTGGATCTAAACATTTGTTACTAGATGTTGCCAACATCCATGATGGTAAATGACAGGGAGAACCTTAGCAATGTTCTACTCCAAGGTCGGGAACACAAAGGACACTGCCACCCTGTTTAGCTTACTTAACCAAGCATTAGTTACAGTGCCCTCCATAATGTTTGAGACAAAGACCCATCATTTATTTATTTGCCTCTGTACTCCACAATTTGAGATTTGTAATGGAAAAATCACATGTGGTTAAAGTGCACTTTATCAGATTTTAATAAAGGCCATTTTCATACATTTTGGTTTCACCATGTAGAAATTATAGTAGTGTTTATACATAGTCCCCCCCATTTCAGGGCACCATAATGTTTGGGACACAGCAATGTAATGTAAATGAAAGTAGTCACATTTAGTATTTTGTTGCGTATCCTTTGCATGCAATGACTGCTTGAAGTCTACAATTCATGGACATCACCAGTTGCTGGGTGTCTTCTCTGGTGATGTTCTGTCAGGCCTGTATTGCAGCCATCTTTAGCTTTTGCTTGCTTTGGGGGCTAGTCCCCTACAGTTTTCTCTTCAGCATATAAAAGGCATGCTCAATTGGGTTCAGATCGGGTGATTGACTTGGCCACTCAGGAATTTACAATTTTTGTTGCTTCAGCAGTATGTTTGGGATCATTGTCTTGCCGTAGAATGAAGCACCAGCCAATGACTTTTGAGGCATTTGGTTGAACTTGAGCAGATAGGATGCGTTTATACACTTCAGAATTCATTATGCTACTACCATCAGCAGTTGTATCATCAATGAAGATAAGTGAGCCAGTACTTTCAACAGCCATACATGCCCACGCCATAACACCCCCACCACAGTGTTTCACAGATGAGGTGGTGTGCTTTGGATCTTGGGCCGTTCCTTCTCTCCTCCATGTTTTGCTCTTGCCATCACTCTGAAATAAATTAATCTTAGTCTCATCTGTCCACAAGACCTTTTTCCAGAACTGTGGTTGCTCTTTTAAGTACTTATTGGCAAACTGTAATCTGGCCATCCTATTTGCTAACCAGTGGTTTGCATTTTGCAGCGTAGCCTCTGTACTTCTGTTCATGAAGTCTTCTGCGGACAGTGGTCATTGACAAATCTAAACCCGACTCCTGAACAGTGTTTCTGATCTGTCGGACAGGTGTTTGGGGATTTTTCTTTATTATAGAGAGAATTTTTCTGTCATCAGCTGTGGAGGTCTTCCTTGGCCTGCCAGTCCCAATGGCGTCTTTGACTTTCATTGGCACAACTTAGGTCCTCATGTTGATAACCAGCAATAAAAGTTTCCAAAAGAGATGGAAAGACTGGAGGAAAGGTTAAGTGCTGAGAGCTCTCTTATACTTGCATTAAGGAGGCAATTAAACACACCTGAGCAATTGCAAAGCCATGTGTCCCAAACATTCTGGTGCCCTGAAATTGGGGGGGGGGGGAGACAATGTATAAATACAGCTGTAATTTCTACACGGTGACACCAAAATGTATAAAAATTGCCTTTATTAGAATCTGACAATGTGCACTTTAACCACATGTGATTTTTGTTCTATTACAAACCTCAAATTGTGGAGTACAGAGGCAAATAAATAAATTATGGGTCTGTCCCAAACATTATGGAGGGCACTGTATATCCAAGACCATCTAAACACAAAATTGCACAAAACATACTTAAATTGAATTGTTCAATTCATTTGCAATACAAAACTGCAACACGTAGTCTCAGAAACTGTGGAATGTCAAGTCAAATAAAGAAATTAAAGTGCTGTAGCTTACATTAATTAGAAATGGCAAAAGGTTTTCTATGGCAATAGCTTTAATGTTGCTTAAGCAACTGAAATAGCAATTTTGCCAGAACCTTGCATCAACTGGGAACTGTGATGTGACATGATCTGATAATTGAAAAGAACAGTTTATAAAAGGAACCAAGTAACAAAATTACCAATCCTCAATGAGATTGCTTCTGTCTACATTTAACAAATACCAAAGTTTAGCTTATTGGTGTAGATTAAGCATGTTCATCGATGTTTCTCCATGATTTTGGGATTACTGCAGGTCCTCCCCAGGTTACGACATAATTCCATTCTCATGAACAGTTTGTACCAATACTCGATATAATAGAAGCATACATTCCCTTCTTATGTATTTAACTCTCTCAGTGATGAACAATAAGTTAGTTAGCTTTCCTAATTACCTGTTGAACCTGCACATGTTGATGACCACTTTGGTTTCTGATTTTCTTTATTTTCTCTCTAGTTGCCCCATTTCTCTTAATGTACTTGTAAAATCATTTTGGATTTGTCTTAAATCTTCTCTGCCAGAGCTATCTCATATCTACTTTATGCTTTCCTGATTTCCTTCTTACATATGCATTTCAATCCCTTTTACTCCTCCAGATTACACTCTATTCCAGCTGCCTTACTTAAAACCATGCCTACATTTTCCAGACCAGGCCTCAAATTCTCATGTCATCCAGGGTTCCTTACTCCTACCTGTCTTGCTCTTCACTCTGTCAGAAACTTATGCATTGAGCTCTCACTATCACACTTTTAAAGGCATCCCATTTTCTTTTCTTTTTTTTAAATTATTATTTATTAGAAGTACATTACATTACAGCCAATTACATTAGTACTCGTCACATATATCTTATTACAATTAATGTACTCCGTCATTTTTTACACTAATAAAGGGAAAGGATGAGATTCAGAGAAAGGAGAAAGTGAAGGGAAAAAGTGAAAGTGTAAAAAACGTGACAACAAAAAAGAACAAAGACCCTATAAGAAAGATTTTTTTTTAAAAATAATTAAGAAATAGACCCTTAAAAAGAAAAAAGAGAAAGAGGGAAAAGAGAAAAACAAATACTTTGTTGTAAGCATCACGCAAATGGGATATACCAATTCTCCAGCTTTCATCCCCCCTTACCTGACCTCAGTTTATTTTTTTTAAGTACTTTTGCACCCTATACTTGTAATAATTCTATAAATGCAGACCACGTCAGGTGGAAGTGATCTGGTTTACCTGCCAGGAGGAGTCTTATCTCTTCTAGGTGTAATGTTTCGAACAAATTTGAAATCCACATGTTTATAGTTGGTATTGGAGCGTTTTTCCAGAATTTTAGGATTAACTTTTTTCCAGTTATTAACCCATAGTCTATTAATTTCTTTTGGAACACATTTAGTTCTGGACTATCTTCCGTTGTTCCGAAGATAATCCATTCTGCTTTGGGTATCAGTTTTATTTTAAATAATTTTGTAAAGATTTAAAAAATTTCAATCCACAATTTACAGAAAACAAATGAGTGCGCTATAGTAGCTTCTTGAGATTGACATTTATCACAATTGGATGATACATTTGGGAAAATTGTATTAATTTTAGTTTTGGAATAATATAATCTATGTAAAATTTTAAATTGTATTAAAGTGTCTTACATTAATCGAATATTTATGCACGTTTAGTAAATGTTCATTCCACCTTTCCTTTGAGATTTTAATAGCTAATTCTTGTTCCCAGTCTCTTCTAATACCTTCCGTAGATGGTATTTCTACATTTAAGATAATATTATACAAATATGATATTAAGTTTGCTGATTCAGCTTTTATCTGCATTGCTTCATCCAGTACATCTGCTGGGATATTATAATAATCTTTTGTATATTTTTTCAAATAGTCACATATTGAAAATATTTAAAATATTAATTATTTCCCAGTTTATATTTTATTTGTAATTGTTGGAATGATAATAATTTTCCAGTTTCATACAAGTCACTGAACGTTTTAATTCCTAGTCTATCCCGTTGTATAAAAGATTTGTCTGTAATAGAGGGATTATTAACTATTGGAGATAACAGCGATAGATTTCTTAATTTTAAATTTTGTTTTATTTGTTTCCAAGTTCTGATTGTACTATGTATAATTGGGTTTTTGTTATAATTTATGTTATTCAGTTTCATTGGTGAGAGGAGGATCGCTCCAATGTTTCCAGAGGAGCAGTCCTCTCTCTCCATTACAATCCAGTCCACTTGCTGGGCAGAGTTGTCCATCAGTTGAATCATATTTTTAATATTTACTGACCAATAATAATACATGAAGTTAGGGAGTGCTAAGCCCCCTAATACTTTAGCTTTGTTCAAGTGTGTTCTTTGTATTCTATGTGATTTATAGTCCCATATAAAATTAGTAATGTCTGAATCCAGTTTTTTTTTAAACTTCTTTGGTAGGTATATAGGAATCGATTGAAATAGGTATAAAATTTGTGGTAAAAAGATCATTTTTATTGCATTTATTCGGCCTATTAAAGACATCGGGAGCGTTTTTTAAAAATTTATTAGTGTATTTAATTTATTAAGTAAAGGATCAAAATTTGCTTTCAACATGCCTTGATATGTTCTAGTGATTCCAAGTATTTAAATTTTTCTGTAGCTATTTTAAAAGGGAATTTTAAAAGATGTGTTGAGTCTTTCGGTTTTATTGACATAATTTCACTTTTATTCCAATTTATTCTGTATCCAAAAAAAGATCCAAAATCCTCAATTAAATTTAATATATTTGGTATAGTAATTTGAGGTTTTGTAATGTACAATAATATATCATCTGCGTATACAGATATTTTATTATTTGAATATTTAGTATTATACCCATGGATATCTGGATGTGTTCTAATTTTTTCTGCTAACGGTTCAATTATGAGAGCAAACAACTGTGGTGATAATGAGCATCCTTGTCTATTTCCCCTTGATAGTTGAAATTTCGAGGATAATATGTTAATAGTTAATATTCTAGCTGTAGGTTTATTATATAATAGTTTAATCCATAAAATAAAATTCTCTCCCAGTTGGAATTTTTGTAATACTTTATCCATATAATTCCATTCTACTTGGTCAAATGCTTTTTCAGCGTCCAGCGAAATAATTGATAATTCTTGTTCTTCAAATTTATGTGAGTGCATTATATTGTGAGTCTCATATTATTAGATGAATATCTCTTAGGGATAAACCCCGTCTGATCTGGGTTTATTAGTTTACTAATATATTTACTTAATCTAATGTTTTCGCTAATATTTTTTGATCTGTATTTAACAATGCTATAGCTCTATATGAACCCGGTTCTTCTATATCTTTGTCTTTTTAAAGTATTAATGTGATCGTTGATTCAGCTAATGTATCAGGTAATATTTGTTTTTTAAAAGCATATTGATACATTTTTTGTAATCGTGGTATAATTTTGTCATAGAAGCTTTTATAAAATTCATTAGTAAATCCATCAGGACCTGGTGTTTTTCCATTCTTTAATGAGTTTATTGTATCTTCTAATTCCTTAATTGAGATTTGTGCACTCAATTCCTCTTGTTCCTTCAACTCTAACTTTGGAAGATTACAATTATCCAAGAACTCTGTAATTTTATTGGAGTCAGTTGTCGTTTTAGATGTATACAAATTTTCATAAAATTGCGCAAATCTTTTATTAATATCCTTCGGTATGGTTAATAATTCCCCTCTATCTGATTTAATCTTTGGGATCGTATGTTCTTTTTCTCGTTTTTTTAGCTGGCGAGCCAAAAGTTTATGCGGTTTATCCCCAAATTCAAAGTGCTCCTGTTTTGTAATTTGGAAAAGTCTTATAAGTTTGGCTGATAATAGTTTATTTAATTTAAATTTCAAAATTATTATTTTATTATGTTTAACTATTGATGGATCTTTAGCATTATCTATATCCATTTGTCTATTAAGTTCTTCTAACTGTCTTTGTTCATTCTTATTCTTTTTATTTTGAAAAGCTTGATATGAAATTATAATACCTCTAATGAATGCTTTAAAAGTTCCCATAGTACAGTAGGCGATATATCTGGAGTGTCATTTATTTCAAAAAAGGCGTCCATTTGTTCTTTTAAATATATACTCGCTTGCGGATCTTTTAGGATTTGAGAATTAAATCTCCAAAACGATTTATTCTTAGACATTCCTTCCAGTTTTAAAAAGAAAGTTAGTGGTGAATGGTCTGAAATCGAGTTTGTATGGCATGTTGGGTTCAAAGTATGAGGGATTAATTTTGTATCCACCAGGAAATAATCTATACGTGAGTATGTTTTATGTACCATTGAATAAAACGAGTATTCCCTGCCAGTTGGATTAGCAATTCTCCAAACATCTGCTATGTTAGTATTGTTTATATAAGTATTTAAAAGTTCACCGGTTTAGAAGAGATAAGACTCCTCCTAGCAGGTAAACCAGATCACTTCCACCTGACGTGGTCTGCATTTATAGAATTATTACAAACATAGGGTGCAAAAGTACTTAAAAAAAATAAAAAATTGAGGTCAGGTAAGGGGGGATGATAGTTGAAGAGTTGGTATGTCCTATTTACGTGATGCTCAAAAAAAAAACATTTGTTTCTCTTTTTTTCTCTTTCTCTTTTCTTTTCTTAGGGCCTATTTCTTAACTCTTTTTCTTTTTGTTTTTAATTTCGCTCTTATAGGGTCTTCGTCCTTTTTTGTTGTTACATTTTCTACACTTACACTTTTTCCTTCACTTTCTTCTTTCTTTCAATCTTTTCTTTTTCTAGTGTAAAAAAATAAATAAAGGGAGTACATTAATTGTAAGAAGATATAAATGACGAGTATTAATGTATGTGGTTGTAATGTAATGTACTTCTAATAAATAAAAATTAAAAAAAAAAAAAAAAAAAAAAAAAAGTTCACCGGTTTTAGATTTCGTATTCCCTCTGTTTTTGGCTTGATTTGTCTAAATACGGATCTAAAACACAGTTAAAGTCTCCTCCTATTATAACATTTTGATAATTAAACTCTGCGATTATGTTCAGAATTTTATTGAAAAAATGAGGGTTGTCAAAGTTAGGCGCGTATATATTTACCAAAGTAATTGGAGTATCATGAATTTCTCCATTAACTATCAAATATCTCCCTTCAATGTCTGTTATGGTATTCTTTGCTTTGAATGGTATACCTTTTATAATAATGATTGACGTACCTCTAGATTTCGAAGTATATGGGGAATGGTATATTTGACCTATCCATTTCGCCCTCAACCTAGCTTGATCCTGAGATTTTAGATGAGTTTCTTGTAAGATGTCAGACTTGTACAGTTTCAGCTGAGCTAGAATCTTACCCCTTTTAATAAGTTTGTTAATACCTCTTATATTCCAACTGCAGAATGAGACTCCTCCTAGGTTATTTTGTTTAGCATCTTGCATTTTGAATAAGTATAGTACCTTTAAATCTTGTGGTGCATCCATATCCCGGGTCTTTGGGTATTGGGGGAACCTTTGAATTTCTAAGTTTTGTTGGCATATCCCTTTTACGCTTATCACTAAACACAAAACACAAACATGTGAGTTTATGTGATAATAATAAAATTTAAAAAATTGAAAAAGTGAAAATACAGTGTCTAAAATAGTCGACACTGTAACAAGTGGCCCACCTGTAGGTGGGAGAAAACCTTGTTTCGACTTCCATTGTTGGTGTTAAACAAATAGCTCCGCTCTCTTGGTTAATCATAACATATTAGAACGGGGCCTCACATTCAGATATATGATACAAATTTACCCTATATATTTCATTATAACATATCATATATATATCGCAATTTTAGCTACTAATTATTAAACAAATGATTTTAGCTTCAATAATAGTCAACTGTTGGTTGAAGGGATTAACGAAATGCGCCCCTGGACCTAAGCCAGGTGCTCGTTTCTCATCCCCTCCTCCCAGTTATAGATAAGGTTTGGATTTAGTAAATATTTATATTAGTTTTGTTAGTTCGTTATTTTTTATTTTTATTAGCGTCCGTTACTATTCTAATCTAATATTGATAACTTGTTAAATTGTTAGGTTGTTAATAGGATCAATTCTTACAATTGGATTTAATATTATAATCTATTAAACAATTAATGCATCTGGTATATTCCATTCTCTTCAGTTCAGCTGTTTACTTCGTTTGGAACACAGAATGTCCTTGAGTCAAAATTCCACAGATAAGTCTCGCCATCCTAAACAAAACACTGCTTGAAATGGTTCTGAGCTGCCAAACCTCCATTAACCATGGAATTCTAATAAAAAAAAGAATTAATTCATACCATTCATTTCTACTTTTCGACGATGCTCTGGGCATATTTGTACGCCTCCTCCGGTTTTACAAATGATCTTTCACGACCATTAAAAGAAATACGCATTTTGGCTGGATAAAAAACACCGTATCTGACATCTTGTTTCCCTCTTAAAAGTTCTTTTGCCTTTCCGAATTGATTTCTCTTTTGCACAATTTCATACGGATAGTCCCTGAATATTTTGATAATGTCATTATCCATCCGTAATTGCACTCCGTATTTAATTTTGCTCATCACCTCTTCCAGTTCTGAAATGTCCCGAAATTTCACAATAATATGTCGTGGGTGGTCTTTTCCAGCTTGAGATCTCGGTTTAAATCTTGGAACACGATGAGCCACTTCAATTTTCGGTTCTTTGGAGAGATTAAGCAGTTGTTTAAGTAAGTCCATGGCAAACTCACGAACGTCCTTTCCCTCAGCTCCCTCTGAGACTCCAAGAATTCTCAAATTCTGGCGTCTAGAGCGAGCTTCCAGGTCCAGGCATTTATCTGAGACTTTCCCCAGTTGAGTCATCATCTGTACTGAAGTTTGCTCATATTCTTGCTTCCTTTGATCATGTTCTTGCCTCATTTTCACCATGTCTTCAACCACTCGAGCCATATTTTTCTCCAATTCCGTAATTGTGACCATACTTGCAGCTACTGTTTCAAGCACAGCCGTGAACCTGTCCGTAGTAATTTTTTCCATCTTATCCATTCTCCCTGATAGTCCATCTTTCACATCATCAATTTGTTTATTTATAGTATCCAGTGAATCAGCCACCTTCTGATTTCCAGCATTCGAATCCTTCATCATCTTTTCGATTTTTTCCATCATTTGTCCCATCAGAGTTTTATTTTCATCCATAATTTCATCTTTCATATCCTTCACTGATTTCTTCAAATCCTCAAGTTCTTTATCCTTAGTCAGCTCTGTCTTAGATCTTGTATCCATTTTTACAGCCACTTCAAAAACTTCAGAGGTACCTTCTCCTTCAGGATTCTTCAGTTTTTTCAGCAGCTTTTTAACTGCTGAAAAAACTGAAGAATCCTGAAGGAGAAGGTACGTCTGAAGTTTCTGAAGTGGCTGTAAAAATGAGGGCTCTTAGCTGGAGACAGTTTACTCATTTAAAGTCTTTAAGCCACCGTTTAAAACATTGCGCTTACTGATGACAGCATCCCATTTTCAAGACAGGGAAAATGCTGTAGTAGCTCAGCGGGACAGGCAGCATCTCTGCAGAGAAGGAATGGTGACATTTCAGGTCGAGACCCTTCTTCAGACTGAGTCAGAGGAGAGGGAAACTGGAGATATGGAAGGGTACAAAGAAAGGAGATCAGAGTGCACGATGATTAGGGAAATGTACAATGATACATTGTTGGCTGAGGGGAAGATGACAAGGCATACAAACAGTAAAATTAATCAGGACAGTGAAGCTATTCGGAGAACTAGGTGGGGGAGGGATGGAGAGAGAGGGAAAGTAAAGGTTACTTGAAGTTAGAGAAATCAATATTCATACGGCTGGGTTGGAAGATGCCCAAGCCAAATATGAGATGCTGTTCCTTCAATTTGCGTTTGGCCTCACTGACAGTGGAGGAGGCCCAGGACATAAAGGTCAGTATGGGAATGGGAGGCGGCACTAAAGTGTTCAGCAACCAGGAGATTGCATAGGCTCAGGCAAACTAAGCAAAGGTGTTCGGCAAAATGATCACCCAGTCTGCGTTTGGTCTCGCCAATGTATAGGAGTTCACACCCGGATATAGTAGATGAGGTTGGAGGTGCAGGTGAACCTCTGCCTCACCCGAAGGGACTGTTGGGGTCCTTAGACGGAGTCGAGGGAAGAGGTGTTGGGGCAAGTGTTGCATCTCCTGCAGTTGCAGGGGAAAGTACCTGGGAAGGGGGTGGTTTGGGTGGGAAAGCCACCTCCAACAGGATCCCACCACTTGCCACATCTTCCCATCTCCACCACTTTTCACTTTTCACAAAGACTGTTCCCTCCACTGGTTAAGTCATCCCTTCCCACCCCCTCAAGAAAAAAGAACAGATGCACACCAAGAGAATATGAATGATGTAAATGGCAGTGGTGCCAACTGAGAGATGGTGTTTCACTGCAAGTGCAATGTATGAGAAAATGTACAGAGAAGATGAATGAGGACAGAGCTGAGAGGAAAAGTACAATGTTGGAACAGCAGTTGGCAGAAATCTGAAACAAGTCAACCAACATCTGCAAAAATAAAAGTACTGTATAATTATTGCTACATGCTGATAGCCTTGCATCAGAACTGGTTTGTTGGATGACGAGACGCTGTTCCCCAAGTTTATATAGGACTTTGTTGTAACAACATAAAGGACCCAAAGGCAGGCATGTCAGAGAGCATGGAAAAAAAGTGCTGGGCATGCTGACTGTTTGCAAAACAATCACTGACCCTGCATACCACAAGGGGTAAAGTGTTAAAGAAGGAACTGCAGATGCTGGAAAATCGAAGGTACACCAAAATGCTGGAGAAACTCAGCGGGTGCAGCAGCATCTATGGAGCGAAGGAAATAGGCAACGTTTCGGGCCGAAACCCTTCTTCTGAAGAAGGGTTTCGGCCCGAAACGTTGCCTATTTCCTTCGCTCCATAGATGCTGCTGCACCCGCTGAGTTTCTCCAGCATTTTGGTGTACCTACCACAAGGGGTATGAGTGTTTGAGGAGATCAAGAGTGAACCAGTAGACAGAGAGAAAAATACAATATGATGAAATGGAGGAGAAAGTGGAAAGATGCTTCTGATGGTGGTGGTGTCATATTGAAGATAGCTGAATGTGGAGCTTCATGGTGAGGAATGCGCAGAAAAAGGTACCAGTCCTTGTTCTGTATGAAAAGATGAGACCTCAGTAAAGGTTTCAAAGGTCTTTTATTGTACCAATTAAGTTACAGTGGTATGTGAATCACCATACAGCCATACGAAAAAAAAGATACACAACTACATAAAAGTTAACATAAACATCCACCACAGTGGATTCCCCACATTCCTCACTGTGATGGAAGGCAAAAAAGTCCAATCTTCTTCCTCTTTATTCTCCGGCGGCCAGGGCAGTGGAACCATCCCAATGTTAAAAGATTCGGTAGACTCCCCACGTTGGAGCTCTCAAAATTGGTCACCAGCAAAGGCCACCAACTCCTGCACGCTAGGCCGCAGTGCGGACGGAGACACGATACGGGGTGAAATGAAATAAATAAAAAAGCATTTCCGTCAAGGTAAGAGATTAGAAAAAAAACACACACACACAAAACAAGCTAAAGAACACTAAAAACATACATTCAACACATACTATTAAAACACAAAGAAGGACAGAGACTGTTGGTGGGGCAGCCATTGCTCAGGCAACTTGGTGGAGGGATGCCACCACACACAAAAAATATCAATAGTTCTAGTACGGGAAGTATCAGCAGAACAGAAAAATTGAAGAATGACTGAAAGATGGGTGGGAGGAATTAAGTGTTCAAGAAGGAACTGCAGATGCTGGAAAATCGAAGGTAGACAAAATTGCTGGAGAAACTCAGCTGG
Source organism: Malacoraja senta (assembly GCA_038087875.1). Classification (NCBI taxonomy): domain Eukaryota; kingdom Metazoa; phylum Chordata; class Chondrichthyes; order Rajiformes; family Rajidae; genus Malacoraja; species Malacoraja senta. Next base: position 43,303,834 of record CM075982.1, on the reverse strand, counting down.
CACGGCAGCATCTATGGAGCCAAGGAAATGGGCAACGTTTCGGGACGAAACGTTGCCTATTTCCTTCGCTCCATAGATGCTGCCGCACCCGCTGAGTTTCTCCAGCAATTTTGTCTACCTGGGAGGAATTAAGGGAGAGAATACTTGAAATGAATAACAGTTGACCTCACAAGCCACCACATACAATGGATCATGTCTGTAATTTCTGTTTAACATGTTGGCACTATCAGACATGGTCTCCTCCCATTCGTATCTCTCCAAGGACCCCATTCCTTGACTGTCAAATTCACTCTCCCATCTCAATCAACAGCCTCTCCAATTCTCACTGCATTTTCCAACGCATTAAAGAAAATGTAACAGTTCCCCTGTTACCTCTTCCCTTCCCACCATCCAGAGACCCAATCACTCATTCCAAGTGAAGCAGTGCTACATTTTACAATTTTGAGTACTACATTCACATGCGATCTCCTCCAACTGGAGAAGCCAAAGGGAAATGTCTCTTTGCAGGACACGTTGATTCAGACAGGTCTCTTAGCTTTCACCGCTATCAATATAATACTTCATCCAAATCCTACCTTTGCTCCTCTTCTGTTCCGACAAAGCCCAACACAAGCTCAAGGAACAGCATTTCATCTTCTGATTCTGCACATTAAGCCCCAGGACTCCTCATTGAATTCATCATTTTCAAATAGCTATCTATGTATCAAGACTGGAGAATTCTGATGAAAACTCAAATATGTTTTCTTTTCCACAGAGCTGCTTAACCTGCTAGGCATTTCCAGCATCCCTTATTTCAGATCTACAGAAATCTACAGTTATTTGATCTTGCTGTTTCACTATTGTGTTCCGAAGGAGGTTATGCCAAACATTTCAAAGGCAGTTACATCTCAGCTGGAGTATTGTTTTTGGTCGCCATACACTGGGAAAAATATCAAAACCATAGAATGGTGAGACAAGAAACTGCAGGTGCTGGAATCTTGAGCAAATCACAAAGTGTTGGAGGAACTCATCGGATATGGCAGCATCTGTAAAGGGAATGGATAGATGGAGTTTCTGGTTGGGACCCTTCCATGACCATAAATGCCCCATCTGCTTATAATAACCATCATTTACAATTTTTACTTTGAATTTACAGCTCCTACAGGTTTTCGTTTGCAGTTATGATGCCTTCTGCACTTAAATCTGTTCACCCCTGTGTTTTCATCTTTTCCCCTCTCATCATGCAGAAGATGCAATACCTTGAAAACATGTGTCATAGGATTTAGGAACAGCTTCTTCCCCATTGTCATCTGATTACTGAACAGTCATCTCATAAACTGGGACATAGTCCCAATCTCTCATTCTAGCTCAGTGTAAATCTTACACTTTATTTGTATGTTCTGTACTTTCTCTGTAACTCTAACATTTCTCTAACTGTAATGCTATAACACTGTAAAGTATAATTTGACTGAATAGCACACTACTTTTTTTAATTTTTTTTATCTTGGTACATATGACGATAATAAACCAACACCAAATCTACTATTAAAGTACACACAAAAATGGTGTTGAATGGAGAGTCGAAATGCAAACCATCTATGGAACCATACATCATCAAAAAGTTAATTGTCCATTTGATGAAATGGAATAGAAAAATGGCTTCTTAAATTTATGAAGCTTATTTTTTTACATCAAAGATCTCCCTGCCATATTTTACATGGGATTCAAGAATAACAATCCTCAGGCAAACATATTTGTGCATGTGTATCCACATGCAATTAATAATCCATTTTAATATTACAATAAAAACATTGTGCATATTTATAAAATCTCTAGTAGCTGAGATTACATTTAACAGGGTAACAAATTAAGTTATTTATTATGAATGTTAATAACATGTGAATTTATAATTAAAATGCCACAAGAATATGCAGATATTTTAACACATTAAACTATTATTTGCTATTCAAAAGCTACCTGTTGAAACAAGATGTCCGCTATTATTTTTGTGCAAATGCTTTTGCAACATCAGGTGGACTGCAGACACCAGAAATCCGAAAATTCTTTCCAGGTTGCAACAACATTTTCAGTTCCTCAAAAACTTTGTGTCCAGCTCCCCCGCTGAAATGTCAGAGGCACAGTTACTTGCACCTTAGGTGGAAGCAAGAGTCATTCAAGAGAGAGCTGACCTGAAATGACACCAAGAGTCTGCTTTGAAGCTATTTTAAATTCCCTTCTTAAAGCCCTGTCTCACTGTGCGAGTTGACCCACGAGTGACCCCGAGTGAAAGACTCGTGGTTGCGTACGAGACTCCAAGTTTATGATCAAGAGTTTAACCGAGTTCCCACGGGTATGTCTAAGTTTGCCGTTTACTTCTCATTTCTGCGATGTTCCAAGTTCGTCTCCCGAGTGTACCAAGTCCCTCTCCCGTTAATCTTGAGGCAACAATGTATACCGACGTGTTGAAAAATCATCACATGTTAAAAAAAATGATGTCATGCTTTTTTTTTTTACATACTATAAAAAGCCTGCCTTGTTTAAATTGGCTCATTTGGAAAAAATGTCTGCATGAAGGCTATTGGAGTCCAGGATGGTGATGTTTTTTGTTCGAGTGCTGTATGCAACAGCCCTTTATGTGATGCAAGGACACTTGTGTAATGAAGGCAGAAGAGAGAGAGTAAAGAGGAAAATTAAGAAGAGGTCTCAGTGGGTGAAGCCCCTGTTTCAAAGGAGATCTCTCTTGGGCAGTATGAAAAGCTGCTTAATGTGCTGTGCGAAGAGGATAAATCTGCATTTAAAAATTTCATCAGAATTTCACCTGAGCTCTTTAATGAGCTGAAGAGTAACAAGGTGGATGTGAAATCTCACCTACCTGTTTCAGTGACAGGCACCCGCAGCCAGTGAATGAAAACACCCCCATCTGTCTCCCCTCCTCTCCCTCCACTCTCCACCCTCTCTCCTCCACTCTCCACCCTCTCTCCTCCACCCCCCCCAATTTGGAAATGTCATCCCATCACCCATTCCTTCTCTCCAGAGATGCTGCCTGCCCGCTGAGTTAAAGAATTCCCACTTGCAGCAGCATAACAGGCCAGTAAACACAATACTCATAGATAATATACTAAACAAAGAAAATATATATTACAAAATCCAGTATTATTGCAAAATCCCAAAGTCCTTAGTGCAACCAAGGCAGTTTGTAGTTCATAGTTTAGTTAGCATTTGTAGCGTTCAAGAGCCCAATGGTTGTTGGGAAGAAGCTGTTCTTGAACCTGGAGGTCATGGTTTTCAGATTCTTATACCTTCTGCTCAGCAGGAATGAAATGAGAGCATGGCCAGGGTAGTGTGGGTCCATGACAATGCTGGCTGCCTTTTTGAGGCAGCACCTCCTATAGAACCCTTTGATTCAGTAAAGTTCAGTAAAGAGATGGGGAATCTGGCATCATGGCTTGAGAATAAAACCCAGCCTTTAACATCCGCATAATGAAAGAGTTGGTGTTCTCCTACGGAACAGGGGTGCAGGAGAGGTGAACACAACCCTGTCTTCTTCAACAGCACTGGTAGAGATGGCTTCTGGACGTGACTGGCAAACCTCAGATTAGGCTGCCAGAAAATGTTCTCACGCTGTTCCTCAATACTGGTTTGTCTTAAAAGGTCTTAAAAGACTTTAAAAAGTCTATGTTGGTGTTCCTTAACTGATCCATACTTATCCAAGTAACTGATATTTCTGACCCTGATTATTGTTTCTAAAAAGAGTTCCCACGGTAGACTCACGAGTCACAAAAGTAAACGCACGGGCCACTACGTTCTTACAACGAGTTTAAATGTTTCAAATTTTAACCTCAAGAGTACATTTTACCCGTGGAAAAGTTTAAACATGTTTGAACTTTTTCAAGAGTTAACAAGTTTCACGGGTACCTGCCGTTAGCGCCAAGAGTCGCTAAGTTGCGTCCACGAGTTCCGACGTTCCCGATACGTTAATTGTACGTGATTACCACGAGTTAAATTTGTTTTAAACTCGAGGTACCTCGTGGGTCAGCTCGCACAGAGACAGGGGTTTTACGCAATTAATCAGCTCTCGGATTATTCTTTAAACAGCCAATTGCTTCTTATTGCCAATAAAACTTCTTACACCAACAACAATTGCAGGCAATCCTGTGTTCCAGCAGTTTAGGTAACAGAAATTCGCCCTAATTCACAAATCACTTGCAGAAAACTTGAGAAACAATATAAATGTTCTCTTAAATTTATGCATAAAATGGAAATAAATAAACAAAATTTATATTTTCAACGCGCACGTCTTGATGCATGCGCAAATGAAGTGGCTTCACATGATAGAAAATTGCGAGACTGTTTTCTAGAAAGGCTACAACGCCCCTCCCCCCCACCCAAACCATCCAGATTTTTACACTGCGAGCTTTGTTGATTATTTTCTAAATATCAAAAACAAAATAATTTTTGCTTTTCTTGTTTATCCAAATCTCGCTCTTTCTCCGTTATTATTCCGTACTCGAGTTACAATGGAATTTGTCTATTTTAATTTCCACTTCCTTGTCAGCCCATGGGAGAGTTTCACAAATCGTCAGTCTGATTAATTAACAAGATACATATTGGTTTGTCTTAAGAAAGAACTGCATATGCTGGAACAATCGGTAGGCTAAAATGCTGGAGAAATTCAGCGGGTGAGGCAGCATCTATGGAGCGAAGGAATAGGTGACGTTTCGGGTCGAGACCCTTCTTCAGACTGATGTGGCGGTCGGGGGGGCGGAAAGGAAGAAGGCAGAGACAGTGGGCTGTGGGAGAGCTATTCCTCACAGATTTCTGACTTCTCTCACCAAGTCTTTCAGTACACAACTTTCTAGTAACTTGCTGTTCAAAATATTTTGTATTGAAGAGACAAAGAGCAAGTCCACCCAAGGACAGAAATAATTACATTCACAAATCCACACACTGCAAGTTATGGCCCATTATATATAGATTTTTATGAAGGCAAGAGTTTTATTTTCTCATCAAGCCAATCAGTACAGCTGCTCAATAAAATTCCTCAGAGTGATAAACTGGAACTGCAGTGAGGTAAAAGTTACCTCAGTAGTTCAGTTGGACTCCAGCATCTTGATACATGGTTTCTTACAGTTAATCATCCTTTGTCACAGGTTGCGCTTCACCATTTCCTACCACGCAGCTAAACAAATGATCGATAAGCTTTCAAAATGATTACTCATAATCGCAGCATCTCTTCATGTGAAAACAAAACATAGAGAGAAAGTAGAAGTATGATCATCACATTGTGGAAATCCAATAAGGAGTTTTGGCCATAATGCTCTGAACAAAAATATAAAGGCATGTTTCAAGATTGTTAATGGATTGATTGTAACCACACATTTTCATCCTTATAGCTCTCACATATCATTGCAAGTTCAAGCGGGCAACAACTCTCTTAGAAAATCTTCATGAAGTAGGAGGGAGAAACTGGGAAACGAGAGATGAGGGCAAGGCAAAGCCTGGCAAGTGACAGGTGGATGCATGTGAAGGGGTTTGGCAGGGAGGTGGAGTAATTGACAAAAGTTTGAAGTGAAAAGAAGACAAAAAGGTGTCAGAGGAGGATAGAAGAGAAGTGAAGAGAAGTGCCTTCAAGGTCGGCAGAGGGGCGGCAGGTGAAGGAGTGAGTGCGGGGATTGGCTGAGAAGGTAATCTCTTGCACAGTTTTTCAGTATTTTATATCAGAAGTGGACGATTTAAAAAACAGTCGGGGCCAGCCTGCAACGCATACCTTCAAGGTCAGCAGAGGTTTCGGCAGGTGAAGGAGCGAGGGCCGAGATTGGCTGAGGAATCTAATTAGAAAATTGGTTAGTTAGCGAATTACTCAATTTATCAGCTAATATAAGCAAGATTTGCTCCAGGGGAGCGGACTTGTCGAGGGAAGTGCCTTGTGAGAAAAGTGCAAGTCTTTGGGACGAGAGTCTTGTGAGAAAAGTGCAAGTCTTTGGCTCAAGAGTCTTCGGCGAGATGGCTGAAGAAGGAGACTATGCCAAAAGTTGGAGAGGGTGAGACGCAGTGAAGAAATGACAGTTAAGCCAATTCAGTGTGATGCCTGCAGGATGTGGGAGGCCAGGGACACTGATGGTGCCTCTGGCTGCTACAACAGTGGAATGGCTGAAAAGCAGGACCTCCAGTTATCTCCAGTTTGCTTCCAGTTTCTCATGCTGGTGAGGGTAGGAACAGGGAAATAGGGGATCTGAACGTGTGGCTGATGAGCTGGTGCAGGGGGCAGGGATTTAGATTCTTAGACCACTGGGATCTGTTTTGAGGCAAAGGTGAATTGTAGAAAAGGGACGGGTTGCACCTTAACAGGCGAGGGGGGGGACCAGCATTCTGGCAGGCAGGTTTGCCACTGCTACACGGGTGAGTTTAAACTAAATAGTGGGGGGAGATGGGACAAATTGGAAATACAAGAATGGAGTTCAAGGGAAAGAGAGTATAGGAAAAGTTAACAAAGACACCAGAATTAACGGGGCAGGAAGCACATGAAGGGATGGGAGAGTATGGCCAAGTGAAATAGGAATCGATGTGAAAGGTGGGGTGAGTAATGGATTAAAAGTATTATATATGAATGCATGAAGTATAAGAAGTAAAGTGGATGAGCTTGAGGCTCAATTAGAGATTGGTAGATATGATATTGTGGGGATTACAGAAACATGGCAGAAGGAGGATCGGGACTGGGAACTGAATATTCAGGGTTATACGTCCTATAGAAAGTCCTACAGGCAGGTGGGCAGAGGAGGTGGGGTAGCTCTGTTGGTGAGGGATGAAATTCAATCCCTTGTGAGGTGTGACACAGGGACTGACCATGTAGATTCGCTGTGGATAGAATTGAGGAATTGTAAAGCTTAGAAGACTAATGGAAGTTATCTACAGGCCCACAAACAGTAGCCTGGATATAGGGTGCAAGTTGTAGCAGGAGTTAAAATTGGCATTTAACAAAGGTAATGCCACTATGGTTATGCGAGATTTCAATATGCAGGTAGACTGGGGAAATCAGGTTGGTTCTGGACCCCAAGAAAGGGTGTTTGTAGAGTGATTCCAAGATGGATTCTTAGAGCAGTTTGTACTGGAGCCTACCAGAGAGAAGGCAATTCTGGATTTAGTGTTGTCTAATGAACCAGATTTAACTAGGGAACTCAAGGTAAAGGAACCGAAAAGAGGTAGTGACCATAATATGATAAGTTTTAAACTGCAATTGAGGGAGAAGGTTAAATCAGAAGTGTCAGTGTTGCATTTGAACAATGGGGACTATGAAGGCATGAGGGAGGAGCTGGCCAAGGTCAACTGGAAAAGGATCCTAGCAGGAATGACAGCGGAACAGCAATGGCAAGAATTTCTGGGCATAATCCAGAAGATGCAGGATCATTTCATTCCAAAGAGGAAGAAAGATTCTAAGGGGAGTAAGAGGCAACCATGGTTGACATGAGAAGTTAGGGATGGTATAAAACTAAATGAAAAGTTGTATAACATAGCAAAGCGTAGCGGGAAGCCAGAGGATTGGGAAACTTTCAAAGGACAACAGAAGGTAACAAAAAGGGCAATATGGTGTGAAAAGATGAAGTACGAGGGAAAGATGGCCAAGAATATAAAGAAGGATAGTAAAAGCTTATTTTGGTACAGTGAGATAAAAAGATTAGTAAAGACAAATGTGGGTCCCTTGAAGGCAGAAATAGGTGAAATTATTATGGGGAACAAAGAAATGACAGAAGAGTTTGTGATGTATGTGATATAATTAGCATATGTTATGTCGTGTGAAGGGACGCATGCGCTGGGGGAGACTCAAGGTGGCGTCCTAGAATAAAGAAGCTTGTTAGTTTATTCCCGTATCGGAGTGTCATTTTAAGTCAGTTCCTAGCACCCAAATACACAACAATTGACGACGAGGATAAAACAGAAAAGGAAAGAAGAAGGGCTGTCAAGGAAAAAAAAGTTTTAAAGTGGTTGCATTTGGAAACAAAGTGGAACGGCACCAAGCAAAAAAAGATTTGGCGCCAAATGGTTTTGAATTGGCGCCAAAGAAAAGAAAGGTCGGAACGGGAAGCAAGAGTGCAAGGAAAACCAGTGGGGCAGTAAGTAAGTGTCACCGAAGAACGCAGCCGAAAGCTGGAAGCCTAACCAGCAGGACAGCGACGGTGTCAACTTACCTGGAATGCTTTCCAGGGCCGTGCAGCCACGGCAAAGGGGCAGAAGAGGCCCAGCAGCCGCCGACGACTTCGGGTGAGTTCCAGGTCCATGTACCGTGTCGGCCAAGGACAGGTCCAGTGACCGCCACCGACTTTGAAAGTTTTCCAGGGCTGTGTAACCCACAGCCAGGCCCAGGAGCTGCCACCGACGTCGCGTGAGGGCCTACAGGTCCGGAGAAGCCATCGACGAAAGAGGACCGTGTAGCCCACGGCCAGCCCCAGTAGCAGCCACAGACGTCGGGTGAGGGCCTAGTACCGTGAAGGCCACGGACAGGTCCAGAGAAGCCACCGACGAAAGCCGAGTCTTCAGCCCGGCCGGGAGCAGTCAGCCCAGTGGGGGGGAGAAAGCCCGGTCGCAAGAAACGGCCGAGAGCCGAGAAAGCCCGGTCGCAAGAGACGGCCGAGAGCCGAGAAAGCCCGGTCGCAAGAGACAGCCGAGAGTGGGGAAAGCCTGGACGTGAGAGGAAGTCCGGCCCCGAGCAAGACACAGCACTCAAGCACACAGCACACAGCACTTGGGCCGAGTGAGAAAGCCGGCCGCGCAAGAGAAGCGGACCGGCCGAGTGAGAAGCCTGCCGATAGAGAAGCGGGTCCGCGCAAGAGAAGCGGGACACAGTGCCAGCCCCGACGGCGGGGCACAGTCCCGACGCGAGAGAAAGCCGGCCGAGAGAGAAGCGGGTCCGCGCGAGAGAAGAGGGACACAGCGCTTACCCAGCCCCCGACGGCAGGGCACAGTCCCAACGAGCCGAGCAGCCAGGCGGGCCGTGGAGCCAGAGACGAGCCAAGGAGCGGGGCCCAGCAGAGTGAGGCCGCGATGTGGAGCCAGCAACGGGCGGAGCAGCGAGGAGCCAGAGACTTACCTTCCGCAGGGCGTCCACAGGAGACAGCAGGCAAGCAAGTCGGCGGAGTAACGGGAGTCGGCGACAGCCAGAACAGCAGTGAAGCTAGCAGTGGCCCGGGAGGCCCGGTGGAGCCAGCGGAGGTCTGGAGTGGCCAGCATCTTCAAAAGTAACGTTGGGGACAGCCCGAGAGGTCGAGGAGGCACCAGAGTCCATAGGCCGACAAGCTGGATCGGTGAAATCCTTCAAAGTAAAAGCGGGACTGTTTGAATGTTATGCATTATTCACTATTCCTTCAAAGTAAAAGCGGGACTGTTTGAATAATGCATTAGTCACCGTTATTAATAGTAAATCTGTGTGCATAGCGGGAATATGGTTTAAAATGTTCTAATTGGCTATTACATGTTGGTAATAGTATAAATCTATTATTATAAGAATTAGTAATAGTCAGTGGGCTGGATCACTTCTTAGTGTGTAAAAGGATTAAGTCCAGTGCAGAAAACACAGTGAGAGAACAGAAGATAGTGCACCTGAATAGCAACAGGGAAGTATGGCTTTTCAAATTAAAGGAAAGGTGCCCCAGTTAGATTCTGGGTGTAATTTTGAGAAATGGACCGATGTCTTGGAGGCTTGATTCATTTCCAATGATATCACTGCAGAGGAGAAGAGAGCATGGTTCATATTAGGCTTAGGAAGAGAGGGTTATCAGACCTTACGTATGTTACTGCAGCCAGCAAAGCCCACAGACAAAATGTACGAGGAGTGTAAGGAGGCATTAATGGCTCATTTCCCGCCAAGACCTCCAAGGGCATCCAGAGACAAGGAGCCTGAACTAAAGAGGGCAGGGAGTCCCTCAAAGGACAAAAGTCAAGTGCAAAGGGACATTGCCATCCAGAGGGCAACCCTAACTATTCAAGCTGCATTCAAGGGTATGAAGGTACAGAGAGAGATCCGGAACAAACAGAAGGCAGCAACGATAATACAAGCAGCATTTAAAAGGCACAGAGTATACCATCCATACAGGGCAATGAAATTAGCAGCTATAATAGTACAAACCCATTATAGGGCACACCTTCAAATGGAAAGTGATCGCAAAACTTACATGAAGGTACACAGAAGTGTTGTACTGCTTCAGGCTGCCTAGCGAGGAACGCTTGTTCAAAAGCACAAATCTGCCAAGGTCATACAGACTTATTATCAGATGCATAAACAGCGTCAGTTTTTCAAGAAACTACGCTGGTCTGCCATTGCTGTACAGCAACAATACAGAGCTTGCCAGATAAGAGATGTCCAAGTGAGACATTATAATAGTTTGAGAAAGGCAGTGGTTTGTATTCAGGCCTTCTACCGCGGGATTAAAGCCAGAGAATTGGTTGAGAAAATCAAGGCAGCATGCCATATTAAGTCAGTCTTAATGATGTGCATTACAAGAAAACATTTCTTGATGCAAAAGGCAGCTGTAGTCACTCTGCAAGCTGCATACCGTGGTTACCGATCAAGGGTACGCTACAGAGCTATACGACATGCAGTCATTTCAATCCAGAAATGGTACAAAGCATGCAAAATAGCGCATTCCCAGTTTGTGCAATATCAGTCAATGAGGTATGCAACTATTACCATTCAGGCTGCCTACAAGGGTATGGTGGTTGGGCAGTGGGTTAAGCAAAAGAGGGCTACTGTAAAAGTTCAGTCAGTACTTTGTTGAGTTGGTATAGGAAAGACCTAAGGAGGCAAATAAATGCCAACAGAAAAGGCTTAAACGATACAAAAGGCTTAAACGATATAGGAAAGACTTCCTCAAACTGAAATATACAGGAATTGTAGTGCAGTCTCACTACCTTGCTTATGAAGCAAGAAAACTATACAGAGCACAAATCAAAGCCACTGTTGTATTGCAAAGACAATATAGATCCTACTTCTTGAGGAATAACCAGAAAGGTGATTTAAGAAGACAAATAGATGAACAACAAAAAAGGCTTAAACGATACAAAGAACGGTTAAATAAATGTGTGACAATGAGTAAAAAGCTGCTAATAGAAAAGTCTAAAGAAGAGAGGCTTGTCGGTCAAGACAAAAGTATGCAGGACCGATTGCGATTAGGACACTTCACTATAGTCCAGCATGGAGCCTCCTTCACTGAGCAATGGACAAATGGTTATGTATTGCAGAATGTCATTAAACAACAAGAGCAGATAAATACGCAGCGAATGGAAATTGAACAACAAAGGAAGCTGCTAGAAAATGAAAACTTGCAGCCATGGGTCAGATCCCACCTACAAAGAGGAAAACAAAGCAAATACATGAACCAGAAAATGAAATGCAGAATATCAGGAACAGGAAGAAATCTGCAAATTAGATTAGGACATTTAAAAAGGGAAGGAGATACAGGCAGAGCTAGAGCGATTAAAAAGTGTTCGCAATTTACACATAAAGGAACGGAAAATGATAACACATAAAGCAAGTGGTAATGTATTTGTTTTAAGGAAGATGAGTGGAATGAAAAATTATAAGTGCTAAGTTTAGATACGATTATTACAGTTATGAGGATGTAATGTAAGATGACTGTAATAATATAATTTTGCAACAGTGTGTTAATCAATTATATATAATGTAACCGAAATGGTGTTATCCGCCTCCAAGTTAAAGGGGGAGCAGTGTGATGTATGTGATATAATTAGCATATGTTATGTCTTGTGTGAAGGGACGCATGCGCTGGGGGAGACTCAAGGTGGCGTCCTGGAATAAAGAAGCTTGTTAGTTTACTCTCGTATCGGAGTGTAATTTTAAGTCAGTTCCAAGCACCCAAATACACAACAGAGTTGAACAGGTACTTTGGATCTGTCTTCACTAAGGAAGACACAAGCAATCTCCCAGATGTACTAGAGGACAGAGGATGTGGGAAGACAGAGGAAATGAAAAAAATTGCATTAGGCGAAGGCTGATAAATCCCCAGGGCCTAATAGTCTGCATCCCAGGGTACTCAAGGAGGTGGCTCTAGAAATCGTGGACGCATTGCTGATCATTTTCAGTAGATTCAGGATCAGTTCTTGTGGATTGGAGGGTAGCTAATGCTGTCCCATTTTTCAAGAAAGGAGCGAGAGAGAAAACGGGGATTTATCGACCAGTTAGCCTGACATCAGTGGTGGGGAGTCAATTATTAAAGAGGTAATGACGCCGCATTTGGATAACAGTAAAAGGATTGGTCCAAGTCAGCACGGATTTATGAAGGGGAAATCCTGTGTGACTAATCTTCTGGAATTTGACGATAAAACAGTGGATGCAGTGCATCTGGACTTTCGGAAAGCCTTTGATAAGGTCTCACACAGGAGATTAGTGGGCAAAATTAGAGCACATGGTATTGGATGGTACGGTATTGATATGAATAGATAATTGGTTGGCAGACAGGAAAGAGTAGGAACAAACGGGTCCCTGTCAGAATGGCAGGCAGTGGTGAGTGGAGTGCCGCAAGGCTCGGGGCCACAACTATTTACAATATATATTAATGATTTAGATAATGGGATTAAAAGTAACACTAGTAAATTTGCAGATGACACAAAGCTGGGTGGCAGTGTGAACTGCGAAGAGGATACTAGGAGGTTGCAGGGTGACTTGGACAGGTTGAGTGTGTGGGCAGATGCATGGCATCTACAATGTAGATAAATGCGAGGTTATCCACTTTGGCGGCAAGAACAAGGAGGCAGATTATTATCACAATGGTGTCAGATTAGGAAAAATGGATGTCCTTGTACACCAGTCACTGAGAGTAAACATGCAGGTACAGTAGGCAGTGAAGAAAGCTAATGGCATGTTGGCCTTCATAACGAGAGGATTTGAGCAAAGGAGTAAAGAGGTCCTTCTGCAGTTGTACAGGGCCCTGGTTACACCACTTCTGGAGTATTGTGTGCGGTTTTGGTCTCCAAATTTAAGGAAGGACATCCTTGCTATTGAGGCAGTGCAGCGTAGGTTCACAAGGTTAATCCCCGGGATGGCGAAACAGTCATATGAGGAAAGATTGGGCTTGTATTCACTGGAATTTAGAAGGATGAGAGGGAATCTTATAGAAACATTAAATTATAAAAGAACTGGACAAGCTAGATGCAGGAGAAATATTCCCAATGTTGGGAGAGTCCAGAACTAGGGGTCACAGTCTAAGAATAATGGGGAGGCCATTTAAAACTGCGATGAAAAAAACCTTTTTCACCCAGAGTTGTGAATTTGTGGAATTCTCTGCCACAAACAGTAGTAGAGACCAATTCACTGGATGAATTTAAAAGAGTTAGATAGAGCTCTAGGGGCTAGCGGAATCTAGTGATATGGGGAGAAGGCAGGCAGGGGTTACTGATTGTGGATGATCAACCATAAGCACTATGAATGGTGGTGCTAGCTCGAAGGGCCAAATGGCCTCCTCCTGCACCTATTTTCTATGTTTTCTAAATGGAAAGCTGGAGGAAGGGATATGGGGGAAGGGAACAGGGAGGGATATGGGTGGAAGGGAACGGGGGAGGAGGGAAATATGTAATTTAAGGATGGGAGATGTGTACAATGGATGAGAAAGCAGGCTGATGGGGACTAGTGGGTGACTAGTCCCCATCAGCGACTAGTCCCCCATCACTTGCCAGATTTTGTCCGACCCCTTCTCTCTTCCAACTCCCCCCCCCCTCCCCCCAACCACTCAGTCTGAAGGGTCAAGACCCAAAACATCACCTATCTATGTTCTCCAGAGATAGTCTGACCTGTTGAGTTACTCCAACACTTTGTCTTTTTAATGTTAATTATGTTTTGCTTTTCATAAATTGTCAAGATGGACTGGCTAAAGGTTAAAAGTATTTTGCCTAACAAAGTACTGTACTTGTTCTCATTTGTTGAATTGCGAAACTAAATAATGCCATAGTTTGACAAAGACAGTGATTGTTATGAGAACTGAGGGTGCCTAATCAAAAAGGTCTCATCTAATATTCAAAACTTTTTAACTCCATCAATGCAATGTGGAGAATATCAAAATAGTACTTTTGTTAGACCATGCATTAATTCCAAAGTAAATTGCACCTGCAATGATTTACAATCCAATATGACATGTTTTGGTCTATGCACAAGGTTGAAAGCTCAGACTGGAATGGAAACTAAACTGGAAACATTTGCAAGTATGAGATAACACTCTCTCAAAGTTACTGCATGTCACCACATTTACAACCTTAGAGTTGCCCTACTCCCATTTGCAAACAATCCAGTTGCATGATTTAATGTTTATTATCAGATGTGTCTGTACGGACATTGTACCTTCTCCCTGTGACTTTGTGGGTTTTCTCTGGGTGATCTGGTTTCCTCTCACATTCCAAAGATGTACAGGTTTGTAGGTTAATTGGTTTCTGTAAAAAAAATAATTGTAAATTATCTCTAGTGTGTAGGATAGTGCTAGCATACGTGGTAATCACTGGTCGGGACTAGGAGGCCCGAAGGACTTGTTACCCTACTGTATCACTACAGACACACTGCAGAATTCTCTGCGACTGACCTCTATTTATGTGGCTTGGTCTTCCTGTTAATCTTCTAGGCAATGTCCATCCCCAGAATGTGAGCAGCAAGGGAATGCAATGGTGATGCCCTTGTTGCATCACATTGGATGTCATTTTGGATGACATCCAGAGTCGAAACCTGGAAAGGAATGTAAACAAGGTTCTCCAAGCGTCATGAATTTGGGAGGCTAGGGGAATTTTCAGTTCCTTAAATAGAAAGCAGTTGCAGCAAGCAAAATGATCATCCAAAAGACCAATGCTTCAACTTTCAACCACTAATATTCTTGTTGTTCGATCATTGGACAAGCTATTTACATTTATTTTTATGTATTTGTTACTCAACGTAGCTCCAACTTGCATTATTCTCGGCAGCTTGCAAAAGATATACAATAAGTAGTTTTCCATTGCATCGTTCATTCTACAAAACACTATCTCATGGGCCTGTCCCACTTTGTTGACTTTTTAGGCAACTGCAGGAGACTATGCGGTCGCCACATGGTGGTGGGTGGTTCCCGGGGAGTCGCCTTCATGGCTTTGAGGAGCTCCCGCATTCTGGGAACTAGTCGCGGCCTCATTATAGTTGCTGCAAATTTTTCAACATGTTGAAAAATTAGCGGCGACCAGAATGAAGCCGTCATGGAGAGTTATGAGAATTCTCGTGCCGTAGGTGCAGTGGTAGTGGGTTGCCAGGAGGTCGAAGGTTGTCATAGGTTGTAGCCGGTGCTGACCAGTGAATTTCATTGACTCATTGGGAGAAAAAACTGTAAACAGTAGTTTTCAGAACCAAGGATAACCGACCGGTAATGTTAATGTCCGCCGAGCTTCACAGCCTTGTATCTCTGGCTTCTTAAAAGTTGTCTCCACTCCTTCTCCCCTCTCTCCTCCCTTCTTTTAAAGGACTTACGTGACCCCTCCCATACACTGTGCGTTCACCGTCTTAATTACAGCGCCAACCTTCCTGTTCATTGCAGTGTGTGTCTGTATCACATTGGCTTTGGACCTTGTGAATTTCACTCAGACAGTGCTCCCCCCGCTTGCCCTGTCCCCTGCCTGCATAACGGGGGTGGGGGGGGGGGGGGGTGGGTGGGGGTCTGTGTCTGTGGCTTGAAAAATTGCCTATGCAGGACAGGCCCATCAGGAACTAAGATGGAACACTCAACTGTAAGCAAGCAACTACACTCTATTCACTCCACAAAGGACTGTTGGCTATGTTTTGCAGGCACTTTCCTCTTAAAGTAAAAAATTGAACAAATAGAAGAAAACATCCAGCAAGGTTCTGGAATGTTCATGAGAAGAATTGTAAACTATGCATTCAGGAACTAGCTATGTCAGAATATTAACATACTTTCACCTCTGAAACACGAGGCAAAATTCAATTTACAAAATTGTGGCAATGCAGCGTAAAAGTGGGTCAACCTACTAGCAAATTATAACATTTATGATACCGCACAAACTGCCGACAAAGATGGCTGATAAAGACATGGGCAAAGTCTGGAAATGGCTTCACCTTTACATTAGAAACATCTGATGTTAAGGTGGATTGCTAAAATTTGTAAAACATTTGCCCAAAAATTCAACTTCATCCCAAACTGCACATGAGATATGCACAGCATGGAATCACCAATGACCTTTCCAGTTAATGGCATTCTGCTGAAAACTTGACTTACACCCACGACCAATGAGACAGGGTTCAGGGAAAGGTCAACACCAACAGAACTGTAGCAGAGTATTACAGTGTCATGTAATTGGTTTTTTATATAATTGCACTGTATACTGTCTAACTGAAACCTCTTTGTGCCAGTATAGTGGAAAAGGAAAAAAATTATAGACAGAGGTAGTTTTCCATTCCAATTAATGTAAAACTAAATTAATTTTAGAGTAAGAAGAATATTTCCTTTATAATAATTAACATGAATACTGTAGTCTAGCCTATTTGGCTATAAAGGCCACAAGTAAGGAATAGCAATAAAAAAACTAGTACTTAATAGGAAGAGCTTTCAACAATTAACAAGATTAAGGATTCAAACCCTATGAGACATTATTCAAGACCCTATAACCATCTAGGTACAGATTTATTTATTACATGTGAAGGGATCACATTCAATCTATCTGCAAAAGGTAGGCAATAACACAAATTGTGTATAAAGTCAGTAAAGATAGGGCTGTGTTTCTTCCAAACGTCTTTCCACATTCTTTCAATGGCAATGTAAAACTTTATTAATTGTGAAAATTACTTCAGGACACATGTATACATAACATTTACAGTTAGCCCACACAGAAATACAAAAATAACTGGGCAACAAAGCAAATTTTCAAGTAAACCAAAAGATTGCCGACTATGACCCTCTGAATAAGGAAAAATTATAATGAAGCATGAAAAAGTTATCCACTTCACCACTAACAGCTCTTTTCCTGCAGGTGGAAGTGACTATATGAAAACCAAAATTGCACCTTGATGGACAAAGATGTTTATGCAACATACTGACTGGAGTTGAGTTGGGAGAAATTTTAATTACTCCATGCACAATGCTCATTATGAAACCATTGCACAATAGGATAGATGACACATGAACACTTATGAACAGTATGGTCTTACTGCATACTGGCTCTCGCTATGCCAATACCTGCAAGAATGCCTACGAATTACTTTCATCTTTTGGACTAATGCTGCTATTTACATGCAAATCCATAGTGAAATTTAGTAGACTATCATGAAATCCAGCTGCCCTCAACTGTCAACCATGCACACATTTTACCGTAGGCAATATTTACATTGATAGCTATTAAGTAAAACATATGGCTTACTTATCCATCCAAAGTACACAATGTGTTTTCTAAAATTATCTTTTGCATGTCCACCGTAGGTAATAGTATAGACATTTGGAAGATATTTTTTATTCGTAAAATAGTTCAAATGAAAATGCAAATTCAAAACTTACAAAATAATGAACAAGGAAATCTGCTGTAACATATATTTGCTCTATCTGCAGTACCATATTTAAGGATGACATTAATTTGGAAAGGCTATGGAAGAGATTCACCAGAATGTTACCTGGGCTTGAGTTATAGGGAGAGATTGGATAGGCTGGGACTTTTCTTTGGAGTGTAGGAAGCCAAGGGGTGACCATATTGAAGTGCATGAGATCATAAAGGGAATGGATGAGGTGAATGCTTAGGTTTTCCCCCCAGGTAGAAGATTCAAAATCTAGAGGCATCGTCTTAAGGTGAGAGAGGAGAATTTGAAGAGGGACCTCAGGGGCAACTTTTTCCCACTCAGAGACTAGTCAATATCTGGAATGTATTGCCAGAGGAAGCTTTAGAAGCAGATACAAATACCACTTCCAACAGACATTTGAGCACATGGACAGAACAGATTTAGAGGGATATTAGCTAAAAGCAGGCAAATGAGAAGAGCCCAAGATGCAACTTGGTAGGTATAGACAAGGTGGGCCAAATGGCCTGTCCATGCTGTATAACTATGTTTTATCTGTAAATGAAAATCCAATCTGTAATGTTTAAAATTTTCCATTCAAATAACAGGTTCACAAATCTTCTATCGACGGTTATAGATATGCGATTGTCATGCAGTAAACTTCAAGCTGCTACTGCCTTGAACTTATTTTGAACATCAATAGTACTGAAACCCAAGGAGTGGAAAATAATTTAAAACATTAATCCTTTGATAGTTTAAAGTAGGTTAATCACCAAAAATGAGAATATTCTCAATTATTCCAAAATAAATGTAATTTGCAGTCTTGACTTAAGCTGCTACTACTTAATCAAAATATGCAAATCATACTCAGGTAAAAAGTAGAATATTGGTTTCTGTTAACTTGAAAAATATGCCCAAAATATATCTAATAACACCATCTCTATTCATATGTCTAACCCATTGGTTCTCACAAATTCACACATTTTAGAATATTGACATTTCCAGTAGCTTTATTGTAATGTTTCAATCACAATGCTTTTCTGTTCAAGGTGACGAATTTTAAATTATGGAACTTTACCACTGCAAATTAATTTGAAATTTCACAAGGACTTGAGGCAAGTTTAATCTATGAAAAAAAAACATTTAACCAAGTGAACATCAGGAGAGATTCACGTTCAAGAACCATTCTACAGGAGGACTTCCGGTGGCGCCATGTTGGACTAACAGACATTCACCTAGCTCCGCTCCCGAAAAACTTCACGATTTTTCGTGTAAAACGGGTCCATAAAACGGGAGTGGATTTAAAAACCTTACCGGAGCTTCTGGTCGCCGCGCTGATGACGTCATCAGTAAGCGCGATATTTTAAACGGTGGTTTAAAGAGACTTTTAAATGAGTGAACTGTCTCCAGCCAAGAGCCCTCTGAGATCAGTGAAAAAGCTGCTGAGAGACCAGAAGAAGCCTGAAGGAAAAGTGACCTCTGAAGCTTCTGAAGTGACTGCAGAAATGGCTACAAGATCTAAGACTGAGCCTGGTAAGGACAAAGAGTTTGATGATTTGAAAAAATCTGTGAAAAATATGAAAGATGAAATTTTGGAAAAAATTGGAAAGATGCTGAAGGATTCGAATGCTGATAACCAGAAGGCTATGAATGCTGGTAACCAGATGGTGATTGATTCACTCGACACTATAAACAAACGAATTGATGATGTGAAAGATGAACTATCGGGGAGAATGGATAAGATGGAGGAAACTTCTACCGACAGGTTCACGGCTGTGCTTGAAACAGTAGCTGCAAGTATGCGCACAATTACCGAACTGGAGAAAAATATGGCTTGAGTGATGGAAGATATGGCGAAAATGAGGCAAGAACATGAGCAAATGAAGCTGGAAAACGAGCAAACTTCACTACAGATGAAGACTGAACTGGGGAAAGTCTCGGACAAATGCCTGGACCTGGAAGCTCGCTCTAGGCGCCAGAATTTGAGAATTCTTGGAGTCTCAGAGGGAGTGGAAGGGAAGGACGTTCGGGAGTTCGCCATGGGTCTGCTTAAACAACTGCTTAATCTTCCCAAAGAACCGAAAATTGAAGTGGCCCATCGTGTCCCAAGATTTAAACAGAGATCTGAAGCTGGAAAAATCCATCCACGACATATCATAGTGAAATTTCGGGATATTTTAGAACTGGAACAAGTCATGAGCCATATCAAATACGGAGAGCAATTACGGATGGAAAATTATATTATTAAGATATTCAGGGACTACCCGTATGAAATTGTGCAAAAGAGGAATCAATTCGGGACGGTTAAGGAGCTTTTAAGAGGGAAACAAGGTGTTAGATACGGGATTTATTATCCAGCTAAAATGCGTATTTCCTTTGGGGGTTCTGAAAAGTCATTTGTAAAACCGGAAGATGCGTTCAAATATGCCCAAAGTATCATTGAAAAATAGAAAGTTTAACTTTAAAACACTAGAACTCCACGGCTAATGGAGGTTTGGCAGATTAGTTCAATCTATGCAGTGTTTTGGTTTGGTGGCTAGACTGTTATCAATGGAATTCTGAACCAAGGACACTCTCAATTTAAAATGAGAAAACAGTTGAACTGAAGTAAATACACCAGAAGCACTATTTGTTTAATAGACTATAATATTAAATCCAGTTGTAGGAACTTATCCTATTAATAACTTAATAAGTTATCTATGTTAGATTTGAATAGCTATGGACCCTAATAAAAAAAAATAATAACATAAAATATAGAATTAACAATACTAATATGAATTGCTACGAAATTTAAACCTTATCTATAACTGGGAGGAGGGGAAGAGAAACGAGCACCTGGCTTAGGCCAGGGACACGTCTCGTTAACCCCTTCAACCAACAGTTGACCATTATTGAAGTTAATACTATCTGTTTAAAAATTATTAGCTAAAACTGTGATTTATACATGACATGTTATAATGAAACATAGAGGGTAAAATTGTATTATATATCTTAATGTGTCCCAGTTTTAATATGTTATGATTAATTAAGAGAGCGGCGCTAGTTGCTTAACATCAGCAACGGAAGTCGAAACAAGGTTTTCTCCCACCTACAGGTGGGCCACTAGTTAGTGTCGACTATTTTAGACACTGTATTTTCACTTTTTTGATATATATTTTTTTATTATCACTTAAATTCACATGTTTGTTTTTTGTGTTTAGGGATAAGCGTAAAAGGAATATACCAACAAAATTTAGAAATATAAAACTCCCCCCAATACCCAAAGACCTGGGATATGGATGCACCACAAAATTTAAAGGTACCATAATTACTCAAAATGCAAGATGCTAAGCAAAAGAGCCTAGGAGGAGTCTCATTCTGCAGTTGGAATATAAGAGGTATTAATGAACCCATTAAAAGGGCTAAGATATTAGATCAGCTGAAATTGTATAACTCTGACATTATCTTTTTACAAGAAACTCATCTAAAATCCCATGATCAACCTAGGTTGAGGGCGAAATGGATAGGTCAAACATACCATTCTTCATTTACCTCGAAATCTAGAGGTACGTCAATTATTATAAGAAAAGGTATACCATTCAAAGCAAAGAATACTATAACAGACATTGAAGGGAGATACTTAATAGTTAATGGAGAAATTCATGATACTCCAATCACTTTGGTAAATATATACGCGCCTAACTTTGACAACCCTCATTTTTTTAATAACATTTTGAATAGAATCGCAGAGTCTAACTATCAAAATGTTATAATAGGAGGAGACTAACTGTGTTTTAGATCCGTATTTAGATAAATCAAGCAAAAAACTGAGAGGGAATACGAAATCTAAATCTGGTGAATTTTTAAATACTTATATAAACAACACTAATATAGCAGATGTTTGGAGAATTGCTAATCCAACTGGCAGGGAATACTCGTTTTATTCAATGGTACACAAAACATACTCACGTATAGATTATTTCCTGGCGGACACCAAATTAATCCCTCATATTTCTAACCCAACATATCATACAAACTCTATTTCAGATCATTCACCATTAACTTTTTTTTTTAAACTGGAAGGGATGTCTAAGAATAAATCGTTCTGGAGATTTAACTCTCATATCTTAAAAGATCCACAAGCGAGTATATATTTAAAAGAACAAATGGATGCCTTTTTTGAAATAAATGACACTCCAGACATATCGCCTACTGTATTATGGGAATCTTTTAAAGCATATATTAGAGGTATTATAATTTCATACCAAGCTTTTCAAAATAAAAAGAACAAGAATAAACAAAAACAACTAGAGGAACTTATTAGACAAATGGATATAGATAATTCTAAAGATCCATCAATAGAAAAACATAATAAAATAATAATTCTGAAACTTAAATTAAATAAACTATTATCAGCCAAACTGATAAAACTTTTTCAAATTACAAAACAAGAGTACTTTGAATTTGTGGATAAACCGCATAAACTTCTGGCCCGACAGCTAAAAAAACGTGAAAAAGAACATACGATCCCAAAGATTAAATCAGATAGAGGGGAATTACTAACTACACCGAAGGATATTAATAAAAGATTTGCACAATTTTATGAGAATCTGTATACATCTAAAACAACAACTGATTCCTATAAAATTACTGAGTTTCTGGATAACTGTAATCTTCCAAAGTTAGAGGTGAAGGAACGAGAGGAATTGGGAGCACAAATTTCAATTAAGGAATTAGAAGATACAATAAAATCACTAAAGAATGGAAAAACTCCAGGTCCTGATGGATTTACTAATGAATTTTATAAACATTTCTATGATAAAATTATACCTAGATTACAAAAAATGTACCAACATGCTTTTAAAAAACAAATACTACCTGATACATTAGCTGAATCAACGATTACATTAATACTTTAAAAAAAACAAAGATATAGAAGAACCGGGTTCTTATAGAGCTATTGCATTGTTAAACACAGATCAAAAAATATTAGCAAAAACATTAGCTAGAAGATTAAGTAAATATATTAGCAAACTAATAAATCCAGATCAGACGGGGTTTATCCCGAAGAGATACTCAGCTAATAATATGAGACGTTTACTCAATGTAATGCATTCACATAAATTTGAAGAACAAGAATTATCAATTATTTCGCTGGACGCTGAAAAAGCATTTGATCAAGTAGAATGGAATTATATGGATAAAGTATTAGAAAAATTCCAATTGGGAAAGAATTTTATTTTATGGATTAAATTACTATATAATAAACCTACAGCTAGAATATTAACTAATAATATATTATCTTCGAAATTTCAACTATCAAGGGGAAATAGACAAGGGTGCTCATTATCACCACAGTTGTTTGCTCTTATAATTGAACCGTTAGCAGAAAAAATTAGAATACATCCCAATATCCATGGGTACAATACTAAATACTCAAATAATAAAATATCTTTATACGCGGATGATATATTACTGTACATTACAAAACCTCAAATCACTATACCAAATATATTAAATTTAATTGAGGACTTTGGATCTTTTTCTGGATACAGAATAAACTGGAATAAAAGTGAAATTATGTCAATAAAACCGAAAGACTCAACACATCTTTTAAAATTCCCTTTTAAAATAGCTACAGAAAAATGTAAATACCTGGGAATCTAAATTACCAGAACATATCAAGGTATGTTTAAAGCAAATTTTGAGCCTTTACTTAATAAATTAAATACATTAATTAAATTTTGGAAAACGCTCCCGATGTCTTTAATAGGCCGAATAAATGCAATAAAAATGATCTTTCTTCCACAAATTGTATACCTATTTCAATCGATTCCTATATACTTACCAAAGAAGTTTTTTTTTAAACTGGACTCAGACATTACTAATTTTATATGGGACTATAAATCACATAGAATACAAAGAACACACCTGAACAAACCCAAAGTACTAGGGGGCTTAGCACTCCCTAATTTCATGTATTATTATTGGTCAGTAAATATTAAAAAATATGATTCAACTGATGGATAGTTTTGCTCAGCAAGTGGATTGGATTGTAATGGAGAGAGAGGACTGCTCCTCTAGAAACATTGGAGCGATCCTCCTCTCACCAACGAAACTGAATAACATAAACTATAATAAGAACCCAATCACACATAGTACAATCAGAATTTGGAAACAAATAAAACAAAATTTAAAATTAAGAAATTTTTCACTTTTATCTCCCATAGTTAATAACCCCCTTCGTTTAATCCCTCTACTACAGATAAAGCCTTAATACAATGGGATAGACTAGGAATTGAAATGTTCGGTGACCTGTATGAAACTGGAAAATTACTATCATTTCAGCAATTACAAATAAAATATAAACTTGGAAATAATCAATATTTTAAATATTTTCAAATTTGTGACTATTTGAAAAAATATATAAAAGATCATCATAATAGCCCAGTAGATGTTTTGGATGATGCAATGCAGATAAAAGCTGATTCAGCAAATTCAATATCATATTTGTATAATATTATCTTAAATGTAGAAATACCATCTACGGAAGGTATTAGAAGAGAATGGGAACAAGATTTAGCTATTAACATCTCAAAGGAAAAGTGGAATGAATACTTATTAAAAGTGCATAAATGTTCGATAAATGTAAGACATACTTTAATACAATTCAAAATTTTACATAGATTATACTATTCTAAAACTAAAATCCATAAAATTTTCCCAAATATATCATCAAACTGTGATAAATGTCAATCTCAAGAAGCAACTATAGCGCATTCATTTGTCTTTTGTACAAAAATGCAAAAATTTTGGGTTGACATTTTTGAAATCTTTACAAAATTATTTAAAATAAACTGATACCCAAAGCAGAATGGATTATCTTCGGAATAACGGAAGATAGTCCAGAACTAAATGTGTTTCAAAAGAAACTAATAGACTATGGGTTAATCACTGGAAAAAAGTTAATCCTAAAATTTTGGAAAAATGCTCCAATACCAACTATAAACATGTGGATTTCAAATATGTTTGAAACATTACACCTAGAAGAGATAAGACTCCTCCTGGCAGGTAAACCATACCATTTCCACCTGACGTGGTCGGCATTTATAGAATTATTACAAATATAGGGTGCAAAGGTACTTTAAATAAAACTGAGGTCGGGTAGGGGGGGGGGGATGAAAGTTGGAGATTTGGTATGTCCCATTTGCGGGATGCTGATAAAAAAGGTATTTGTTCTTCTCTTTTTCCTTTCTCTTTTTCTTCTTCTTTTCTAGGGTCTACTTCTTAACTCTTTTTCTTATAGGGTCTTTGTTCTTTCTTGTTGTCACGTTTTTTGTTTTTTTTTACACTTTCACCTTTTCCTTCACTTTCCTCTTTCTCTTAATCTTATCCTCTCCCTTTATTAATGTAAAAAAAAAACATAGTACATTAATTGTAATAAAATATATGTGACGAGTACTAATGGATGTGGTTGTAACGTAATGTGCTTCTAATAAATAAAATAAAAAAAATAAAAAAAATAAAAAAGAACCATTCTACATAATTCCTGTTGTACAATGCTCTATTTTTGGTGACATGCTAAAATATTTTAAATTGTATTTTATCTTTATATGCTATGCCAGACAAAACAATGAAAAATCATTGGAACACAAGCGCCAAGTTATAAATACGTCAGAAGGAGGAAGAAGGAAGAAATGTAAATGTTTGAATCAATAGGGAGAGGTAACAGGAGAAAGCGAAAATTTTGTAATGACAGGGAGAAGCAGAATGAAGTGAAATTGAAAGGAAGTAACATGACCCTGGGCAAATAAACTAACCACATGCATGTTTTACTGATGCTATAGAATATCACCCTGATATAACAATGTTTCAAATTGATGTTGTTTCTTTCAACTGCTTTCAAAATGGCAGGGCTCGAAATTAGCGGTTGCCCGGGTGCCATTGACCACCCTAAGTGCCGACGGGCAACCTAAACGGCAAGTCATTTTGCCCGGCATGGCACTACAGATACTGGTTTATACTGATACACAAAAAACTGGAGTAACTAATCAGGTCAGGCAGCATCTCTGGAGAATAGGAACGTGATGTTTTGTGTCGGCGGCGGCTGTATTGCGGGGCAAAGATACTAGGTGTGTGGTGACGAAGGGTCGGAGCGAATGACGGGCCTTGAACAGCGGCAGCAGCGGCCGCGGCTCCACAGCCTCCTCCTCCCGCACCCCGCCCGGCGGAAGGAGGCCTCCCTCTCCCTCCCCCCGGCCTCGGCGTGCGAGAGGGGTTGTTTTGAAAGCACCGTTGGCGGATTTGCAAACAGCGGCCGCTATCGCCCTGATAGCGGCCGCTGCCTGCCACTTCGCCAACGGCGCTTTCAAAACAACCCCTCTCGCACGCCGAGGCCGGGAGGAGGGAGGGAGAGGGAGGTCTCCTTCCGCCGTCTGAAGCAGCTGCACCAAAGATCCTATAGCTATAGGATCTTTGAGCTGCACCGCTCGGCCCCGCACCTTCCTGTCGGCTGGCGGAGGAGGGTAGGCGGTGGCGAGATCCCAACTGCCACCCCCTTTGGCGGGGGTACTTGGCATTGGGCAGGGACGGCCATGGCAGCGGGCGATGTTGTCCGAGGAGCGCTTACCTTCCTTCCTCCCCACCTCCTCTGCCCCTCCCCCCCTCTCTCTCTCTTGTACGCCCCGTCCACCCCTCTTATCCTGGGACCCTCCTCTCCATCCCGCACTGATTCCCATTCCCTCCTCTATTCAGTCCTCACTGACATCCCCTGTGCTCCCCTCCCCATCTACCCCCCCCCCCAATCTATTCATCACCCTACCCACCTCGCATTGATTCTCCTGGCCCCCCCATCCATCCTACACTGGTCCCCCAATTCATCCTGTACTGACCCCCCTTCTCATCCATCCTGCACTTCTCCCCCCATTCATACTGCACTGATCCTCCCATTCATCCCGTACTGCCCACCCTCTATTTACCCTGCACCGATCCCCCCATCCATCCTGTAGTGATCTCCCTATTCATCTTTTACTGATTCCCCCAGTCATCCTGTACTGATCCCCTCATGCATCCTGTACTGATCCCCTCATGCATCCTGTACTGATCCCCTCATCCATCCCGTACTGATCCCCCATTCATCCTACACTGATCCCCTCATTCATCCTGTAGTGATCCCACATTCATCCTGCACAGACCCTCCGATCCACACTGTCCTAACCCCCCCCCCATTCATCCTGTACTGATCCCCCCCCCATTCATCCTGTGCTGATCCCCCCCCATCCATCCTGTACTGATCCCCCCATTCAAGAAGAATAGGGGGGAACAGTCTGAAGAAGGGTCTCGACCTGAAACGTTGCCTATTTCCTGCGCTCCATAGAAGCTGCCTCACCCGCTGAATTTCTCCAGCATTTTTGTCTACCCCCATTCATCCTGTACTGATCCCCCCCATTCATCCTGTACTGACCCCCCCCCCCCCATCCATCCCGTACTGACATCCCCCGTGCTCTCCCCTCACAATTTTACATACTCCAACCAACACGTACTTATTCACCTGTCTCAATCCATCCATTCCGCACCGATTGCCTTCTCAACCGCCCCCCCGCCATCTATCCACCCCGCACTGATTCACACACACCCTGACCCCTATTGTGCTGGAAATGTCTTCAGAGCGAACATTAACTATGTTTGATAACGGAATGCAATCAAATGAGTTTTAATTCCCAATGTTATTATTTGTTTTGACACCTTTAAACATATTACCAAAAGAACATTTGCTGCAGTTATGTCCTTTGGCCATCTCTTGTCAGTTAGTGTAATGTTTAACCTGTCAGATGGGTATAGTCGGTTTTAACAGCTATTATCATAAAATGCCTTTAGAAATTTCCTTGCAACCTGTATATTTTATTATGGATAAATTATGTGGGAAGCCATAGTGTTTCTGTGCCAATAGCAATAACGACCCATGTCATGGTAATTTTCGGTCCTTCACAGAAAACATGCTTGCATCAATCTGTAGTGTGATTGGTTTAAGCATATATGTCACCATAGTCCAGGATTTATTGACACAGGTTGATCATATGTTGGATAATCCAACCACATTTTTGTTTGGAAGTGGAAAGAACTAATAGAAATTGCATTCATTGCAATGTGTAAAAAGAGTTGAGATATTGTATTATAATTTTGCTGCATGTCATTGTGGTATATATCATGTCTTGATTGGTGAATATGTTTAGTTTGTGAGTTATTTGAAGCAGAAATAATATGTGAATGTAGACAAAAGTGCTGGAGAAACTCAGCGGATGCAGCAGCATCTATGGAGCGATGGAAATAGGCAACGTTTCGGGCCGAAACCCTTCTTCAGACTGATGGGTTTCGGCCTGAAACATTGCCTATTTCCTTCGCTCCATAGATGCTGCTGCACCCACTGAGTTTCTCCAGCACTTTTGTCTACCTTCGATTTTCCAGCATCTGCAGTTCCTTCTTGAACATATGTGAATGCTTCATTGAGCATAATTCCAACTGGTAACTACGCACTTCGTCTGAGCACATTATCGCACCCGTCATGCAAACAGTCTTAAATGACCACCTAAACTGTCATTTGGCAACCTAAAAAGCTGTCAAGGTTGCCCAGCTGGCAACAGGGAAAAAAAGTTAAGTGAGAGCCCTGAATGGTCCACTTTATTTAATATTATATAATTCAACAGGGTCAATTTCTGCCTGCACTTGAAATCCTAAACTGTACATATGTTTTGCTTTTGGAGATATATACCATAGTGCTGAGGTACTGTATAGTTGGTTTGCAGACACAAAATACTTGGAATAAATTAGTATTTTTCAGAGTGGCAGGGTGTTGCTTGTGGGCACTGCTGTGATCATTGCTTGGACATCAACAGTTCATTACAGATACAAAGAACAGCACCAGTGAATTGATTCAGGGAACAGAAAGTAATATTTCAATGTTTGCAGATGACATTACACTAGGTGGGAATGTGAACAATGAGGATGACGGCAAGAGCCTTCAAAGTGACACTGAAAAATTGGGTGAGTAGGCAAAAACATGTCGAGTGTATTAAAATAAATTTAAATGTGTAATGACCAATTTCCTGAAGGAACACACACACACACACAAAATACTCAAATGAACCAGTCACACAAAAAACAAGCATACTACAGAAGATCAGAGGCATTCTCTGGTGAACTGCCAAATGTGTGTCTCTGGGTTGTAAACCTGTGAAATATGTAAATAGATAAATACATATCTAAACAGAAGTATCATGGATCCTATGGAGGACAGTAGGACTACACATCACAAATAATCAACTATGATCATAAATAACAAAGTAGGTTTGAAGGTCTTAAGCATTTTCCATTTTCTCACATTTCTATGTTATTCTTTCTAACTATACAACCTAATCATGTGGACTTGAAATTCAGGAATAACAACATTGTTGCACCAACAATCATAATATTTCTGGGATCACCACTGGTCAGAAACTCAAATGAATGTCACATTCACTTGTAAGCAACTCAATTCCTGGCTCTCCAAAATCTCCCATCAAACAAGTTATGGGTTTGATGGGATGCATTCAGTTTGCAGCTAAAAAAACCCTCAATAGTGTCAAGATTATTGACACACCGCCTGTGATGTCTATCACAGTAACCCGTCTTAGAACTATCTTCCAAATTCCATTGCTTATCATTGGTAATGGTGTACAGACACCTATCAATTAACTGGTCAAAAAGCAGATTTCCCTACAGTGGTCCACAGAAAAGATTCATCAAAACAGAGTAAATTGCAAAAGAGAATACGTCCCAACACTGCCAACAATCTTGAGAATGAATTTGAAAATATCCGAGTCAAATCCACTCTGAGATCAAAAATCATTGAGTCAAAACTAATTCTACATATGACCAGTTTGCCATTGAAGTGGATAGTGGGCAGAATTGTAGAGTGTGATGTTAATACATCGTAAAAATTAAGGAAAATCTATTACTGTTATTCAGAATCACAATAAACCAATTTAATCAGTTCAATAATAAATTCGCACAAACCCAGCCTCTGCCCATCGACTCCATTTACATTTCACACTGCCTCAAAGCAGCCAACATAATCAGGGACCACTTATACCCCAGTCATTCCCTCTTCTCCACTCTTCTGTTCGGCAGAAGATAAAGCAGATTAAAAGCACGTACCATTAAATTCAAATACAGCATTTTTCCTGCTGTTTACCAGGCAACTGAATGGACCTCTCAAAGGCCATGGGAGGTAGGCACACCCTATCTCATTGCACCCTTGCAGATAATGTTTTTCACTGCATCTCAAAACACATAATAGAAAATGTAAATATGCACATGTGCACATTAAAATTGGAGTTTGATTTCTTAAGTCACAATAACAATTGTAACTCTTTTCATTGAATCTGTAATATCTGAAATTTAACAATGTGATTAAAATGGCACATACTACCCACTCTCTCTTTCTCTGTTCAGTCATCAACATTTCTTGTTGCACTCTCTTGCTATATCCTTAGCATTTCTGCTCCCCTTCCTGTATATCAACCACAAATTTGCATCCAGATAAATGTGTGAATAACATAGATCTGAGTAGTTAACAAAGAAAGACTTGCATTTTTATGTGGACATTTATGTTAAATGTCACAAAGCACTTTTCAATTCATTACATCAGCATATTGTTCAGTAGGTAAACACAGCAGTTAAAGCACACACAACAAATCTCTAAAAACATCAATGAAATGTATAACACTCTAAATTGCTTTGGAAGAGGTGGCTTGTAGATGTTGAATTATTAATCAGAATATTTGAAAAATTCTCTGCTATTTTTGTTCGAAAAGTGTTCCTGCATTTCTTCCTCAGAATCATCCGCACAGGCAAATAACCAAATTCAACATCTCAAACAAAAGAAACACATTGCTTCTAATGATGCAGCAGCACTACACTAACTTATCAGCCTAGGTGATTCCAATGTTTAACGACGTAACACTGTTCCCAGCTGTTATCAGGCCATTGAACCATCATACCACAGAGCAGTTCTGAACTAATATCTACCTCATTGGAGACCCTCAGACTTTCTTTGATCAGACATTACTGGCTTCATCTTGCACTAAACATTGTTCACATTTCTTGTATCTGTACACATTTCTTGTATCTGTACACGTGACAATAAATAAACTAGTCATGAATAATAGCTGCTGGATCACTATATTTTCACTC
The DNA here is from genome assembly GCA_038087875.1 of Malacoraja senta. Lineage (NCBI taxonomy): Eukaryota > Metazoa > Chordata > Chondrichthyes > Rajiformes > Rajidae > Malacoraja > Malacoraja senta. The sequence continues at coordinate 43,273,140 of CM075982.1, read as the reverse complement.
AAGCTAATAATTAGTACGCCACTGCTGTATTCCATAAACAAGTGTCAAATAAGGAATTAGGAACTGCAAGATCCGAAAGAAATCATGTCATTTTTAAGTACAAAAAATTTGCAGTTTTAAATTTATACTTAACACTTCTAATATACATTGTTCATCAACTTCTGCTACCTCTGAACAATTCTCATGAAAGAAAAAGCAAAACTTATTGCAAGACAAACTTAATTGAAGAGTCAAAAAAGTGTTGTTGTAAATCTAAAATAAATGAACTTCCCTCATTAATCTATTAACCAGATAGCTCAGCAAATATTGGAATCACCTCAGCAAGCCTGGTCTCACCCCATCAGAAATACTAACTTTGTCCCATTTATTCTTCCCCACCCTCCCTGAAATTTGACATGTTTTCTCACTTTCCCAATTCTGATTGTTTATCAGAATTGGGTCTGTTCCTCTTCCATGAATACCACTTGACCTGTTGAATATTTCCAACATTGTCTTTATTATTGCTATAGTTATTCCTAGTAAGTGAATTTCAGATTTGCACTACAGTCTAGCCTCCCATCATGGTATAACCCATAGCTAAAGGTAATATTTATCATACATATATCTTTCTAAAATAACGTGGAAAGTTACAGATAAATACCATGATTCCTTAATATAACTCAAAACAATTAATAGGCAACAAAATATTCTTTCAAACCTCTTCACCACAGCAGGATTTTCTTTTGGAAGTTCATAAATCTAACAAAATGGGGAAACCCCAAGTGTTCATTAAGCAGGCTTTTGAATTATCTTTAGAAATATATATTTTTAAATCAACAGCCATTATCCCCAAGCTTAAGATGTCTTGTCCCACCACCGCGTACATCTAACGGCGGAGAAAGACGAGTTTTTTTAATAAACTGCCCACCTGTAACTCACCAAAATATTAAAGGGACAGGAGTCAAGATTAGTTGACAAACAAGCTAATATTGAATGTGTACAATTTCCTGCAAACGACTATAATAAAATACACATCGTACTTGTTGTCTGTACACCTGGCCTTTTCCATTTCTGGGCATCACAATCCCCTATATATTCTACCCTGTCTTCCAGAAAAGATTAGGGGTGGTGGTGGGGGGGGTCATTTCGTATCGAACCTGGGCCTCTGCCCTTGTGTCTTCTTCTTTTACCTCGAACATCAGCCCCAGCAGAATCACCATTGCGACGGACGACACGATATCCGCATGGTTTTGGATCACGAACTCATTACTGAAGACGGCGGGGTTTTTGCTTTTCTTCCTCAGCCCCATGATGGATGAAAATGTAAACTGTTTTGCTTTTTCTTTGTTTTAAATAGCCCTGGCGTGAACGGTATAAATGTGTATAATTAGTTTAAATCCCCTCAGCTCCTCGACGCTGTCGAAGCCACGTCTGTGTTGCTCGCCCGCCCACCTCCCACAACTACACTGCACTGACGCCGCCTGCCTGGCACCGCCGCCGACCATTCTCGACGCTCACTGATTGACAGCGAGCCCGGCCAATCGACGAGAGGAAGGTCGCCTCCAAGGATCCGCCCTTCCGGCTCTCCGTTCTTGACAGCCCGATTAGCCAATCACAACAGCCGCTCTCCGCCCACCGTTCGCACGGACAACCAATCGGAAACGCGAACGGGAAGGAGGAGGCGGGCCGACCACCTATTCCTCGCGCATGTGCAAATGGCTTCCCGGTGGATCGTCAGGTAAAGCATCAACTGTCAAGTCGTTAGTTGGGGAAGTGAGTTTATCCCTGTAGATTTAGTAGGAATTTGCGCCATATATCAAATTTCGTGATAAAGAATAAGACTATTACCAATTACTTTTCTATCCTCATCTCTAGTGTTTAAATGATTTCAAAAGATTTAACAGGAATATAATGTATTATATTATATATTATTGTATTATATATATTATGTATATTTTTTAATTATTATATATAATATAATTTGCATTATTCTATATAATAATTTTTATATTATTATTTTATTTATATATATATTATATAGAAATATATTATATGATATTCCTATATAATATATTATTATTCATATAATAGTATAATGTATTATATATATTATTTATATATAATAATATATGTACAGTTCACTTAAAAATGTAACCCATCCCTTTTAATTTTTTTTACATTTACGAGATTATATCCAAAACCCCTACACCTCGTTACTTAGTCACATGTGCTTACGCCAAAGGAATATGATTTTTTTTACCTTTATTTCCAAACAAGAAATAAGAATAGAGGTGCATCAAGATCATGGCTCATGAAAGTCAACACATTTTTTTCTGAAGATAGGAACAAAGTGATGGAGTAATTCAGTGGGTGAGGCATCATCTCTGGAGAAAATGGATAGGTGATATTTCAGGGCGTAACATCACCTATCCGTTTTCTCCAGAGATGCTGCCTGCCCCGTTGAGTTACTCCAGCACATTCTGTTGTATCTTTGGTACAAACCAGCGTCTGCAGTTCTTTCTCATCACCATTTTTTCTGCACTTATCCCATCTCCTACATTCTGATAATATTCAAAACTCTGTTTTGAATGAATTCAGTGACTGAGCTTCGGCATATCTCCAGGTTAGAAAACCATAAAATTCATGATTGGTGTGAAAAAATTTGCCCTCAGCCTTGAATAGCCAAATTCTCAGCTACTTCTGGTTCGTGAGTCTTCTACCAAATGTGGTTGGTGACAGTCCAGAACTGCAAGCAGTACTCCAAATGTAGCTGAACCAAAAAAAGACACGATGTCCTGGAGTCAGTGAGTCATGCAGCATCTCTGGAAAACATGGATATGCGATGTTTCAGGTCGGGACCCTTCGTTAGACTGATGGTAGTAGTGGGGGGGTGGGGGGGAGGGGGGGAAGGGGGGGTAGTAGGTTGAAAGACAAATGGGAGCAGGACAAAGCCTGGCAAGTTATAGGAGTGTACAGATAGGGGGTGTTTTGAGTGGCAGATTTTTTGTTTACTTTGGAGATAGAGTGTGAAAATAGGTTCTTCGGCCCACCCAGTCCATGCCGAACAGTGGTCACCAATACACTAGTTCTATCCTACACACTAAGGATAATTTACAGAAGGCAATTAACCTACAAATCTGTAGGAAAGAACTGCAGAGGCTGGTTTAAATCAAAGGTAGACACAAAATGCTGGAGTAACTCAACAGGACAGGCAGCATCTCTGGAGAGAAGGAATGGGTGGTTTCAGGTCAAGACCCTTCTTCACACCTACAAATCTACAAATCTGCATGTCTTTGGAATGTGGGAGGAAACTCAGAGAAAACCCACATGGTCACAGGGAGAATGTACAATCTCCATACAGACAGCATCCGTTGTCAGGATCAAACCCAGGTCTCTGGTGCTGTGCCACTGTGTTCATTGGTTCAGAAGTGATAGGTGCAGAATTAGGCCATTCAGCCCATCAAGTCTACTCTGCCACTCAATCATGGCTGATCTATCTCACCCTCCTAACCCCATTTTCCTGCCTTCTCCACATAATCCCTGACACCTGTTCTAATCAAGATTCTATCTATCTCTGCCTTAAAAATATCCATTGACCTGGCCTCCACAGCCGCCTGTGGCAATGAATTCCACAAATTCACCATTCTCTGACATCTTCTTAAAGGAACGTCATTTAATTCTGAGGCTATGACCTCTGGTCCTACTCTCCCACGAGTGGAAACATCTTCTCCACATCCGCTCTATCCAGGCCTTTCACTGTGCTGCCCTAAATAGGTGCTGTTCCTTCAGTTTGCATATGGCTTCCCTCTGACAGAGGCCCAAGACAGAAAGATCAGTATAGGAACGGGAAGGGGAGTTAAAATGGTTAGAAACTGTGCGATCCAGCAGGCTTTGGTGGTCCGAGCAAAAGTGTTCACCAAAAGGGTTGCCTAGTCTACGTTTAGTCTCGCTGATATAAAGGAGGTCACATCGGGAACACCGAATAGAGTAGATGAGGACATGCACAAGAAAGTCTGTCTCACCTGGATGAACTTCTAGGCCCCTGGAGGAATGTGAGGGAGGAGGTTTAGGGACAAGTGTTACACCTCATGCAGTTGCAGGGGAAATCTGGATGCTCACCCATTTCTCCCTTCCCTCTGTCCCCTTCCACCTATATTCCTTTCTTGGGTTCTTTTATCCTTATCGCCTTGTCTCTTACTATTTGTCTTTTTATTTATGGCCTTTGCCCAACCTTCTGCCATTTAACCCCTCCCCAATCACCTATTATCCACCTATCACTTGCCAGACTTTGTCCTGCCCCCACCTCTCTTCCAGCTTTTTCTGCCCTACTACATTCAGTTTCAAGGAACGTCCTGATCAAAATAGTTACCTTTCCAGGTTCTCCAGAGATGCTGCCTGACACATTGAGTTACTCCAGTACTTTGAGTCTATGTTTGTAAACCAGTTCCTCATGGCGTAACCAAAATTTTATACAGCTGCAACATGCTTTTACAACTTTTTAATTTTTATACTCAACGCCCCCACTGATAAAGTACATCTCCTTTACCAAATGAGTAAGGGTCATTGACTGGAAACATCGACAGGTTCTGACTTATTTCTTTGAATGCCAGTCATTGCTTGTCAGACTTTGTTCCCAATGTTGGGGGAATCCAGAACCAGGGGTCATAGTTTAAGAATAAGGGGTAGGCCATTTAGGACTGAGATGAGGAAAAACCTTTTCACCCAGTGAGTTATGAATCTGTGGAATTCTCTGCCCCAGAAGGCAATGGAGGCCAATTCACTGGAAGTTTTCAAGAGAGAGTTAGATTTAGCTCTTAGGGCTAAAGGAATCAAGGGATACGGGGAAAAGCTGGAATGGGGTACTGATTTTAGATGATCAGCCATGATCATATTGAATGGCGGTGCTGGCTCGAAGGGCCGAATGGCCTACTCCTGCACCTATTTTCTATGTTCTATGCCCAGTATCATATCTTTCAACATATTTTACCACTCAAGCATGACAAACCCATAGTTTATAATTTCATGTCCTTTATATACATTTAAGACTATATAGTTTAAGATTAATTACATCACTTTCAAATTCCTTAAAAAATTCTATCTCATGGTCAATTTTCCCACTAAAAGACCTATGAGAAACCTATCAATTACCCTCTCACTATACAAAACAAGATCGCAAATAATTGTTTCCTTTGTTGTTCCCTCAACATGTTGACCTAGAAAACCATATTGTGTACATTCCATGAATTAATCTTCCACCTTATTACTGCTAATTTACTTGTCTGGTTTATGTGTAGATTAAAGTCCCCATAATTACAGTATTTTCCTTGTTGCATCCTCCTCCAATTTCTTGAGCTATCTTGTGCCTAACATTACAACCATTATTTGGCAGCCTATAAATTACTATTGATATGTAACCTTCTATTTTGTAAAATTATATATTTTGCTGTCATCCTGAGGCACCTGTTCTGAAAAATTGTCTTTCATATAGCAGATAGATGCTGTTCTAAATATGTGAAATAGACATATTCAATAATTACATAAATTACTGACCCACCCAAGGACATTTAGTTTCTTTCAAATAAAAATAAACCATTACTTTAACAGTTTTTATACCATAGCTTTCTCACTAACTTTCAGGTGTGTCTTAGTGATCTCTTTAATATTTGACTGCGAGTTAGTGCTGACTTTCTCTTGAACATAAGAACATAAGAAATAAAAGCAGGAAATCTTTGGAACGTAGAAAACATTTGAAGACACTATCTAAATATTTATTTCCATTAAATATGACATGATATATAAACACATTGCAGTAATGATGGTTTGACATGGGAATATGACAGTAATTCCTACTTTCACAGTTTGGCTGAGCTGTGTAGACCCAGAGCATCCCTGAAAGGGAAAATTTCAAAAGTTATCAGGATCTTTGCCACTAACACATATCTGCAGATCTTTAAACTTGCATTATGTAAGCCTTTTATCTTTGAGACAAGGTATTTCTTACAGAGCTTTGCAAGTCACAATGAAGTTTCAAGTCAATTCAAATCAATAAGAGATTTTGGTTTCTGCAAGTTATTTGGACACTTAAGCTCCAATTATTGCCAGCTATTACAGATTTATAGTATATCTCAAACACCTGGGAACGTAAAATTACCAAGTAGTAAGAAAAGTCTTTCTTAATGTCATTGTAACCTGATATAAATATTAGGTAAAATAAGTTCACTAATCTATTTCTTGTAACTTGTATCTTTTGAAATGCCAATCAAGATTTTGTTAAATTAAAATCACACAGTGGAAAATTTCCAAGAGCCATGAACATCTGGTCATTGATAACACTCATAGAATTTGAATTTGCGATGACTCTGAGAATGATCTTTTGATTTCAATATGTGACTCATGTGTTTCAGCGTGGTTCCTTTACGGATCTGTCAAATTGATCATTTAAGAAATATGAAAAAAGAAATCAAGATGAAAGATACAATATAGTTATTCTACTTTCATTCTCAGTATGTTACCCAATCTTAATTGACCTGGAAAAGCATTTTATCTGCTTCTGGAACCTCTGCAGTCCACGCGGCACTGGAGATCCACATATGTTAATAGGGACAGTGCTCCTTGTTTTTTAACCCAGCAACAATCGGATGTATGGAGCTGCTGTGTCTAAGCTACAGCTGACTTTGTGTTTCCAGGTGGTGGAGGTGAGGAGCCCAGGATAATACTGTACAGATGCCTTGACAAATTGCTGTAATCCTTTTTGTGGATAGTACACTGTCTCATTACTGGAATAATTACATATGGGGTGAAATAATGAGCAATCTTTGACAAACTGCCCAAGTTCTAACATTTTGGAAGGAATGTCACGATGAAGTGGCTTGGATACTCAGCATAGGATCTTGCATTAATACCCTGGGGCTGTTGTGATTGGTATCCAGCAGCTTTCCATTGTGCAAGATGTAACTGTTTTAACTTTTTCCAGTCCTCTTCGGTACCACATTTGGTTACAATAGTCCTTGATATTAAGGGCAGTGACTTTTGGGCCACCTATGGAATACAATTGTTTTCATTGCGCTAACAAGGAACTGCAGATAACAAAGAACTGCAGATAGATAGATACTGAAGATAGGCACAAAATGCTGGAGTACCTTAACAGATCAAGCTGCACCCATGGAGAACATGTTATAGGAAACGCTTTGGATCAGAACCTTTCTTCAGACTGATTGTAGGGGGGTGGGAAAGATACCTGGAAATGAGGAGGAGCAGGATAGAGCATGGCCGGTAATAGGTGAACACAGGCGAGAGGATTATTTGATAGGCAGAATGTTGGATAAAGGGCAACGAGGAAACAGGTGTGGGCCCGAGAAGATAAAGAGTTGCGAATTGTTAAGCTCGGGGATACAAAAGTTGCAAATTGCGTATCCAATGTAAATGGTATGTGGCAGGGAAGGTTAGCCAGGTTTTTGGGGAGAGGGGTTGATGGAAGGGGAGGGGGAGGGGCGGGGAAGGGAGGAAAGGGGGATCGGGAGAGGAAAGGGTCGGGGAAAGATGCTATTGTGGAGTAGTTACTTAAAATTGGAAAATCCAATGTTCATACTGTTGGGTTCTTGGTTTCATGGTTGAAACATGGCTGTAATAAGGACGTCTTTTTCCTTCTGATTAAACCAAATTGATGATTGATGAGAAGTTTAATAACGATTAAGTACAATATGGTAACACTTGTTGATATACGCAAGAAGGTTAAGGCCTGCCCCACTAATGCCACTTTTCAGCGACTGTCTTCGACCTTCAAGCTCGAGGGCACTCGCCTGAAAAACATCGAGCTGGATCGACCGTCAGCGATGAAACCGCGAGCTAGATTGACCGTCAACACACACACACACACACACACACACAAACAAACACATCGCAAAGGCGGGGGCCAGGGAAAGCGGGGGAGCGCTGTCTGAAATTCAAACCCGCGATGAACAGGAAGGTAAAAGACGGCTGGCACAATGTACGGTAAGTCCTTTAGAGAGCGCGGAGGGTGGGGCGGGAAGAAGGAGTGGAGACACTTTTAAGAAGCCAGACAACTTATAATAAATTTTAGCGGGCATTTAACATTACCGGTCGGTTTTCCTTGGTTCTGAAAACTCCAATAAGCCAATTAAAATGCCCGGTCAGCAAAGGAGATTGCCTACGGCTACCTCGACTGCCTCCCGACCCCACTCCACTGCGCTATGAGTTCAAAAGAACCATGCCGACCAATTTTTACTCGCGGAAAATTTTCCTTGACCAAACTGAGGCCGCGAGTATGTGGGAACTTCCCTCGAGCATGAAGGAGAGTTCCAGTGACCTCCTACGACCTCCTAGGACCACGTGTCGACCATGCTGTGAGTATGAGTCAAGCGCAAAATCTTCTAAACTCGCAAATTATGTCGCCGCAGTGGGACAGGCCCTTTATGAGCGGCACAAGGATGCAGCAGTAGAATTGTTGCCTTACAGCACCAGAGACCAGGTTCAATGCTGACCACGGGTGCTGCCTGTATGGAGTTTGTACGCTCTCCATGTTAGCACATGGTTTTTCTCCGGGTGTTCTGATTTCCTCTCACACTCCAAAGACGTACAGGTTTGTAGGTAAATTTGTAAATTGTCCCTAGAGTGTAGGATAATGTTAGTGTATGGGGTGATCGCTGGTCAGCACTGACTCGGTAGATCGAAGGTCCTGTTTCCTCGCTGTGACTCTACAGTCTAAAGTTATTGTTAGATTTTCCCTGTATTTTATTGATAGGACAAACTCGGGCAATTTTGAATACTGGTCCTCCAGCTGTACTTTATTTTTTAGGATACTTTGAAGAAAATAAATGTGTAATAGAATTGAAAGTATCTGTTTTCTGTGCATGAATTGGTCTTAAGGTGGAGTTAATTTTGGAACGTATAGCTTTAACATTCCATTATTGAGGCTTATAGTATTTAATGTGTCCAGTGTACTATTGAATTATTGCTGTCACATAATTAAAGATGAACATCTGCAATGGCGGTAACCTCAGTGAACGCTGATTAGAAATGTCCATTTATACCATAACTAAATATAGTTGTAAATACGGAATCTCTTTCTGCCTAAAGGTTTGACACTGTTCCTTTGCTTGCAGACCTCTCATGGAATAGACTCTTCACTTTGCCCCTTGGCACCTTTTCTTATACTGTACCCCTTCCGACCCACATACTGTAACCCCATAAAGCTCTGCCACCCTTATCTCCCTACACAGACAAGTGCTTTCAATTATAAGGATTTCTTCATTATTCAGTTTTACTTATTTGGGTGCTCTGAATCTCCCTACCCTCCAATATCAGTACAGGTTCTGCTGTTCCTCGGGAATCTTTCTTTGAAAGAGGCTTGTTTGAAAAAGATGTTCTATCCAGTGAGCATGTTGCATATTTTTGAATCTGTAGCTGATGATACTTTAAATAAGTCTGTGCGGCTCCACATTTTACATATAATCGAGGTTAAGCTCAAAGTGTTCAAAATGCTGTTCATGTGTTGTTGAAAGTGTATTCAACAGTAAATTTCATTCAGTTGCACATTGATTACAATATAGAAGTTAGCTAGAGAACTTAATACCATACATCGGTCTTAATATAATTGATCAATTTAATGTTTAAATACAGATCAGCCAAATTAAATCATAATGTCCACAGTCTTTATTAATAATAATTCAGTTCCTGTAGAGCCTTAAACATAATCCCCAACATTAATACCATTTTACATACCATTTTGAAAGACACATACAGGTATTCATATTTCTCTCGGATTGATTTTGCAAACCCTATTTAAGTTAATCCCTTTGAAATACATTTTATTTCCTTTTGCAAGTTATATATCTTGTAAGTCTTCATCATTGCATCGGGCCCTGAAGGCCTCCCACCCTAGATTCCATCTGTCAAGGAAAATGAGACCTTACAGACATTTCCAGAACATCTGGCAATACCTCTCTGCTTTCAGCATAAGATGCCAAAATATCTTTTTCCAGTGCTGTTTCTGCTAGCCAGTTGAAATTGACAGCTTTGCTTCTGTGGCCCTACAGGTCTCTGTCTGTGTAATATTATAGCACAGGTCTACTTAATTTCATAACATAAGACAAGGACAGGATTCTCAGTTCTTCTTCATTTCTCATTAGAAATGTATCATTTTGTTCCAAACATAACCTGTTCTCAAATATTCACTAATTAATTGTGATTATCAAATTCCAAATCTCTCGCAAATAAAATCTGTAGTTCTGCCTCTTTTTACACACTAGGGGATAATGATAATAGCATTGCTACCATTGGAAAACAAAATACCAGTCATATTAATTTTGCATTAATTAGCTTTGCCAATTTCTGCTTTTCCACTGCACCATCCCCAACTTATTTCCATAATAACTGTCATATTCTACAAGTACCATCTTGTCAAGTTGATTATTTTAAAGAATGTTATACTGAACAAATAAGAGCAGGAGCTCTTGGGTCATAACATTACATAGTACAACATACTACTTACAGTGAAGATAGATACAAAATGCTGGAGTAACTCAGTGGATCAGGCAGCATCTCTGGAAAGATGTATCACCGTTTCTCTCTCCCCTGACTCAGTTTGAAGAAGGGTCTTGGCCCAAAACGTCACCTATTCCTTTTATCTAGATATGTTGCTGGACTTGCTGAGTTACTCCAGCATTGTGTGTCTATCCTTGGTGTAAACCAGCATCTGCAGTTCCTTCCTACATGTAATACTTACAGTATTTTGTTTAAATGTTACGTTAAAAATGTTCACAAAAATAGTATTCAAATTTTCAATAAATTTGGACTTTATTTCATTCACTAGAGTAGTGATGGATCAAAAAGTGTCATCCTTATGTTTTCAGCGGCATTGTTGGCTATCTCTAGCTGTCATCAATGAGACCCAGTCATTGTTTGCTGTTATAATGGCACTTCGAATGAGGTATTTCTCATGCAGTAAAATGAATGCAAAGCCATGATCCAAACTGAACAGCAATAAATAATACTCTTTTGGCCTTTCTTGATAAATCAGTAACATTTTGAGGATTTTCAGGGAGTCACAAGTACTTGCACAAGCACAAGGGTGTCACCTTGTAAATACTTTCTGCCATTGAAAAAGCATTATCAACAATCAAAATATTGAAGGATGTTTGTGGAGTCTATTTTAGAAATGCTTTATAAACCCACAAAATCTGTAACAATGCTATCATATGGCAAGATCAGGCAGAGGTCAAGTGCATTTGAGAGCAATTAGTCACTGAATGACTAAGAGGCTTTTGTCAGGTTTCTCTCTCATGGTTGTTTCCAGAGCAGCATTAAATGCATTCGTGTTTAGCCTGTCTGCCCTCTGCTGTCCTTCACTACAAATTACAATGTGGATAGTCTTAACAAAATAGTGCAAATGACTTTTAATGTTGTTTTGCTTTCTAAGAAGAAGTGGCTTAATCTGTTGCAACCTAGTTCACACACAGAAATCAGAAGATAAATCACAAATCCATAATCTGTTCCATAAGATCACAGAAATCAACTTATCAAGGCTGCGCAGTGTTGCAGCGATAGAGCTGCTGTCTCGCAGCGGCAGAGACTTGGATTCAATCCTGACTACAGGTGCTGTCTGTGCAGAGTTTGTACATTCTCCTTGTGACCTGGTTTTCTCCGGGTGCTCCAGTTTCCTCCTACATTCCAAAGAGTGCAGATTTATAGGTTAATTGGCTTCTGTAAATTGCTAGTATGTAGGGTGGGATAGCTTAGAACTAGTGGGAATGGGTGATCGGTGATCAGCGTGGATTCAGTGGTCCGAGGGGCCTGTTTCCATGCTGTTTCTCTAAAAAAAGAATGATGTATTTGGCTTACAATGTCTGACCAATACGTTTTTTTGGATTAACTTTTTTTTTTTTAATGTCTAAATTCTTAACCTTTATCATGTTTATTTTTCAATCATTCTAACTCACAAAGAAGGTGTGCCAGCACCTCTACTTTCTTAGAAGTTTACAAAGATTCAGCATGTCACCAAACATCTAACAAACGTGTACAGACACATTGTTGAAAGAATCCCGACTTCTTGCATCATGGCTTCATATGGCAATTCCAATAAAAGAGGCTGCAGAGATTGATGGACTCAGCCCAGTCCATCATGGATACATCCCGCCATCAAAAGCATCTACATCGGAGCTGCTGCAAGAAGGCAACATCTATCCTCAAGGATCCCCACCATCAGCGCCATGCCATCTTCTCACCTCTAACATTGGGCAGGAGGTGCAGAAGCCTGAAGTCCCAGAACACCAGGTTCATGAAGAGCTACTTTCCTACTACTTTCCTACAAGGTTCTTGAACAGACCTGCACAACCCTAAACTTACCTTAAACACAGAACACTATGGACCACGTCTTTCATTACCATGGGTTTACTATTTTTATTTGTGTTTTTCACTAATATCTTGTTTTTTTGAAGCACTGTCATAGAATGTTGTGTATTTTATGTATAATTTTAATATTATTTATGTTTTTGTGCGTTGTCGGAGTCTGTGCCTGTGACGCTGCTGCGAACATAATTTTCATTGTGCCTGTACCTCACCAAACTAGAGCAAAAGGCAATAAACTCGAGTTGTGAGAATTAAGTGGAAAAAAATAATCCCAGTAGAAATCTGTCAAAACAAAACTGATTTGATTTTGAGCAGAAGTGTATTAGAAACTGGCAAAAGACATTTGACTAAAGAAATTGTACTCTTAGCATGGAATTGTCAAGGTAATGTCTGTAAAGTATATCTATAAATGCCTGTATCCCTGGGAGCTGCCAGTGAAGCCAAAGGACTATTCCTGGTATGAATCCAAACATTGCACTTGGAAGAATTATGAGGTTCCCCATTTTGTCAGTACAGCTATGCTTGACTTCTGCAATAAAGCACTGAGGACAAATGCCTCATATGACATATGCAATCTACAAGGATCCTGATGTAAGGCTATAAAGAACATGGGTGACCCTAGCTTTGAACTTTGGAATAATGCAATCACTTGAGTGCAACATGAGATTCGTCTATCAAACCAACAAAGTACTCAAACTCAAAGTGAAGTCACCTGTATTCAGATATTTAATTTTAAAAGCACTGCACATAGCTGGTAGTAATTACAAGGTGATTTAAAAATAACAGGGTTGTTGTAAAATCTTAACTGTTTTTTCTCGTGTCCTTGGAGAAGGAAGCTAGACCATTCTTATTTGGTCTAAATATGCCAGTGATTAATAACAAATCACTAGAATGGTATTTAAGAATGAAACCCTCCATCTTCCTTGTACATGCAAGGTTGGGCACTAAATGCTAGAGTTCCCAGCAATAGCAATATACCAAAAATTTATATACTGTGTATATTTACTTGCCATTTGGGTGTGAGAGGAATTCCCAGATGTTTTTTTTGCCAGATTTTCATTAAAATTATTTGCTTCTTCTCGGAAATAGCTGGGCTACTTGGCAAATGGAAAATAATAGGAATTGTGTTGCTTGGTTACAAAGTGATTGAACAGAAGAAACTCAGTGGATCGGCTGCTTTTATTCTGCTTGTATAATTCACATGACTGGGGGGGAAATAATTCTGAAAACAAACCACAGATATTGGTCACAATATTTATATTTTACTGAATGTTTATAGATATATTTCAAGATTACAAAGTAGTTTGGTTCAGTTCCATCATCTTGATGCCCATAACCCTTTAATTCCTCCATTTTCATCACTGCATCGCTTGTGACATTGCTTTCAGCTTCCTGTGTTTTAAACTGTAATTCTTTGCCTCTCTACCCTTCTCTCTTTTTAAATTTCTGTCTAAAACATTGACCTTTGACCAAATTTCAGTCACCTTTACCGGAGATGTGATTCAATGTCAAATATGGATTGCCAACTCTCACACAAATCATTGGATTGTTCTATAATATGTAAATATAAAAGAATGAATAAAGGAAATTAATGAAAAGATGCATTTTCTTACTTGTACCATAATCAGAATAATTCAAATGTATTTTGCAGTATCATTCATTTCTACATTTATTCTTTTGGTGCAATTGTTTCTCATTATTAAAATTTATCTTTTCTGGAGCCAAAACCTATATCTTCTGACTTATTTGTGTGTTTATTCAGTCATTTGCTGAATCTTTGTGAAGGACAAGGACATAAAAGGGGTGATGATCCTGAATAGCAAAGAAACTCTTCTCAAAACCTCCCTACACATGGGTAATACTACAACTTTTGTCTAACTTTCCATCTGATCAATTTTCTACTGTAACAATAGACAACTTTCTTATCTGTCCACGAAAACACCAATTTGAATTTCATTTGTATAATTATTAATTATATATCTTGCATTCACATCCAAATCATTAATATATATCAGAACAACAAAGGTCACAGCATGAATCCGTGCAGTACATTGCTGGTCACAGATTTTTTTCCACCTCCCATCACCAATCAATTATGGATCTAATTAGCCAGTTTGCCTTAGATCGCATGCAGCTTAATCTCTTGGATCAATCTACCATGCAGGACCTTCTCAAATGCTTTGCTAAAGTTTACATAGACAATATCTACCAGCCCGCCTTCATCAACCTACTTAGTTACTTATTCATAAAACTCAATTTAACTAGTGAGACAGAATTTCTCTCACATACAACCATGTGCCCCTTAAAAAGGCTAAACGCCACAATCGTATCTGGCACTGTCTTAAACGCTGCTATCGTACCTGCCTTCACCAACAATCCAACTTTGTCCAATCTCTCTTTATAATCCAAGCAGCATCCTTGTAAACCTCTTATGCATCCTCTCCAAAGACTCCACATCCTTCCTGTAATGGGACAACCAGAGCAAGTGTAAATGCGGCCAAACAAATATTTTATAAAGCTGCAACATAACTTTTTAACTCTTATCCCCAATGCTCTGACCAATGAAGGCAAAGCTATCAAACGTCTTCTTTGCCACACTATCCATTTATGTTGCTACTTTCAAACAGCTTTGGACTTGGACATCAAGATCCCTCTGTACATTAATGCTGCTATGGGTCCTGCAATTAATTGTATATGTGTATTATTACAATACTGGAGAGATTTCAGCACAGAACATTAAAAATGTCATATCTCCACTGTTTCAAGTAGTATGGTGTTAATCTTTTCAGAGATTGTTACTCAAATGTGCAAGAGATAGTAGAGATAAAATCAAGTTACGAATTAAATTAATTCCCTGATTCAAACAGTTTATATCTAAAAAATATCAATTTCTAGGACACCAAAAATGTGACATGCTTTGACACAATGAAATAAAGAGACAATTTCTGCATTAATTTCATTATAATTCAAAACATTTTCAAGTTTGTTGCTTTGCAGAGATGCATGTTTCACAGTAATAAGCAAAGCATTTGATGAATTTAGCATTAAGTGCTCTGAATGGCCGTATTTCAAAGAGTGTAATGGGTGTGCACTCTTGGTGTCCACCCTATTGTAGAGTAACCACCTTTACACCACAATGGTAAATTAAGACCAAAGAACTTCCTAAGGAGATTGAAAAAATTATAGTTTAAAGAACTCAATAGATAATGAAATTATGAGAAGAAAGTAACCTTAATATCTGTAAAAGCTGCTGCATGCCTAAATTAGTGAATATGTTTGGTGTACACCATCACACGTGTAACACCAGCATTTTGCAGTAGCTATATTTCCATCACTTTATGTACCTGCAGTCTCTTATTGTGTATGGACAATTACTTCCATAAAGTTTATTCAAAACATGAGAAAGAAATGACAACAACAAAAATACTGGAAGAAACAGGAGTTATTTTCATTTTGGTATCCACCCTTGGACACTGTGTAACGCATCAGAAGATAACAGGAATATTGCTTATTTGGTCACATACTCCATGTTTTTTGCAAGAAAGTACATTTGTATGTTGAAAAAGAAAAAGTGAAGAAATCAGCTATCATGCTTTAGCAAAAAATGACGTTCTAAATTTCATGTAATGGTTGTTATGGTGGACACCAAACATAAAGTGTAAAAAAATGCGTAGTTCATGAAATTTTCTCAAACTTCATGAACTATCTCTCCCTGTCATGTACTGCCGCTGAGAAGGTTTTTGATTAATCTGAATCATGTTGAAATAATTTATTTGTGAACTTCAGTTTTATGTATGATGTCACACTTTTTGTACCCAGTATTGTAAAAACACACATATTTTCCCCTTATATTTGACTTCCCAAAGTGCAACACCTCACACTTGCTGGATTGAACTCCATCTGCTATTTCTCTGCCTATATCTGTAACTAATCTATATTCTGCTGTATCCTTTGACAGCTTTCTTCACTGTCCGCAACTCCACCAATTGCAGAAAGGCCGTCCCGTCACTGGATGACAAGGGGCTGGGCCCTGAGTGGCATGTTTCACTGATGAAATATTTGGAAATGAAAGGTTAATGACAGTATTGCAAATATTGTCAGAGAATGTATTAATGTCCTCTACAATGATTAAATATAATGCTATGTCCTGTTTGTACAGCTGCACATTTAATGCATAGTCTACTATAGGAAAAAAAACATCCTTTTTAGTTTAGTTCAGTTTAGAAATACAGCACAGAAACAGGCCGTTTGGCCCACCGATAGGGTTGCCAACTGTCCTGTATTAGCCAGGACATCACGTATTTTGGGCTAAATTAGTTTGTCCCGTATGGGACCGGCCTTGTCCTGTATTGGACTGCTACTACTCGGGTCGAGGGGACTGTCGGGTCAGAGCGCTGCATCCGGCCCTGCCTCACCGGTCCCGACGTAGTGCAGCAGCAGCACCTCGCCCGTGGCCCCGTCGGTCGGCAGCCCAGCCAGCTGTCCGACCTTTGGACCTTCGGTTACCGCCGTCACTACCACCCCTCCTTCTCATGGCTGATCATCGGCTCATGAGTTGGTTGGGGTGCCAGACTTTGCTCATGCCCCCGGCACCTGGGCCAAAACTCCTCAGTTGGCCCGCCGGTTGGGTTTGTGTGCAGTCCAGCACCCGAGCCAACTCATCATTCACCTAGTCACGGCCGGGTTGGTCTACGAATTGCTGTCGGAAATTTGTCCCGTATTTTGACCTTTTGTCCCTTATTAGGGTGTGAGAAAGTTGGCAACCCTACCAACCGAGTTCATGCCGACCAGTGATCCCCATACGCTTGCACCATTCTACACACTAGGGACAATTTACAATTTTTACCAAAGTTAATTAATTTACAAGCCTGTACATATTTGGAGTGTGGGAGGAAACCGGAGCTCCCGCAGAACTCCTGGGCAGTCACGGGAAGAACGTACAAACTCTGTACAGACAGCATTCATAGTCAGAATCGAACCCAGGTCTTATCCTAAATAAGAGTTACTGTTTATATCACTATTTCAATCAAACCAACTGCAGGACTTTAATGACCTTATCATCAATTATTTTTCTCTATTAAAAGGAAAATATTGCACTTGTTGGAAATCTGAAATCAAAAGAGAAAATACTAAGGTAAGACATCAGCCTGGCAGCATCTCTGTAGAATATCATCAGAACAATAATAAAATGTTTGGGGTTATTTTATCATTTCACTTGCACTCATATCATAACATTTTCATCAAACATGACTGCTTTGTAACTAAACCATAATGCAAACACTATGTTGATAGTATGTATTCAATTAATGAGTCATTACAACGTTTTAGTTTCGTGCAGTATTTTTGTCTTTTTTGGAAATTCAACAGTAAGCTTTTTACCTTAAATTTAATACACATGCCAATGATACCATTGCGATCCAAATAAATATTATTGACCTTTACCACATTATTAAAGTGCGCAGTAAATGCTAATGAAAGTGAGGCACAGATTAAAAAATGGGACAAAAATTATTTATGTATGGCCATTGGAAGTGCAACACTCAATCTTAAGATCAACATCTAACATTGCATTAAACTGGACTGCATCCTGATGAGGATGATAACTGAAGAAGCCCATAAAATTAGTTGATCTCTATTCTGAAATAAAAAGGCCTCGTTATATTTTCAAAACTGTCGAATGCCTATGTAAATTAGGAAAAATAAACATCATGAGAAAAAAATAATGTTCCCTACACATTGTATTCCGATTTTCTTTCTAAACGGCAAGACCTTACGGAAATGTGAAAGTAGTGCCTTTCATGGTGATGTTATGCAAACTATAGCAAATTCTTCTTAATGCCAAATTGTTCAAACAAATATAGTTCCTTCATCACTGCACCTTTCAAACCAGATTAGAAAGTAAAATGTATGAAACACCACTAACTTCAGTGAATTGCTGAACTGTACATGCTAGGGATTGCAGTTTGTGGCATGGCCTCAGGTAATGACATTGGTATTATTGATGGAGGAAATTCTACTCATCCATAACTGAACATTTAGCAAGGAATCTGACCATACAAAAGTAGTCAGAGGGTCCAGGGAGGTTTTAGAGGTGGTGTCTTCTACCTACACGTGAAAGCTGGTTTTCCCGCAGATGATAAATTATAGTTTGCAATATGGTGATTTAAAAAAAAGTTTTTTGTCATCTCCTTGATGGACTCTCTTCCCTGCCTCTACAATCTACAATTCTGCAAACATTTGAGGTACAGCTGTTGTCAAAGTATCTCAACGTCTCTATTTCATTTCCCTCCTTTAAAACTTATATTAAAATCTACCTTTCTGAATAAGCTTTTGGCCATATGCCAAACACATACGTATGTGACACCAGGCTTGGATAATAGTCCCATGAAAAGTATAGAATGTCTTACTGCTTTAAAGGTGATTTATATATAGAAAGCAGAGCTTTAGAGATTCTTGAAAGACAATTCCTTGGAGTGCATGAGGCTGAGGGGTTATCTTATGGATCTGTATAAAACCATGAGGGGAATAGAAAGGGAGCATGCACAGTTTTTTTTCTCATTGTCAGGGATTCAAGAACAAGTGCAGAGTTTCAAGTGAGAGGGGTAAGATTTAATAGGAAACTGAGAGGCATCTTTTTCCACACATAATGTGGTGGGTATATGGAACAGCTGCCAGAGGAAATAGTTAAGGCAGGTACAATTACAACATTTAAAAGACATTTGGACAGTTGGATAAAAAAGATTTAGAGGGTTATAGGCAAAACTCAGACAAATGGGCCTATCTCATATGGAGTATCTTTGTCAGCATGGACAAAGGGCCTGTTCTTGTGCAGTATGACTATAACTTTGAAGCTAACAATGCAAAATAGTACTTAGAAACCATTGCCAGTGGTGTGCTAGCTACATTCTAAATGACATTAATGATGAAAGGACCCATTAAAGTTGAAAAATACTTCTTAAGTTCATAAGTCGTAGCAGCAGAATTAGACCATTCTGCCCATCGAGTTCACTCTGCCATTCAATCATGGCTGATCTATCTTTCCCTCTCAACCCCTTTCTCATGCCTTCTCCCAAATTCAGGATTGATGTTGGAGGAGTATGATCATTTGTATTAAATATTGGAGGGAAATAGAGGAAGAAAGCATCCCAGCGATCAGAAATGAATTGGCACCTATCTGACTCACTTCACTATCCAATTCCTTTTTCATTCTACTTTGACTCAAGTGTTTTATTGTCATATGCCCCAGATAGAACAATGAAATTCTTACTCACAGCAGCACAACAGAATATGTAAACATAGTACACTGTAAACAATATAATAAACAAGAGAAGGAAAAAAAGTTCAGTGTGTATATATACACATATTCACAAATACACTTTTATATATATACTAGACCAAGTGCAGACCCGTTGGGTCTGGTCCCCGAGAGTGCTTGACACCCCGGGGTGTAGTTCCCGAACGTGCTTCAGACCCCGGGGTGAAAATCTGCTGAAAAAAAGATGGCGTCGTTTTCGGAAAAAATCAGAGAAAAAAAGATGGCGTCGTTTTCGGAGAAAATCAGAGAAAAAAAGATGGCGTCGTTTTCGGAGAAAATCGGAGACAATTGGAGAAAATCACATGGGGGTGGGGGGGGGATGGATTTTATTTTAAAAACGTGTACATAAACAGGACCGAATTTAATCAGGAGTGGCTATTCGTAAAGATAAATGTCATCTCTTTGGAAATGGTAAAAAATATGGGCCTTTCCGCGCGCTGTGTGGGCCAGGGGCGGTATCAAAGGCGGCGTACGGACGTACAGACGTACAGACGTACAGACATACAGACGTACAGACGGACGACAGCCAGAGAGTTTTAAAAGTATATAGATAGATATATATACACACAAAAACCCCCCAATAATAGTGCAATAATAACAATAATAGTCTATGTAGTTCAGAGCTTACTTGAGGTTGTAGTGTTTAATGGCCGAATAACTATAGGGAAGAAGCTGTTCCTGAACCCAGACGTTACAGTTTTCAGGCTCCTGTACCTTCTTCCCAATAGCAGAGGTGAAACGAGTGCATGGCCAGGGTGGTGTGGATCTCTGATTATGCTAGCTGCCTTTTTGAGGCAGTGATTGCAGTAAATCCCTTCAATGGTGGGAAGGTCAGAGCCAATGATGGACAGGGCAGTGTTCACAACTTTTTGCAGTCTTCTTTGCTCCTGGGCATTCAAGTTGCTGAACCAGGCCATGATGCAACCAGTCAATATGCACTCTAATGTACACCTGTAGAAGTTCAAGAAAATCCTCTCTGACATACCAAATCTCTGTAATCTTCTCAGGAAATAGAGGCCTTGATGTGCTTGCTTTATAATTGCATCAGTGTGCTGGGTCCCGGAAAGATCTTCGAAAATATGCACGCCCAGGAAATTGAAGTTTTTTACTCTCTCCACCACTTGATATAAACAGGATTGTGGGTCCTCATCCTTCTTCTTCCCAGGTCCACAATCAGTTCATCGGTCTTACTGATATTGAGAGCCAGGTTGTTGTGCTGGCACCATTTGGTCAATCGATCGATCTCACTTCTATACTCTGACTCATCACCATCTGTAATTCATCCAAGAACAATGGTGTCATTGGTGAACTTGAAGATGGAGTTCGCACTGTGTCTGGCTACACAGTTGTTAGAATAGAGTGAGTAGAGCAGGGGGCTGAACACACAGCCTTGAGGTGCTCCCATACTGATTGTTATTGAGGAAGATGTGTTTCTGCCAATTTGAACAGATAGTGGTCTGTTGATGAGGAAGTCAAGGATCCAGTTCCAGCGGGATGCGCAGAGACCCAGTTCCGTGAGCATGGTAACTAACATGGAGGGGATGATGGTATTGAACGCTGAGCTGTAGTTGATAACCAACAGCCTGACGTGTGTGTTTTTATTGTTCAAGTAGTCCAGTGCAGAGTGGAGAGCCAGTGTGATCGCATCCTCCATTGACCTGTCGTGGCGGTAGGCAAACTGTAGTGGGTCGAGGTTCTTGTTGAGGTACTAGTTGATATGCGTCATAATCAACCTCTCAAAGCACTTCATCACCACGGACGTTAGTGCCACAGACGATAGTCATTGAGGCACGTCACCTTACTCTTCTTGGGCACCGGTATTATTGATGCCCTCTTAAAGCAGGTGGGAACCTTATACCTCAGTGATGAGATGTGGAAAATGTCCACAAAAATTCCAGCCAGTTGGTTTGAGAACTCAACCGGGTATACCATGAAGTCCAGACACTTTCCGAAGGTTCACCATCTTGAAGGATCTTCTGAGACCGGCCTCTGTAACTGTGACTGTGATACCATCAGGGCATATGGGGGTTCGGGAAGGCACCACTGTTCTCCCTATCAAAACGTGCGTGGAACACATTGAGCTCGTCAGGGAGTGATGTTTCGCTGTCGCTTGAGCTGCCTTCTGATTTCGCCTTGTAGGAAGTGATGGCACAGTTGCTGAACATCTGCCTCATCCTCCAGCTTTGAGCGGAAGTCCCTTTTGGCCTTTTTGATGGCCTTGTCAAGGTCATATCTGGAATTCTTATACACCTCTGCGACACCAGACCTGAATGCCCAGGATTTCTAAGGCAGCAACTCTCATATTCACAAAACTGTTAAAAAAAAAACAGCATTTCAAAGTTGAAAGATTCAATTTAGTATTATAACAGTATATTTTTTTAAGTTCCTTTAAATTTCAAAACATATTTGCCACAGATAAGGTTTGCTGAAGGAACAAGTTGTGGTTACTGATTTGTCACTGAAATGAGCCAAACCTTTTTGTGTGGTTGTCATCATCCCTTAAGAGTTGCAAATTGCGTGCTTGAATTTTAGTTGCAATGAGTATGTAAACAAATATGTGAACAATGTGAGATGTAACCTCTCAAATAACTCAAGCAGAATTGCTCTTTTTTTTCCTCCAAAGTAGAATCAGTTTACACATATACAACCCTCATCACAACCCCATGATATCCTAATGCATTTTATAGTTGTTAGTTTCCTTTTATAATGTATAACTATAATTTATATTGATAATTATAAAACTGGGGAAATGATAGCTATTTGCACACAACAGGTTAAACTGAAAATAATGAATGAATAATCTTTTACACCATAAGACATGTGCAGAATTAGGCCATTCAGCCCATCGAATCTACAAAGGATAGATACCCCAATACATCTTCAAATCAGTAACGTGATATTTTGCATCCGCCTAAGAGTTCAGATGAGGATTTTGCTTTAATGCTTCATCAGAAAGAATAGAGGCATAACATGGTGATGATGGCACAAAGGTTAAATTTCTGGACTTGTTTTATGTAACTTTGTCACAGCAAGTTGTGTGTTATATGGAAAGTCAAAGGAAGGTAGATGATCAATTAAAATACTTTAACCTAAAATAAAGTTTTTGGTGCTGGAAATCATTTTGTGCATAAAACTTGCTTAGCAACTATGATGTTACGTTGTTGATCATTTCTTGGTCAATTAGCGATCATGTGAAAATTGACACATGCATTTATGAACATGATTTTCCTTAGCACAGCTGACATTTGTCTCATGTTATTTATACACCTGATGCCGAAGGTCACATTTCCACTATTGTTGGCTGAAATTAGCTATTGGGAGCAACCTTCAAATCTCATCATTTAAAAAAAAGCAGGAACTGTTGTGCAGGGTTTGGAAAGAGGCAACAATTAAGGCTCTGCACAGTTTCTGACATTCTGCACATAGCATGACAAGCCTCACTTTTCAGGGGCCAGCATTACCTAGATAACTTCCTGCAGCTTCCTGCACTCATTGTAGAAATTGTCCATATTATTGGTTCAACCATTTTTGATCCTGGCTTTTTGATCCAAAGCTCAAAATGGCTTCATTTCATGGGAGTGCCCAAAGGAATTGGAGGCTGCCACTTCTCGCCCCCCCCCCCACCTCCCCACACCCCCTATTCCCTTCCCATAATGCTTTAACTCATATCTGTCATAGCTTGGTCTATTTGAATATAAAAGTACCCTGACCCCAGTCAAACCTGACCACGGCCACACAAACACAATCTGAACCTGAGCGATTAAAAGTTTTTTTTAACCTTACCTAAGGGAATTTCATCAGAATGAACAATTGACCTGACCCACACCCTACGCGTATGCCATTTCTGTATTGATGTATTCTGGCTGCCATGAAGAGTGTACTTTTAGAGCAGGGCAATAAATAATGGCCTCCTCAGAATCACCCACATGTTGAAAATGAATTTTAAAACTGTAAAAATTGGAAGAAATTTAACCAGTGTAACTGGAGTAACACATAAAGTTTTCACATAGGTGGAATAACTTTCTATTTTGTTATTGTCTGTATTACAAATGTAGTAAAACCGAAATATCAGTTAATTCTTTAAAAATGCTATTTGCTTTTCCCAAAGACTGAGTTTCCATGTTTCTCCATAACATTGAAGCTTGTTGCTACGTCAAATGTTTTAAAATCTTGCTTTCATCCACCATTTATTGGTAGGTAGATGAATTTCACCCATCTTATGATCACCCATTAATGTTTTTTATTTAAATATGGACAACAAATAAAAAAGTTCTTTTTTTCCAAAAACATGTTGAGAGCTATTTGTCATTTTGAGAATAACAACTTTTAATGAAGCAAACAATGCTAGATACTCCGAAGAAATAAACTTTTAATGTCCTAGTGCTTTTATGTAGCCTCTTTTATGTCTGTTCAGGCATTTCAGATCTTGGATGGATTGCATGTAGTTATCAGCTCCACCAGCTTCATTATTGAACTGCTCTAAACTACCGAGTACAATGGAATCTGACCTTTCAGCCCACACACAGTGGTTAGCTGTTTCTTAATGACTTTCCTGGTGTTCAGCTAATCATTGAGCATTATTCTTCCTGTTTTTCTCTTAAAATACACCACGCATAACTTCTTTATTACAGTTTTCCAATTTAATGTGTTTTTCTATACTGGTTCACTATGAACCTTTGCTAATATTGTAAAAACATTTTAAGTGCGCAACAAGTTGGCCTGGTTTTAATCATTTTAGTCTGACTTACTGGTCAATAAATCTTCACATATTTGATATAGCAGAGTTGATGGAACGATCTTCAAATCTAATCAAACTGCTCTCCACTGCCAAAACTGTGCACTGGCAAGATCACCTTGAGCTGAAAAGATAATCTCAGATTCTTTTCTTCAGTATACACTGTCTTCTTAAACTGTTCACTCACGCCCAATAGTGGGAGGAGTTTGTTTGTGGCTGAGACTGAGAACATTTTGTTGACTTCTTCCACAACTTTCACTTCCTCTAATCCTCAATACAAATTATTAAATGTAGAAACAAGGAACTGCAGCTACTGGTTTACAAAAAAAGTTACTCTTGCGACTAATTTTCTAATGCTTCCAAACCTAGTCCCACACTTGCATCTTTTTTTCCCCCCTTTCTCCTCCCATTCACTACAAATTAATCTTGCCCGTAGATTTACCTCCTACTTGCATATTAAACTACTGACCACCCAACTTCCCTTTCTGGCTGTTTTGTTAACTGATATTATTAACAGTTCCTTCAACTTTGCTATTATCAACTTTCTCCTCCCAAAACCAACATGATCTTTTCATTCTTGCAAGTTGACCTTACTGCAATATCCCTTTCATCTCCAGTCCTTCAATATACTGCACTCTTTCACGTTCATCATCAACTTACATTGAACTCCTTTTAAACCTCCTCAAATCAATTTATAGGCAGTAATGACATCCGGTCTGTGACAAAAATATTTTATTCATTCTTTGCTCTCAACCTCTGCTGTAATTGATACTATTTATCACACTACAGTGTCCTTTTCAAAGCCTCCACCACCCCGATCCTTCCTCCCCCCCGCATACTCACCTTGTTACATGCTTATTGCAATTGTAGTAAGAGGCTCACATGTAAACACTTCTCATACTCAACCATTACAGTTGGCATCTCACAAGAAGCAGTTCATGGTCTCCTGTTATTTCCCAACCACTTTCTGCCCCTTGGTTAACATCATCTTAAAATACAGCTATAATTTCCACATGTTAAGAGATAACACCCAGCTTTACCTCACTACAGCCTGCACGTCTTTGAGATACGTGAGAAAACCAGGGGACCAAGAGGAAATCAACATGGTAGCTGGTGGAACATAAAAACTTTACTCTGTCAGCACACCTCACACTGTCAGCACCACAGATTAGGCTTGAACTGGGTCACTGGAGTTGCAAGATAGCAGATCTATTGGCTGTACGACTGTGTGACCCTATGAAGTGCAAAACACGAATGAGTTTGGTGCTGAGCAAATGTTGGTGTTTGACTTGAGGAGGTATTTCATGCAACTGTTATTTTTGCCCTTCTCTATGGAAGAGGTTACAGGTTAAGCAGAAGTCATGGTATGTTGGTATCTCATAGACAGTGCTTAAGATGTCTAGCTTGTGCTGTTGGGGTAGTATGTCAATCAATCTGACTGCTTTGATCGGCATGTGTCGAGTTACTGTTGTAGCTTATCCCATCCAGGCATACAGGTGGATACCTCAATAATATGCCTTGTCACTGTCCACTCTTCCCCATGACAATAATATTTAACTGCCTGTAAAGTGCAACAGGGACACATCAAGGACATGAAAGACATTGACAAAACAGGAGGAAAAATGCAGAAGAAACCCGAGCTGGGAATACTGAAATTCCATTGCCATTGGGGTGGCATGGTAGCGTAGCGGCAGAGTTGCTGCCTTACAGCGCTAGAGACCCAGGTTCAATCCTGACTACGGGTGCTACTTGTACTGAGTTTGTGCTTTCTCCCCGTGACCGCATCGGTTTTCTCCGGGTGCTCCGGTTTCGTACAGGTTTGAAGGTTAATTGGCTTTGGTAAAATTGTAAAATTGTCCCTATTGCATAGGTTATAATTACTGTATGGGGATCGCTGGTCGGCGTAGACTTAGTGGGCCAAAGGGCCTGTTTCCGTGCTGCATCTCTAAATTAAAAACTAAGCTAATCTTTCTATTCTTCTGCTACCCAGCAGCAGGCCAAATTGAAAAGCTTACCTGCTGCCAGCAGGAAATTCATTGCAGAAGTTTGGATAGAGCATTCCTTGAGGACCATCATGGCAAATCACAGGGCAAATTTCCTTTCGGGAGAAATATAGTTGATGGGAATCGTGGTGGACCAAAACATTGAGGCTGGCTTCAGCTTTGAGGAGATGTTACTAATTGCAATGGGAATAGAGATTTGCAATTTGGCAGAAGGAAGTTTGAAGGTTTGGTGGAGGGTCAGTGACGCACCCCCTTTACATGATTACATGATTTATGAAGGGAATTTGTATTTAATCCACACCTCCTTCTCTAGTTTCCAAAATGGAATGATTTTACAGATGTACTTTGCCAGTTGCCAGTTACGTCATCAGTCTGGCACTTTCAACATTCTATGGATTCTATTAGGAAGGGTTTAGAGGGATATGTGTCAAATGCAGGCAAAGGCGACCAGCCCAGAATGACAACTTGGTTGGCATGGTCAAATTGGGCCAAAGGGCCTGTTTCCATGCTGTAGAGATTCATTACTGTCTATGACTCTGTTACAGGCAAGAACCTGGGTACTTATTTTCTGATTCCCTTGTCTTCCATGGATTTTATATACAAAAAGTAAAGCTTCATTATTTTAGAATGTTGATGTCATGAAGGTTTCTTCCACTTCCTGTCAAGCAATTAGAGTCTATGCCTATTGCATGCTGTGGAAGATTTAGAAAGTTTAAATAGCATCTGTGCCAAAATGGTTTATAAAAGAGTTCATGTTTGACTCGTTATTTTGCTGTTTACACTAAGACATGACATTGAACGAATGAGAAAAGAAGTTGCTATATTTACTATTTGCTCTTTTTATTCATGTTCAGGATATAGGTGTCATTGACAAGGTCAACATTTAAGGCTCATCCAATAATTGCCCATGAATTGAGTTTGGAGGGTAATTAACATTCAACACATTGCAAACAAAGAACAAAGTGCTGGAGTAACTCAGCAGGTCAAGCAGCATTTCTTGAGAACATGGATAGGTAACATTTTGGGACGGGACCTTTCTTCAGACTGATTGTTAAGGGGGGGGGGTTGGAATAAAGCTGGAAGAAAGGAGGGACAGGACAATGTTTGGCAGGTAATAGGGTGATACAGTTGAAGGTGGATTTTGACAGATGTCCACTCCTTTTTTCAGTCACTCCTTTTTTCCAGCCTTCTCCCCCTCACCCCATCCCCCATACAATGTCTGAAGAAGGGTCTTGACCCAAAATGTCACCCATTCCTTCTGTCTGTTCATTCCATTCCAGAGATGCTGTCTGTTCCGCTGAGTTACTCCAGCAATTTGTGTCTTTCTTTGTAAACCAGCATCTGCAGTTCCTTCCTACACATCAGCTATCCTTGTTCTTCAGAGATGCTGCCTGACCCATTGAGTTACACCAGCACTTTGTGTCTTTCTTTGTAAACCAGCATCTGCAGTTCCTTGTATTCAATACTATGCTGTCAATATGCTGCTTATCCACCAGATTGAATAAGTACAATGCAAGTGGAATATTCTGGGCAGTATTAACTGCTAAAACTTACATGTTGCCGTCAAGTCCACTTCAGGTCAATATCTTGCCTCAGAATGTTAAAGCATGCTGCAGTGGGTTTCAGAAATATCAACAAGAGAGGAGGCGGGTCTCAGTCAATGTCTTGTACAGGAATCTCAAAACATCTTGTCATCCGATATGTTCTGTATCAAGAAAGTGCATCAGTGTATATACTTTCTTAGATACCTGAGAAGATTTGGCATGTCCACAAGGATTCTCTCGTACTTCTATAGTTTTGCTGTAGAAAATATGCTGATGGGGTGCATCTCAGCCTGGTATGGTAACTGCTCTGCTCTTGACTGCCTGAACCTGTCGAGAGAGGTGAACACAGCCCAGTCCATCACAGGCCCGTCACTTTCATCCAGTCCATTTTCACAGTGCGTTGCATCAGGAAGGCTGGAAGTATCACCAAGGATGTCTGTCACCCTGTCCTATTCCTTTTCTCTCTTTTCTTTCTTCAGTTTCCTGTGGAAAAAAAGACAGGATCATTTGGACAGGCACATGGATTGGACAGGTTTAGAAGGATATAAGCAGGTGGGACTAGAGTAGATGGGACATTTTGGTTGGTGGGCAAGTTGGGCCAAAGGGCCTTTTTCCACACTGTATGACTCTGAAAGCTCTGACATGCACACTTAAGAACAGCTTATTCTCCTGTGCTATCCTACCCCTGAACCTTCACCTCTTTCACATGGTGCTGCCACATACTACTCTTAAATCTATTTTATTCAATGATTCTGTTATTGTACTTTAATATTTTTTTGAACCACAATTTTGCACACAATATTGCATCATTCTGCTATTTTGCACATTGTTGGATTTATCATTACTGTAATATATACTGTGAACTCTGAGCTTCACGGGAACTAGGGATAGTATTGCACCCTGGTGTACACAAAAGCAACCTACTTGTTGCAGAATTATATACACAATGTTGCACCAGTTTCAATACCTGGTTACAGGTTGAGAATAGTGTAGCATTTATAAGAGTTATTGCAACTTTAAGAAAAAAAAAAGATACATTGGTAGATCAATCACTGCTGTTACTTGTGAGTTGCTATGTTCAATAAAGGATATTTTATCAGCTCCACCGCTCGTATTTGCCTGATGACGCAGCATTTCCACAGAATCTCAATATATTACATTGGCGTTGGGAACATAGGAGTGCTTGAAGGAATAACCATGTGTGAAGTAAATTGAGAAGGGATTATCCAGGTAGTATATTGATGCTGGCAGGCAGCAGACAATTCAGCAGACATGGCAGCTTTGAGTACTGCAAAGAGTCTCAGTTATTAAATGATGGGAGGGCTGCATGCACAGCAAGATGCATGTGAGCCGTTAAGTGCCACAAGCTCAGATGAGGACATTGTGAAGTGAGTGCTTTAACTCACACCTTCAGAGATTTTCAAGAGATAGAAGTTTGGTGCAATGCAAAGGGACCAAAGGAAAAGCATGGTGAATATGTGGCCAACAATCGACACAGACTTCGTTGGCTGAAGGGCCTGTTTCTGTGCTGCATCTCTAAACTAAACAAACCTTAAGCAGCAGAGAATTTCATTGTTCCAGCATCTCACAATTAAACACTCTCGAGTCTCTTGGCTCTTGCCTGTTGGAACGGGGTGTGGTGAAGGACTAACACAGTGTTTAGCTCTTTATTATTGGTGATCCCCTTGGCACAATTATGTGGGGTTTACAAAGATACCCTAAACAGAACTGTTGATAATGAGTAGGGTCTACTGCTAAACTTGAAAAAATGTATTTGTTGACACAAGAAACTGCAGATGCTGGAATCTTGAGGAAAGAAGAAAATGTTGGAGGAACTCGGTAGGTCAGGCAGCATCTGTGGAGGGAATGGGCAGATTACATTTTGGGTTGGGATCCTTCTGCAGACTGATTGGAAGGGTCTCAACCGAAAACGTTGTCGATCCGTTGCCTCCACAGATGCTGGCTGACCCGCTGAGTTCCTCCAACACTTTCTTCTTTGCTCAAGATTTATTTGTTAATATTTTTTCAAGATGGAACTATCTGATGCACATGCACAGTTGAATGTGGAATTGGAGTCAGAACTGCATAACAATTAATGTAGAAGTGTTGAATGCATTAAGTGTTGAATGCATCCACCAAGCAGTTGGGGTTAAGTCAGCTGCAAAGGATTTTCCATCTGAAAAGGATAAAGGAGGTCTATGCAATAATGATATTTTCATTTTGAAAGACATAAAGAAGAGTACTTAGATGGAACAAATTGTGGAGAAAGAAGCTGTCAACCTGGGTTCAGAATCTACAAGAACAGACACAGACATGTGTGGGAAAGGTTGGATGCATTCTTTCCTTGAATGCATAGATGTTACTCAAATAATGTTCCAGATTTAGTCACCGCAACTGAATCACCTTCACAAGTCTTCACACTGCTCTGCTTTTGCTCTGGGTGACAAGTTGTTGAAGGGCAGGTAGATAAGTTGAGCCAATCTTAATAATCAATCTTTTCAGGGCCATTACGATTTGTACAAACTATTAGATATGTCAGCTGTGTTAATATTGATGAATTCCAGAAGCAAGAAAATTATCCACATTACACATACAATCCCAAGGCAATCAAGTGCTCTCCTAACAACCACATTGTTGCCAATGAACGAATGAGCAAAATACACAAAGCCGAATGTGAAAACAGTCCCTCCTATTACCATGGCAACAACTACAGAACAAAACAAAAATAAGTCACCAAATTCATTCCAATACACTCTCAGTAATGTCACATACTCTATGCATAATATCATCTTCATCTATATATATATATATATAACTAAAAGTCTCATCTTGTATGTATGTATGTATGTATGTATGTATATATGTATGTATGTATGCGCCTTACTCACCATTCGCCTGCGGTATGCAGTATTAAGTTTTGTTATATTTTTAAAAGTAATTAACTTTATAAACTTTAATGTACTTTATACTGTGAATGGGACAAGTTTCAATGTGGCAGTCGCGCCTGTGCAGTGTGCTCCCACATGCCGGGCCTGTCATCCGCTCCCAGAAGGAATGAAGAGACGGAATTTGAAATAACTGAACGTCTCGGGGATCACTGGCGCCACAACGGGGACCCAACGGGTCCACGGGTCGTCTAGTACAAAATAAATAGCTTTTCCTTAAACTTAGGGCAGTTATCAAAGGTCCATGGGTTTGTATCTTGAAATGGCTGAATTATTTCAATATCTTACAATGTGGGGAAGAATAGGAAAAATTGTGATAAAACAATGCTCACCACCCTGCTTCCATTGTAGATTTCCAATATTTCTCCCTTTTGAAACTTGAGCATTTGTATTCTAGACGTAGTACAAGCAGGGAGATACAATAAAACCTAATAAATCACTGTTTAATCCTTGACTGCAATATTGTTTTTAATTCTGCCCACTATACTTCAAGAGAAATAAAGAAGCCCTGAAGGGGCACAGAAATTTACAATGGTGAGGGAGGGAACACTTTGGTCAGGTCAAGAGATCAGAGGCTAAACTAAAAGGAGGAAATTCAAGAAATATTCAACAGAACATATAATGAGGAGGGGAAACAAGGAAGCAGAAACAAAGGTGGTTGTTCTCCTTAGAGCATAGTATTTTAACAAAAATCAGTCTTCTGTCATAATATATTTGTTTTATTTCCAGAGAATCACAAGACTTGGTACTTTTTATAGAATAATGCAGCAAATAAACAGGTTGAACAAGATGCCCCATCTAAGCTAGTACCATTTGTCCACATTTAGCCCATACCTCTACGAACCTTTCCTTTCCATCCATCTGTCCGAATGTCTTTTAAATGTTATTGTACCTGTCTCAACTACTTGCTCCGGCACCTCATTCCATATGCCCACTGCCCTCTGTATGCACAGTGGCACCACAGTAGAGTTGTTGCCTTATAACGCTAGAGACCCAGGTTCGATCCTGATGGGTGCTGTCTGTATAGAATTTGTATGTTCTTCCTGTAACCGTAAGAGTTTCCCCTGAGTGCTCTGGTTTCCTCCCACATTCCAAAGACGTTGGTTAATTGGCCTCTATAAATCGCCCCTTGTGTGTAGGATGCAAACCTGGGATAACATAGTTCTTGTGTATGGTTTATCGCTGGTCGACGCGGACCCAGTATGCTGAAGGGCTTGTTTCCACGACGTATCTCCAAACTAAACTAAACTAAATATAAAGTTATCCCGCAGGTCCCTATTAAATTATTCACTATAAACCTATGTCCTCTAGTTCTTGATGCTCCTACCTTGGGAAAAAGACAATTATTCACCCTACCTATTCCTCTCATGACTTTATGCACAACTATAATATAAACTTCCAACTTCTATATATTCAATTCCCTTGCTGATGAAGGCCAGCTGCTAAAAGCCTTCTTCACCACCCTAACCATCCACAAAGCCACTTTCAGTGAACTATGTACTTGTACTCCTTGATCCCTCTGCTTTATAAAACTCCCAAGGCTTTATTGTTCAGTGTGAAGGTCC
The DNA here is from genome assembly GCA_038087875.1 of Malacoraja senta. NCBI lineage: Eukaryota > Metazoa > Chordata > Chondrichthyes > Rajiformes > Rajidae > Malacoraja > Malacoraja senta. The sequence continues at coordinate 43,240,688 of CM075982.1, read as the reverse complement.
TGCCTTGGTTTGACTTAGCAAAATGCAATACCTCACACTTACCTGAATTAAACTCCATTTGCCATTTCTCAGCCTACTTGGCCAGCTGATCAAGATCCCACTGCTATCCACAACCATCTTTACTGTCTCTAATAGCACTTCCAGGTGAGACAGAGGTTCACGTGCACCTCCTCCAACCTCATCTACTGCATTCGGTGCTCCCGATGTGACCTCGTTTACATCAATGAGATTAAGCACATACTAGGTGACTGTTTCACCAAACACTTGCACAAGACCTGCTCAATCTCCCAGTTACTAACCATCTTAACTCCCCTTCCAATTCCCATACTAACCTTTCCATCTTGGCCTCCTCCATTGCTAGAGTAAGGCCACAAACAAACTGGAGGAACCGCACCTCATATTCCACTTGGGCAGCAATGGTATGAACATTGAATTCTCCAATTTTAGATAACTAACCTACAAACCCCTCCCCTCCTTTTCCTTCCAAGAAGGAGAAATGAGGCAACTATGGACTTCTCAATATAATGTTAAGCATAAAGTTATTACAGAAAAATATGTTCTTCATTAGTTCCTAAGTTCATATGTTCTAGGAGTAGAAATAGGCCATTTGGCCCGTCAAGTCTACTCCGCCATTCAATCATGGCTGAACTATCTTTCCCTTTCAACCACATTCTCCTGCCTTCGCCCCATAACTTCTGACACACCAACATTACAATGCAGAGATCTCAGTATTAATCCCAGCGTCTTTCACTTCTAACATGCTCCAGTATGTAGTTCTCTTTCTCCTGATTGATATTATTTTCCTTCCACCCACTAAATCCTAGCCCCATACACCCTACTTGTAATTAGAAACATAGAAACATAGAAAATAGGTGCAGGAGGAGGCCATTCTGCCCTTCGAGCCAGCACCGCCATTTATTGTGATCACGGTTGATCATCCATAATCAGTAATCCATGCAAGCCTTCTCCCCATACTCCTTGATTACGCAAGCCCCAAGAGCTCTATCTAACTCTCTTTTAAATTCATCCAGTGAATTGGCCTCCACTGCCTGCTGTGGCAGAGAATTCCACAAATTCACAACTCTCTGGTTAAAAAGTTTTTTCTCATCACAGTTTTAAATGGCCTGCCCTTTATTCTAAGACTGTGGATCCTGGTTCTGGACTCCCCCAACATTGGGAACATTTTTACTGCATCTAGCTTGTCCAGTCCTTTTATAATTTTATATGTTTCTATAAGATCCCCCTCATCGTTTGAAATTCCAGTGAATACAAGCCCAGTCTTTCCAATCTTCCCTCATGTGACAGTCCCGCCATCCCGGGGATTAACCTCGTGAACTTATGCTGCACTCCCTCAATGGAAAGGATGTCCTTCCTCAAATTAGGAGATCAAAACTGCAATACTCCAGATGTGACAATAGACAATAGGTTCAGGAGGAGGCCATTTGGCCCTTCGAGCCAGCACCGCCATTCAATGTGATCATGGCTGAACATCCCCAATCTTCCTGCCTTCTCCCCATAGCCCCTGACTGCTATTTTTCAGAGCCCTATCTAGCTCTCTCTTGAAAATGTCCAGAGAACCGGCCTGCACCAGCCTCCACCGCCCTCTGAGGCAGAGAATTCCACAGACTCACAACTCCCTGTGTGAAAACGTGTTTCCTCATCTCCGTTATAACATATAACATGATCACATTCAATGTGATCATGGCTGATCATCCCCAATCTTCCTGCCTTCTTATATCCCCTGACTCCGCTATCTTTAAGCCCTATCTAGCTCTCTCTTGAAAGTATCCAGAGAACCGGCCTCCACCAGCCTCCACCGCCCTCTGAGGCAGAGAATTCCACAGGCTCACAACTCCCTGTGTGAAAAAGTGTTTCCTCATCTCCGTTCTAAATGGCTTACCCCTTATTCTTAAACTATGGCCCCTAGTTCTGGACTCCCCCAACATCGGGAACATGTTTTCTGCCTCTAGCGTGTCCAAACCCTTAATAATCTTATATGATTCAATAAGATGCCCTCTCATCCTTCTTAATTCCAGAGTGTACAAGCCCAGCCATCCCATTCACTCAGCATATGACAGTCCCACCATCCCGGGAATTAACCTTGTAAACCTACGCTGCACTCCCTCAACAGCAAGATTGTCCTTCCTCAAATTAGGGGACCATAACTGCACACAATACTCCAGGTATGGTCTTACTAGGGCCCTGTACAACTGCAGAAGGACCTCTTTGCTCCTATACCCAACACCTCTTATTATGAAGGCCAACATGCCATTCGCTTACTTCGCTGCCTGCTATACCTGCATGCTTACTTTCATTGACAGATGAACAAGGACCCCGAGATCCCGTTGTACTTCCCTTTTTCCCAACGACACCATTTAGATAATAATCTGCCTTCCTGTTTTTGCTACCAAAGTGGATAACCTCACATTTATCCACATTAAACTGCATCTGCCATGCATCTACCCACTCACCAACCCTGTCTAAGTCACCCTGCATTCTCATAGCATCCTCCTCACAGTTCACACTGCCATCCAGCTTTGTGTCATCTGCAAATTTTCTAATGTTACTTTGAATCCCTTCATCTAAATTATTGATGTATATTGTAAATAGCTGCGGTCCCAGCACCGAGCCTTGCGGTACCCCACTAGTCACTGCCTGCCATTCTGAAAGGGACCCGTTAATCCCTACTCTTTGATTCCTGTCTGCCAATGAATTTTCCATCCATGTCAGCACTCTACCCCCAATACCATGTGCTCTAATTTTCCCCACTAATCTCCTATGTGGGACTTTATCAAATGCTCTCTGAAAGTCCTGGTACACTACATCCACTGGCTCTCCCTTGTCCATTTTCCTAGTTACATCCTCGAAAATGCCAGAGGATTAGTCAAGCATGATTTCCCCTTCTGACTCCATGCTGACTCGATCCTGTTACTGCTATCCAAATGTGCTGCTATTTCATCTTTTATGATTCACTCCAGCATCTTCCCCACCACCGATGTCAGGCTAACTGGTCTATAATTCCCTGTTTTCTCTCTCCCGCCTTTCTTAAAAAGTGGGATAACATTAGCTACCCTCCAATCCACAGGAACTGATCCTGAATCTATAGAACATTGGAAAATGATCACCAATGCGTCCACGATTTTTAGAGCCACTTCCTTAAGTACCCTGAGATGCAGACCAACAGGCCCTGGGGATTTATTAGCTTTCAGCCCCATCAGTCTACCCAACACCATTTCCTACCTAATGTGGATTTCCTTCAGTTCCTCCATCACCCAGATCCTCTGGCCACTAGTACATCAGGAAGATTGTTTGTGTCCTTCTTAATGAAGACGGATCCAAAGTACCTGTTCAACTCATCTGCCATTTCCTTATTCCCCATAATAAATTCACCTTTTTCAGTCTTCAAGGGCCCAACTTTGGTCTTAACTAATTATTTCCTCTTCACATACCCAAAGAAGCTTTTACTATCCTTTATATTCTTGGCTAGCTTACCTTGTACCTCATCCTTTCTCCCAGTATTGCCTTTTTAGTTATCTTATGTTGCTCTTTAAACATTACCCAATCCTCTTGCTATGTTTTACTCCTTCTCTTTTATTTTTATACTGTCCCTGACTTCCCTTGTCAGCCACGGTCACCCCTTACTCCCCTCGGAATCTTTCTTCCTCTTTGGAATGAACTGATCCTGCACCTTCTGTATTATTCCCAGAATACCTGCCATTGTTCCACTGTCATCCCTGCTAGGGTATATTTCCAGTCAACCTTGGCCAGCTCCTCCCTCATGGCTCCATTGTCCCCTTTGTTCTCACAGGGCCCTGTACAACTGCAGAAGGACCTCTTTACTCCTATACTCAAATCCTCTCGTTATGAAAGCCAACATGCCATTAGCTTTCTTCACTGCCTGCTGTACCTGCATGTTTACTTTCAGTGACTGGGGTACAAGGACACCCAGATCTCATTGCACTTCCCTTTTGCCTAATCTGACACCATTGAAATAATAATCTGCCTCCTTGTTCTTGCCGCCAAAATGGATAACCTCACATTTATCTACATTATACTGTATCTGCCATGCATTTGCCCACTCACTCAACCTGTCCAAGTCATCCTGCAACCTACTAGCATCCTCTTCGCAGTTCACACTGCCACCCAGCTTTGTGTCATCTGCAAATGTGCTCTTGTTACTTTTAATTCCATCATCCAAATTATTAATATATATTGTAAATAGTTGCGGCCCCAGCACCGAGCCTTGCAGCACTCCACTCGCCACTGCCTGCCATTCTGACAGGGACCCGTTTATTCCTACTCTTTGTTCCCTGTCTGCTTACCAATTCTCTATCCATGTCAATACCCTACCCCCAATACCATGTGCTCTAATTTTGCCCACTAATCTCCTGTATGGGACCTTATCAAAGGCTTTCTGAAAGTCCAGATACATTACATCCACTGGCTCTCCTTCATCCATTTTACGTCACATCCTCAAAAAATTCCAGAAGATTAGTCAAGCAGGATTTCCCCTTCATAAATCCATGCTGACTTGGATCAATCCTTTTACTGCTATCCAAATGCGCTGTTATTACTTCTTTAATAATTGACTCCAGCATCTTCCCCATGACCAATGTCAAGCTAACTGGTTTATAATTCCCCGTTTTCTCTCTCGCTCCTTTCTTGTAAAGTGGGATAACATTAGTTACCCTCCAATCCACAGGAACGTATCCTGAATCTATAGAACATTGGAAAATGATCACCAATGCATCAACGATTTCTGGAACTACCTCCTTGAGTACCCTGGGATGCAGACCATCAGGCCCTGGGGATTTATCAGCCTTCAATCCCATCAGTCTACCCAATACTATATCTCGCCTAATGCAAATTTTTTTCAGATCCTCTGTCCTCTAGTACATCTGGGAGATTGTTTGTGTCTTCCTTAGTGACCTGTTATTTTTATTCCTCCCCAAATGACTCCTGCACACCATACCCCAATCCAAGTCCTCTCTTGTTTAACAAACATGGCAGATAGTCAGTCCATCAATCTGGTCAACTATAAGTAATAAATGAAAGAGAAAAGTAAATTAAAGCCTGTTCTTAAAATCCCAGCTCTTGGGGATTCCCCCAGTCTATCAACGTTACCTATTTCCTCATAGCTTCCCCATGGGCAGCTAAGAACTTGAACAAATACCGGTTGATTGTTTCTAAAAAGTGATACATGTTTGACTAGTTGACTACTTTGAGATGTTTAGTAGCATAGTGGATAAGGGAGCATCTATGGATTGATTGAAAGATACTGCATGGGAACGGGCCCTTCCGTCTATACTGACCTGTTCACATTAGTTCTACATAATCCCACTTTCACATCCACTCCCTACACACGAAGGGACATTTTGCCGAGGCAAATTAACCTACAAACCCACATGCCTTTGGGATGTGGGAGGAAACCGGAGCATCTGGAGGAAACCCATGCAGGTCACAGAGAGTATATGCAAACTCCACACGGACAGCACCCGAGGTCTGGACTGAACTCCGGTCTTTGCTGCTGTGTGCCGCTTTGTTAAGTCATTTGATAAGGTATGTCATAAGAAACTATAAGCAAAAATGAGAATGTGCAGAATTAATTATTCAAAGGTGAGGAAATTTTCCATAACCTCGATCAGATGTCCATATGAGTGGTGAGTCAAGTGAGACTCACTTTTAATTCATTGCTTTGCCTCCCTCCTAGACATTGCTTTGATTCTTTCCAATGTCCCAAGATTCAGTTCATATCAGAACATCCTTATCTGATTTCAACATGCTCAGCAGCAGAGGAATGTTCAGCTGTCAAGCTGTCTCAGGTATGCTCCCATGTCGACACTAACCAGGTGTCACAGGGTCAGCGTGACCCCACTTCACACAGCTACATTTTATGTTGACCAGGCTTCTTTGTTTCTAATCCTTCTATTTAATTCTTTCTCTCAACTATCAGCAAGACTATGGGATAGGTGCATCGAGACAGAAGTTAGTTAATTACAGGAAGGAAGAAGGATCATCATGATATGTTGAAGATAGACATAAAATGCTGGAATAACTCAGCGGGACAGGCAACATCTCTGGAGAAAAGGAATGGGTGACGTTTCGGGTCGAGACCCTTCTTCAATCTGATGTCAGGGGAGTAGTCGGTACAGAGATAAAATGTAGTCGGAAACAGTAAGACTGGTAGGAGAACTGGGAAGGGGGAGGGGATGGAGAGAGAGGGAAAGCAAGGGCTACTTGAAGTTTGAGAAGTCAATGTTCATACCGCTGGGGTGTAAGCTACCCAAGTGAAATATGAGGTGCTGTTCCTTCAATTTGCGCTGGGCCTCACTATGACAATATAGGAGGCCTAGGACAGAAAGGTCAGTGTGGGAATGGGAGGGGGTTAAAGTGTTGAGCAACCAGGCGATCGGGTAGGTTTAGGCGGACTGAGCGGGAGTGTTCAGCGAAAGATCGGCGAGCCTGTGTTTGGTCTTGTCGATATACAGAAATCCACACCTGGAACAACGGATACAGTAGATGAGGCTGGAGGCGGTGCGTGAACCTCTGCCTCACCAGAAAAGACTGCCGGGGTTCTTGGATGGAGTCGAGGGGGGAGGTAAAGGGACAGGTGGTGTGGTTGCAGGGGAAAGTACCTGGGGAAGGGGTGGTATGGGTGGGAAAGGACGGGTTGACCAGCGAGTTGCGGAGGGAACGGTCTCTGCAGAAAGCAGAAAGGGGTGGAGGTGGGAAAATGTGGCTAGTAGTAGGATCCCGATATGTTGTCATCACGATATGTTGCCAGGAAGAAATGACGTAAATAGATTTGAACAAGTTTTCATGGATTATAAACACTGGCATGCTGTAAACTCTAATTGGGCGAAATTCTGGCAGTACTTTTACTCTTGTCTACCATTACAAAGTGTCAAATGAAATCAGTAGCAATCACTTTTTAGCTGTTTGCATCACTGTGAAATCTTCTGCCGAAGCATATTTCCAAGGCAGTATCAAAACAAAATGAACCCTGCAAACAATCTGGATAAACAGTTGTGTAGCTACTGTAGCGATTTAGCTGACTTTGTGGTCACAATATTAAACTTTGTTTTTCAGCAGGCAACTGAGGCTCCTCTGGATTGCAGAGAATCCTTAAGATGAATATGCAGTTGAGATCCTGGTTGTCCAACATGAGGAGAGGTGCATGGGAAAACGTGGAATTTTCCTTGCAGATAAATGTAACAGCAAAATAATTTGGAGTGGAAAATGGACAGGGCACTGTCAATAGCAATCTGTTTACCTTTCCCAGTGAGACAGCAGAAACATTCTGGTGCTATAGACCCTACCAGGAAATCATCGACCTGTTCTTCTTCAGGATTTCTTCTACGAACCCACATGGCTTCCTCGCCATTCATGAAAAATGACTTTCCCCATACCCTTGTCCTATGGCCATCTTTACTGGCTTTTCTCCTATTTCCTCTGAGGATTTCATTATTCTCCAAAAAAAGGTTTCACTGTACTAATCGTGACAATATTAAACTAAACTAAACTGCAATCTGCTGGGTAGTGAAAATGCTGGAGTAACTCAGCGGGACAGGCAGCGTCTCTGGAGAGAAGGAATGGGTGACGTTTTGGGTGGAGACCCTTCTTCCGACTGAAGAAGGGACTCGACCCAAAACGTCACCCATTCTTCAGTCTGAAGAAGGGTCTCCATCCAAAACGTCACCCATTCTTTTTCTCCAGAGATGCTGCCTGTTCCTCTGAGTTACTCCAGCTTTTTGTGTCTACCTTCGATTTAAATCAGCATCTGCAGTTCTTTCCTACACATGCTGCTGACTGAAGTTGTTTAGATGTTAAGGGAATCAACGGATATACGGATGATGCAGCAAAGTGGTGCTTTAATGAAAGAGTAGTCATCATGCCACACAATAGAATATGTGAAAGTAGTACTCTGTAAACAATCTGATTCTTTTATCCAGGTGCGCTCAGAACTGCTACATTTGATTCTTTTCTGTTGTGCTGCTTGCAACATGTCGCCACAGACAGGTGCCATCTTAATTTCTATGCGCTGGAAATGCACCCCTTGATTTTCCTGTCTCACTTACACCATCATTTTTTTTAACATCGTCCCTAACACTTAGACGGCCAAAAAAAAAACCAGGAGCCACACGTTGGCCACAAACCCCACCCCCTCTGCTCTGTCAGTCAATAAGATCTTAGTTAATTTAATCCTGGCTACATTTTGAATTTCCTTTCCAAAAATAAGTTTCTTTTAAACTTGAATATATTCTGTGATTCTACTTCCATAAGTCTGCAGTGAAGTTCAAAGATTTCCAAACTTCTGGGATAAGTTTCTCACCCTCATCTTAAGTTGTTGATTCTTTATTTTGAAACTTCATTGCTCAGTTCTAGATAATCCACAAGAGAAAACATCCCCTCAGCATCCAGCATACCCACAATTTGCCTTTCTTTGCCTCTTCTAATTCCATCTCTGCAAATGCCCCTTGTGTTTAAAAGGCTTATAAATACATTCAAGACATTGACAGTGTATTGCAATAATGCATTTTGTTTCAACAAATATCTTCTCTTTCTAAGGAGCCACGAGGAACTGCAGGTGCTGATTAACAAAAAAGACAAAGTGCTGGAGTAACTCAGCAAATCAGGCTGCATCTCTGGAGGACATAGACAGATGACATTTTGGTTCGGGGCCCTTCTGTGGTATAAACATTGAATTCTCTGATCTATTAATCTACAAACAACACCTACCCCCTCCTTCTTCTCCCAAATCTTCCTTATGCCCCATCTAGATTCACAGCCATTTCTCCCCTTTTCCCTCCCCAGTCCTCTTCCACTTAGTTTCACAAATTGCATCCCTTCCAACCTTATCTCTTTATCTCACCACACCTCCTTATTTCACATTTCTGGCCTTTGACCAAGCAACTGCCAATCAAGCCCCCATCCTCTCCCCTCCCCTCCCCCCCCACCCTCACCTGTAACCTGCTATCACTTGCCAGACTTTCCTGCACCCCTCTTTTCTGTCTTTCTCTCGCCCCCCCCCTCCCTCAATCAGTTTGAAGAAGGGTCTCCACCCGTCATCTATCCATGTTCGCCAGAAATGCTGTCTTATCCGCTGAGTTACCCTAGCCCTTTGTGTCTTTTCCTCCATTTCTAACAGTTACATTACTGGATAAAAGTTTCCTTTCACTCACAACTCTGTGTTGTTGATATTATTTTTAAAGAGCCAAAAACATCACAATTATTTGATTAACACAGCAAAAAAAAAAATGTTGTCCACAAAATACAGTTCTTGACATTCTTTTCTTCAGGGAAAAGGACAACTTGCAAACTAAATCTGTTAAAATGAGCTGAAACATTGCAAGGAGACATTCCTAGCTGTTTTAGAATTGAACAGCAGTTTGATCAGAGTCGACTTCTTCGATATCTTTGCTTTCTGCTTCTGAAACCGAGCCAAGCTTTGAATTTAAATTATTTTCAGAGAATGGTTTCTGTCTGCAAATGCTGTGCAGAAGTAACCATTCAGGAAGTGCACTAGCCAATCAGCCTCAATTTTATATGCTGGTAAAGAATGCCGTCCAATTGCATTGGAGGTACTTTGCAGACTGACAGATCATCAAGCTTGTGTGCCAAGCCCTTCTCTGACTACTGAGTTACTGTCCACCATGTTTTTTTAAGTATTGACTTAACCCTGTGTTACAGTACTATGCAACCCCAGAGGTAAGTAGTAAATAGTTTATTCTGTGTACTTTTAAAGTGTTAAAGTCTGTTTCCATTTACTTTTGTGGCCTGACTGCTGTAAAAACCAGCAATCCAAGTAGTTTCAGTAGTTACAATGGCAGTGTTTTTACTTTTTGTTCCCTTGGTCACATGTTAGTGCCATCTTGCTAAGCACTGACTCTGCTTAAAGTGCAATCATCTGGGTTTTTACAAATATTCCTGTAGAAGGGAGAATTGGCTTTTGTCTCACAAGAGTTTTTGATCCTCACTGATCAATTACAGTGGCCTTCTCTTTAACAGAAGGTCCTTGCCCTATTGTGTAGCAGAGTCACATGCCTGATGGTGGGCAAATAGAAGAAGCAGCACAGGAGCAGGTTTCTGCCCTGCAGGGAATCAAGGCAGGCTAGAGTTAGTTTGAATTACAGGCAAGATCACTATCGTCACCCACCAGGTAGGATACAGATTGCTGCTCTGCTTAAAATTAGATCTGCTTCTATGGTTTAGTATATCTCTTTTTAGTGTCAAGACAAAATGGCAAATTACACAGGGGGGAAGTTTAGGTAGCATGGAAAGGAACATATGCCCTGAAATTTTGAAATCATACCTGAGGTAGATAATAGTATGATGTGTGATATCTACAGCCCAGAACCAGACTGCTTTAAGAATAAGAGGTTATGCCTGCATGTGATATTGAATGCCTTTGTGCAAGAAAGGCTGACGTGCTGAGTCACATACATGTGCATTCAGAAGCTCATGAATGAACTGCTTAAAAATATGAACATGTTTAATTCTCACGCGTAATGGCACAGAATCATTTTGTTTGGGAATATTTGATGCTCCACAATCCGTCAATCAAATTGTGCATTACTGCACCAATGTTTAAAAATGTTAATGGTAAGAGGATTTTAATCTTGCAGGTTCATATGGTTTTCTCCCTGATTGGGAAGTTCCAGCTTATAAACATCTACCCTACATGTCATCATTATTTCTTCCTCCTGAGCACTTTTCTGTTTGTTCCTAATCAAGCTTGCATTCTTGAGGAATGGGATTGATATTATAGGTATTCAGATGGAAAGATTGCTAGTGCAATGAGGTTATAATGTTGTTCTTTTTATACTTTCAATATGCTTTATTTTGTTCTCCAATGATATTCGCATTATATCGTGCCTTTCACAATATTCCAAAGCCTTCTACAGATAGCAAAGAAGATTTGAGATGTGGCAAGATAGACACAAAATGCTGGAGTAACTCAGTGGGACAGGCAGCATCTCTGAAGTGAAGGAATGGGTGACGTTTTGGGTCGAGACCCTTCTCTCCAGAGATGCTGCCCGTCCCGCTGAAATACTCCAGCATTTTGGGTCTATCTTTGGTGGAAACCAGGATCTGCAGTTCTGTCCTACCCATTTGATGTATGGTAATGTGCAACAAGAAATTCATTCTAAGTTCCCATCAACATGATTATGTTGGTGTCCTGATGATGTGCTATTGTTTAGTTTGAAAGATATTTTCCAAATTGCTGAGGATAACCCCACCTCTTCTAAATAGTACATCTACCTAAGAAAAGGATGGGCTCTCAAAGATGTCACTACTCTATGTGAAAGACATCCTTTACTGCATTTGAATGTCAGTCAAACGTTTTGTCCACCACATTTCCTGGAGTGGTGTATGAATTTGATTAGAGATGCAGCATGGATACAGGTCCTTTAGCCCACCGAATCCACGCTGATCACACTAGTTCTATGTTATTCCACTTTCTTATCCATTCCCTACACACTAGGGGAAATTTTACAGAGGCTGAATTAACCTACAAACCCGCATGTCTTTGGGATGTGGTAGGAAACTGGAGCACGGGGAGGAAACCCACACGGTCACAGGACCAATGTGCAAACTCCACACAGACAGGGCAGGATCGCACCCAGGTCTCTGGCATTGTGAAGAGCATCTCTTCCAGCTGTGCCATTGTTCTGCCCAATTCAGAAACTTCTAAATCAGAAGTGAGATTGTGCACAAGCTACAATGCCATACACAGCCATAATGAACACTAAAATCTAATTCAAATTCGGAAAGCCTGTGAAGATAAGGAATTAAGCTACCCCTGACAGTGATGTGCAAGTACGCATGCCTACTGCAACAAAATAAATCTGCATTTTATAATCATCTTCCATTTACAATTTTTAATTAACTGCATCAAAATAATAATTGAAGCTTGTTTTTAAGAATGCCTTATGATACAGAATTATAATACCTTTTTTTTTACCACAAATATGAAAGACGTTATTTATTTACCCTGCCCTTTGCTTTAACTGCACAGGCTAACGTCATTACGAATTGAAAGTTGAGATGCTCAAGAAGATCATACTAATGACTTCACTCTTTTTTTCTCTTGCTGCTTTCTCCTCCCCCCTGGCCTTAGGGTGATGGGGGATGGGCACGGGTGGGAAGATTTTCAAATGTTTGTCCCAGAAGTGGTACAGCTGCAGTCTGAAAAATCCGCGTCGGAAATCATGGAGAGAACCATGTAGCTGGCAGCTTCATGGCATTTTACAGCTGATGTGCACTGTGCTTCCAGCCTCCTTTTATTTTAAATTGCATATTTACTGGGCAAGATTTGAAGGATTTAACTTATTTTACAATGTAATGTTGGAAGGAAGGAAGATACTCCAGATGATTACCGATTGAGTGGATAATGGTAAAATTGTTTTAAGTAAATTTGCCTGCACCATTCTTTCCATTTGTCAGTTAAAAATATGCGCTTTATCATTTGATTTTATAACTCATTACAAATTAGGTTAGTAACTGGGGAACTGGCCCAACCACTCTTTATTTGCCACTGCCTGGTATTGTACGTTTCTTCAATCCTAACAATGGTGTGCACAAAGGAAGTATCTTTTTTGAGCCACGTCAGGCTATGACTTGATTTGTGGTAAGTCAAAATACTGTGAGTTACATTTATAAAATTGTTTTGCACAATACTGATGATTAATAAATAAATAAGTGGTGAAGAAGATTTATATTTTTTTGGTTGACCTATGCAGAATGCACAAAAAAATTAAACTTTCCTCTTTACCACGTAATTCACTTTATTAATCACATTTGCACACTAATGATGTTTAATAAAGAATTAAGTAAAATTAAAGAAGGAAGTTAAATTTTTTTGTGGTTGACCAATGCACAATGAAAGGGCGGCATAGTGGCGCAGCTAGTAGTTGCTGCCTCACAGCGACAGACACCAGTTTTGATCCTAACCTTGAGGGCTGTTGATGTGGAGTTTGCACGTTCTCCTCATGACCACGTGGTTTTCCTCCAGGTTCTCCGATTTCCTGACGTCTCAAAGATGTACGGGTTTGTAAGTCAATTGGCCTCTGTTAAAAAAATGTCCCTAATGTGTAGGGAATGGATGCAAAAGTGGCATAACAGAATGACCTGTTTCTATGCTCTATTTCTAAACTGTCCTGCCCCCACTACTTTCCCCTCCCCCCATCACAATCAGTCTGAAGAAGGGTGCAGACCTGAATCATTGCCTGTCCATGTTATCCAGCGATACTGCCTGACCTGCTGAGTTACTCCAGCATTTTGTGTCTTTTTTTGTTGTAAACCAGCATGTGTCTAAACTAAACAATGCATGTTTCACTTCCTTTCACTTTGTTCTTCACTGCTCATTGACCAAATGCATGTGCAGATTGAGATGGAGTTGGACCACTGAGTCCGGAAGGGTCTGGCAAATTCTGTTCCTGATGTTTGCTGCGGTAATCAATGTCAGTTGGACAGCAGTGAAGCATTAAATTCATCTTAGACCCTGAACCTGAATGCTATCCAGAAACCAGAATTGGATTATAGCAAGTGGTACAGTGGCGCAGCGGTAAAGTTGCTGCCTTGCAGCGCTTACAGTCCCAGGTTCGATCCTGACCACGTGTGCTGTCTGTACGTAGTTTGTACGTTCTTCCTGTGATCGCGTGGGTTTTCTCCGAGAACTTCGGTTTCCTCCCACACTCCAAATACGTACAGGTTTGTAAATTAATTGGTTTGGTATGTGTAAAAATTGTCCCCAGTGTGTATAGAGTAGTGTTAATGTACGGGGATTGCTGGTCGGTGTTGACTCGGTGGGTCGAAAGAGTTACTCGCTGGTAGGCACAAAATGCTGGAGTAACTCAGCAGGACAGGCAGCATCTCTGGAGAGAAGGAATGGGTGACGTTTCGGGTCGAGGCCCTTCTTCAGACTCGCTGTATCTCTAAACTAAACTAAGTGAGAATGGGTTATTTGTTCATTTACAGAGTACAGAATGATGATGGTATGGGAAGAGGCCATTTGGCCCATGGAATCTGAACCCAGCTCTAAAGCAATGCAATCCTGCTGGTTCATTTCCCTGCCGATTCCCAAAGGACCTTCAAATTCATTTTTTTTCCCAGATACTTATTCCCATTTTGAGAAATTAATTTGAGTCTGCCTCCCCTACAAACCCAACACTACATTCCATATCTTAACCACTCACTGTGCATATCTAATATTATGTATTAAAAAATGTCCCACATTACAATAACTGCACATATGTGCTTCATATGCACACTGAGAATGCAGACTTGTGTATATTTGTGATGTTAGGTGTAAATTGTTTCAGTTTCATTATAAGAATTTCATTCTTTCATATATCAATGATTTGGATGAGAACACACGTGGCAAGATTAGCAAGTTGCAGATGATACAAAAGTAGGTGGTTTTGCACTTAGTGAAAATGGTTGTGAAAAATTGCAGCAGGAACTTGATCAATTGGCCAGATGGGCTGAGGAATGGTTGATTGAATTTAATACAGAGAAATGTGAGGTGTTGCATTGTGGGAGTCGAACATGGACAGGACCTACACAGTGAATGGTAGGCCTCTGCGGAGTGTTGCAGAGCAGGGGGATCTTAAAGTACAGGTGCGTGATTCCTTGATGGTGGAATCGCAGGTAGATCAGGTGGTCAAAAAGGCTTTTGGCACATTGGCCTTCATCTGTCTGAGTTGAGTATCTGTCTGTATTGAGTATAGAAGTTGGGAGTTCATGTTGCAGTTGTATAGGACGTTGGTGAGGCTTCATTTAGTGTATTCAGTTCTGGGCACCATGTTATAGGAAAGATGTTGTCAAGCAGGAAAGCTTGAAGATTTACGAGGATGTTGCCTGGAGTAGAGTGTCTAAGCTGCAGGGAGAGGTTGAGTAGTGTGACTATTCCTTAGAGCGCAGGAGGGTGAGGATGATGTTTTAGAGGTATATTAAATCATGTGAGGAATAGATCGGGTAGATGCACAAAATCTTTTGCCCAGAGCAGGTGAATCGAGGACCGGAGGACATAGGTTTAAGGTGAAGGGGAAAAGGTTTAATAGGAATCTGAGGGGCAACCTTTTCACACAAAGGGTGGTGGGTGAATGGAACAAGCTGCCAGAGGAGGTAGTTGAAGCAGGGACTACACCAACGTTTAAGAAACAGTTAGACAGGTACATGGATAGGTCAGGTTTGGAGTGATATGGACCAAGCATGGGCAGATGGGACTATTGTAGCTGGGACATGTTGGGCTGAAGGGCCTGTTTCCATGCTGTATCACTCTATGATTATGATTCTGTCCACTGTTCTGACAATGCTACTTAATCATAAATACCTATTTACCTTGTTCTTGTCTATCCTTTATGAAATTTTGTGTTTGGACATCCGTTCTTCTATTGCCCTGATACAGCTCATCCAAAACACAGATGATGGTTTGTCATCTGATTGCCTGTCATAACTATCCATTCTCTTTGATGTGGCTTGGTGACCCAGTACTACTTTTCTGTCAGCCAGTTGTGTGTATTAGTCCATGGATGGTTCCATTCGTCTCTCTCTTGCTGTAGTTACCTCCAATGTTCTATCTTCACACTCCTGCATTGTAACATCTGAACCTCGTTAAGACTTAATGACGTTTTGAGTTGACACCCTTCTTCAAACAGTGACCCGAAATGTCACCCATTCCTTCTCTCCAGAGATGCTGCCTGTCCCACTGAGTTACTCCAGCATTTTTTGTCTACCTTTGATTTAAACCAGCATCTGCAGTTCTTTTCTACACACTCCTTGAGAAATAATCCTTGGCTACTTTCTTTTCCTCCTCTTCATACAATCTTCGGTGACATCAACTGAAAAGGCATTGGGCTCAATGTGTATGTTGGTAACAGTTGGGCCAACTAAAATCTCTCAATTCCTGCAGTGTTTCTGATTTATCTTGCTTTTAGTTTGATGCCCACTCCTGAAGAAGTGGAATTGTTGTCCCAATTATTTTGACGATCAAAGTTGTAAGTGACTCCATCTCTTGCTGGTCACTGTGAGGCTAAACCAATTTGACCCCAGATTAAGTTATCCTCAATAATCAAAAGGATCTGCTTGCACCTCCATCTGTCTCTGGTCATCTACTGATGGAATCCTGAATCATGTTTTTGCTACCTGCAGACTAGTTAACTTCAATTGTTTCCATAGCTTCAGCTTCCTAAGCTTGTTTAAGTCCATTGCCTATGTTCTAACTGGCATCAAATCCCACTTACCGAGCAGTACACAGTTCACGATTGTATTGGTCGTGGTCCACCAATACACTCATTTTCAAAATCCTTATATTTGCAATCTCTCAATAGTTTTACTCTTCATCCTTGTAACTTTAGCCAGACCTAAAACCCTCCACGATCTTTGCTGATACAGCATTGGTTCTTTTGCAACTCTGATTTTAACTCATGGCATCATGATTTCAGATATCTGGGCGCTATTTTCCTAAATTTCCTTTCTTACATATGTCCTCTCTGTCTTTGACTGTCTCTCACATTGGCCAAATGTTTGAATTAATAAAAAATCTCCTTGGGTGGGTTTGTCATATTTTGATTTTACTATGTTAAAACTGCTTTGTGAACCCTTATTCATCCTCTTGTAACAGTACTGACCTCCCAGATTACACATTTTAGAGATTTTCTTTGTGTGACTGGCTGATCTTTAGTGACAGCTTTGTGTCTTTAGCTTTGACTCCATTCTGTTTCTACAGCCTTGACATTCTCACCAGTGTTCAGCTGAACTCTTTCTTATCAAGATGCATGTTTTTCAACACTGGAATTTTGCCCTATTTCTACCTTTTAATGTTTATTCTATTCTTTATGTCCTTGTTCCGTTCATGATATTTCCCCCCCCCTAAATGCTGCCATTGTTTGCATCCTTGCCGGTATCCTTTACAGTGATTGATTTTAATTCATGAGATGTAGGTACTGCTGTTAAGGCCAATATTTATTACCCATCTCAAATTGCCTTTGAGAAAATGCTAGTGAACTGCGACAATACTTGTGCTGAAGGTATTTACGTGGTGCAATTGCATTGGGTGTTTTGTGATGTTTTTTTAACTGAGCATCCACAGTAGATTGATAAAATGCCACCCAACCTTGAATTGCTGGGAGTGCTGGCGGTTTGCATGTATCTGCTGCCCTGAACTACTTCTTCTTTTCGTGTCCATCTTCCATGTTTCAAATGTTGACATTGCTGTCATCGTCCGTCCTGAAAAGGACGCAAGCTTCCAACTACAATCAGTGGGAGCCATCACATTGCAATAGATGATGGTGGTAGCAGAATTAGCTCGGGATACTTCCAGTTTCCAGCCCCGCGACGTGGACGCTTCTGCTATGGGGCCTGCCCTAGACTATCTAGGTGGTAGAGACAGCTTTATGATGTCTGTGTAGGGTTACTAACTGTCCCGTATTAGCCAGGACATCCCGTTTTTTGGGCTAAATTGGTTTGTCTCGTACGGGACCGCCCTTTTCTCGTATTTGACTGCTACTACTCGGGTCGAGGGGACAGTTGGGTCGGAGCGCCGCGTCCAGCCCCACCCCACCCGTCCCGACGTAGTGCAGCCCATGGAGTGCAGCAGCAGCACCTCGCCCATGGCCCAGCGGCAGCCCGGCCAGCTGTTCGACCTTCGGACCTTCGCTTACCGCTGACATCACCACCCTCCTTCTCCTGGCCGATCATCGGTTCACGAGGTGGATGGGGTGCCGGACTTTACACGCGACGTCACGCGGGCCAAAACTCTTCAGCTGGAAGGCAGTCTGGGCTTTGTGTGCAGTCCAGCACCCGAGCTAACTCATCATTCACCCAGCCACGGTCGAGTCGGTCAACGAATTGCCGTTGGGAATTTGTCCCATATTTTGTCCTTTTGTCCCTTATTTGGGAGTGAGAAAGTTGGCAACCCTACTGTGGAGGAAGCTTTAGTGAGTTGTTGCAATGGATCCAATAGATGGAGTTGTACAGTAGCCACAGTGTAAGATAGTAAAATTGAATGAATTGGCAAGATAGTGTGTGAGGTTCTAATCGAGTAGTTCACTGTTGTCCTATTGGCGCCGTTGAACTTCTCGTGTATTGTTGGAGCACAATCGTCCAGGTAATTGGAGTGTATGTCAACCCCACTTCTAAATTGTACTTTTTAGATGATAGAAAGATATTGACAAGTCAGGAGGTAAGTCACTGTACAGTTAATCTAAAATCCAACATGAAATGCATGCTAAGGTTATTTCCCATGCATTCATTGCTCATATTTATTGGTCACCTCTGCTATGATGATTGCAACTATCAGACTCTCAACCCTACTTTCTTCAAATCCTTTCAATCCTGTTCGGGATTATATTCCCATTCTGTGCCTCACTTGTTGATGTGGGTCATCCAGTTCTGTAATCGCATGAGATGCCAGCACTCTGCTGATTCTGGCATTTTGATCATTCCTGAATTTAAAACATTCCACAAATGGTGGACATGACTTCAGTTGTCTAGATCTGTAGTTTCCTCCTTGCCTCTCAAGTGTCCTTTTTGACGTGCTCCTATAAACCTGTCTCTGTTGGCAAGGTTTTGGTCATCAGTTCTCGTAATTATTTTTGTGGCTTTGGGTCAAATTTTATTTCATAACATTTTTAAGAAGATGATTAAAGTAACTGCACAAATAGAAATTATTCATATTGATTTTGATAATGATGATCCCTCTTATACCTTGAGTTTAACTTCAGACTCTTGCTGCTGTTTCTCCTAAATCTACACTGCTATCTTTGTCCACAGTATTACAGGCTTCTTTAAATATGTGTGCTCTTAGTTGTATTGAAATAACTTCCTGTTACACCTTGCCTCCAGCTGTCTCTCCTCAAAAAATGTCTGCAACACGTTAGTGTTTTAAAATTCTTAATTTGTAAATTTTCAAAGTGTTAGATTTGTAGCATTTATGTTAACTTCAAATGTGTACGCAGAATTTAATGTAGTTCCCAAGTAGCAAGAAAACTTTCCTGGTCTATGACAATGCTGCAAACGTGTTTGATTTATGGTTGTGATCTGATAGCAAGTTTGCCTGCTGACTAACATGTATTGCTGACGGTGTACATGACTAAAAAAAACCTTGAATGGCCTTAATTGCACCAGCTAGATCAGGAAGTAGTGTTACTGTACATTTTGCGTTTTTATATGCCATACACTGTGGGAGGAAAAGAGGACATGAGTTGTTGCGCATTATTAAGTCTTTGTTTGTCAGAGTGATTCGAAGGCAAGACAATGAGTGCGTGCTCTCTGGCAATGTGTGTTCATTGTAACACTAGCTGAATTCAAGTGGGACCTGTGCAGGCAGTCAGCAGCACAAGGTGGGGGAGGGAGTGAGGAAACAAACTAAACTGAACATCCAAAAGCACCAAATTGAGTTTTAAAACTATTGTACAAAATGGCCACCCTTTTTCTCTTTCCTCAAAAGGAAAATAACAGAAATGTGGTTCAAAAATCTACTGGGGGCCTGAAGAGATGACAGATCAGACAGAGAATTAGTAGTTCTTTCTTAGTCAGATGATCTGATGTCTTCCTTAAACCATCTGTCTCGTGAGTAAGCTTTATTTTTGTGCAAACGGAGATTGTCAATTGGAATCTGTTTGGACGTTGGAATGATTACTAAATGAGAAGATTGTTCCAAAACACGACATATCAGTTTATTGCTACATTCAGATATTCATCCTCCATACAAGGCCTGAATCTCGTATAAATATAAATATTTTGTCAAACTTAGTTTAAAATGTAGCAGCTGGCATCATACATACTCGAGTTATTCTCTGCATGACAACCCCTATACTCCAAAAATGCACAGGGTATGGCCTTTACAGTTCCTATACCTGGGGAATTGCATGCATTCGCGGGACCTACCTAGATCTTCTTTTGTCAGTATTTTCAGCACAGTACAAACATGGCTGTGCCAAAAGGGCCTACATGCAAGAACAGGACCATCATAATTGTGGAAACCGTATCAACGCTATGCCATGAATGACTGAACATGGCTTTATTTGTGTGTTTTTTTGGCAGGCTTAAATTTTCCTCTCATTCCCCTAAAGTCTCTGTGCATCTGTCTGCCAGTCAGCTGCACATATACTTTGCTGTTTCTTACAATCTAGGCTGCAATGCAGAAAGATGCTGTCTGTAACAAGGTAGCAGCCGCTGTACTGCTTTTCACTGCAAACCAATCCTGTCTCACCGTGCAGCATTTAGCCAATAGCTGTGCAGAATATGTTAAAGATTGACAATCGCAGTAGCTGGACTCAGAAAGGCCTTCTGGAAATTTCCTCCATCTTTGTTCCACCAACAACAAGGTAATTTCAGCCAAGCTGAAGAACTTTATATATTTTTAACAGTTAAAAGGTGTGATACTCTGTCATTTATGTAACATACACGACACGGCTAAAAATGAGCATTTTTTTCTGTTTTGTTAACAGTTTATATTTGGTGTTGATGGGATATGCTGTACAAGCTGTGAGACAAGAACAGACAGCCCAGTGCATTGACTCCTTATGCCCAGAACCCTCTTGGGATGTGCACTCTGCTCAATTCTACATAATATTGTTGTAAATGATGTAGCAGAGACAAAAAGCAAAAAAAAATTAAATTGATTAAAATAATGATGTAATTCAGTGTCTAGGAAAAGCAGATGTCATGCCCAAGGTAAAAAGCTGGTTCAAACCAGTTTGAACAAGTCTCCCATATCTGTATCTACAATAGAGCTGCTTTCTCTGTAAATATTTCAAGGCCATAAACGTCTTTTCAGTTGTATTTTAAGATTTGGGGCTATATTTATTAAGCTGTACAGAACCAAATACATTTTACTTGCCTTCAGATTACAGCCAAAGATATTTTCCTTTAAGGTTCTAACTGGCTTTTAATACCAGTGAAACGTTCTTTTGACTTTGTTTATGTTCTGTGCTAAATATTTCCTGAATTAAGTGTTGGCTACATGCAATTTAGTGGTTGTTTTTTGCAGTGCAATCTGATACAGTTGCTATCTTTTGATTTAATAAATGTAATTGTGTCTTAAATCGTTCTGTGGTACAGGTTTGCAGGCTTGACAATTGCTGAAGTGATTATGGAGGGTGCCACCATTTTAGGCACAGATAGGAACAGACTGTGTGCCAGGCTCCATTTTTAGACTGCATATTGTAAACATTGTGCACTGAGGGCAAGTAAATGGTTGATAATGGTACATGCAAAGCAGCTCAGTTAATCACTGCTAACAGGATTTCTGTTTTTATATTTAATAAGCAAATACATCCAGTGCAAAAATATTTTGATAGCAATCTGCTGATGCATGGTTATTCACTACCTCTAAAAACAAGGGACAATTGGCTTATGAATTGGGACTTTTTTAATGGTTATGTGGTATAAGAAGTGCTGGGTAGACACAATGTGCATCAAGACCTTTCTTTCCTGTTGAAACATTTCACAATTAAACCATAAATGCATTTTCCCATTTGAGTTTGTTTGGACAGATAAGATATTAAAGGTATGACTATCAAGCAGTAAATGTTCATTGATCCTTATCATATACTCCTTTGCTGATTGCATGATGCTGATAATATTAATTTGCATTCATTACGAAGTATGTAATGTGAATATAGACCTTTGCTCGGTATGACTGCACAATGAAGTCATTTTGTGGCCAATACATCATTGCAGATTTTCTGTTTCATTCAAAATAACACATAATGTATAGTCAGAGAAAAAATAAAAAGATCAGACCTACAGATTTGAGGTTCTGTTAATTTGCCTAATACGCCCACCACTAACCATTCACTGTGGGGAGCAGAATATACCTTTGAGGGAATACTGTGAGTTGACTGTTGATCCACATCTGCTTGTCACATCTGCTAATTCCCTCACCCACCCAAATGAAAGCTGCATTTGTATCCCCATGACCCTGACAATGTTAGGGTTTTTTAAAGAATCACTTTTTTATACATTATATTTCCAGTCTCTTGTGGTTTCTTATTTTGTACTGACACCTTTATTTAAGGTCAAAGTCTATAAAATATCCCATTACATCATTTTACAGAGAGAAATATCCTGTGTCTTTTTCAATACAGTAAACATAGGGGATATTTTGTAATGACTGGAAAACCTGACAGATTTTTTCAGTTTTTGCCAGCAGGGCCGGTTAATTATCTCTGCAGTGACTTTGATTCATTCATATTGTGTAAAAGAAAAATAATTAAAGCATTGCAACTGAATCAAAATTATTTCGTGGAGAAAACAATGAATTGAAAAATACAAATGACACAGGCTGCTGCCCATGAATGTCACGGCCAATTTAATTGTGCATTCCTTCGTCACAATCTTTCTCTTTTTTTCACTCTCTTTACCCTGGGATTTTCCCTATGCTAGTGAAGGCACTGAATTGTCCTGAGGTATGAATTAAATATCGGCATGTTTTCAACTCATAAGATTGTTTGTTAGCCAACCTCAACCTGCCATTGTCTATGTTCAACATTGAAAGTGAACATATTTAATCATTGTATACCCATATCTAAAAAAACATTGCAAATGATCAATTCTAATTGTGAGGAAGTAGCTACGTATAACCCATGGCATTGCGTGGTATTATAGAGCATTTTTCTCACCAACATCAGTGAGATGCTAACAATGCATCACCAATATAACAATTTTGGGATGCAATTTATTTGTCAGGAAATAGCTGGCAGCATTTACAGTATCCAATCTTGGTACTTGTGCCCATAGTCTGAACACTAACAACAAATTACAGAAGGTTGACACAAAATGCTGGAGTAACTCAGCGGGACAGGCAGCATCTCTGGAGAGATGGAACAGGTGACGTTTCGGGTCGAGACCCTGTTTCCCTTGACCCGAATTGTCACCCATTCCTTCTCTCCAGAGATGCTGCCTGTCCTGCTGAGTTATTCCAGCATTTTGAGTCTATGCTAGCTGATCTGCTGAGTTCCTCCAGCATTGTTTTGTTTCATTTCATTCTTTCACTTAGGATCTTGACAAATTAAATTGAATTGCAAGGTTATGGGTGGACAGAGTGGAAGAAAGCCAAGATGGACTTAAGGCCAGAACTGAGGAGCACACATAACTTTGTCCTGCCCTATATTTCATGACCAAGTTTAAGATTAGGAGGGGTGAGACCATAGGGGAATCTGAAAAACAGGATGATTAATTATACCACTGAAAATTCCAGGGCTGTGTCTTGCACAATGAGAGATTAGACAAATATAAACTGAAATGTCTCTTTATTAGTGAAGACAAAGGAACCACACAGCATTGGCCATAAGTTGTTATTTGGAATATCCACCATGCAAGTCTGCAGGCTTTCAAGTTAGGGATTTGAGGGAAGCATTAAAAGGTACAGGAAGTCTCTAGTTTTGTTTCTGAGAATTGTTTGTAAGCTAGAAATGAAATGAAAGCGCGTGGGAGAGGATCACAGAGGCAGGTGTGTCGGGAGAGTGAGCAGTCCTGGGAAGAGCAATCGTCAACCGACTTCATTAACTCTGAGTGAGTGGGTCATTCCCAGCTCTGCTTGGCTCAACCCAGACCTCCATCGTTACTGCTCAGGGGTGGGGATGTGAATGAGAAGGCAAGGAGAAATGCATTGTTCCCACTCCTTAGCATGTACAAATCATCCATAAATTGTGCCAGCGTAATTTGCGGAAGACCTGTATTTTCTTGCATGTTATTCGAATGAAATGTATGCTTTTAACAAAATATTATTGTTTGTGAAATATAATTTTGAGCGATGATTGTCTAAAACTGTGTGGGTCTCTCTTTTCCGTTTGTATAGTTTGGCTGAGGACCCGCCTAAACGGGAGGAGGAGGAGGACGAGGAGGAGGAGGAGGAGGAGGAGGAAGGGGAAGAAGAAGAAGAAGAAGAAGAAGAAGTAGAAGAAGAGGAAGAGGAAGAAGGAGGAGAAGAGAGGGAGGAGGGGGTGAAGGGGATGGAGATCTCAACCAGATCAAGAGGTAGGTCAAGAAACTTCTGCATATTAATCTGCTCATCATCTATCTAGAATGGCTCATGTATTAAGTGAAAATCATGAGGTACTTGTTCTATTGAAATCCTAGCTTTCTTGAGTGGCATTGACTAGGTCTATATGTGCCAGATCATATTGGTTTGCATGTGTGTTTATAGTTATTTTACAGTTTTAATCCTTGTTTTAAAGTCTCTTTATGATGTCACCATTCCAATCTATGTAGCTTTCTGCAACCTTGTGAGGTATCTGGACATTTCTCTATCTTGCATCCTGACACTTCCCCAATTTTAATGTCCTTACCTATGCTGGCCATTACATCAGCTGCTAAAACCTGAAACCTAGAATTCATTCCTTAAAGGTGCCTGCCTCTCTTTCAGATTATCATTTTCAGCAGGCTTTTAATCACTTGACCTTGTGCAGTGGAGTCACATTTTACTTGATAGTTCTTGTGAAACTTCATGTTTGGATTGTTTTGTTAAGGATCTTGTAAAATATATTGTACTATTGTTAATCTGAGTTGAAAGTTTAGAATATAGATTTTGTTTAGGTTTTGTTTAGATTTTATTCCTTGCTGCATGTGTTTTTGTCCTCCATTTGCCTATTTTTCCATTAGAGCTGCTGCCTTACAGCACCAGTGGCCAGGCCTCAGGGAGTTTGCACATTCTCTCTGTGACCACGTGGGTTTCCTCCTGATACTCTGGTTTCCTTCTATGTCCCAAAATTGTGGGAATTTGTAGGTTAGTTTGCCCCCGCAAATTGTCCTAGGGTGATAGTCGGTTTGGACTAGCATGCCCGAATGGCCTGTTTCCATTCCGTATCTTTCAATCATCAATCAATCATTTATTCTTAGCCAAGTCTTATTCTTTCAAGGCCACCTAGGGAGGGGCATAAAATACTGACATTTTAAATGACCGCTATATCCTGTGAACCAATTACAAAATCTATACATTATTGGAATCTGTATACATTGAACATATCTGTAGAGACTGATGATACTTTTAATATTCTAGTACATTTTTGACTTTTATTATGCTAGAGGGAAACGGTAATGTAGGAAATCTTTGCCAGAAATACTGATCTTGTACAACTATTAGACACGCTTGCTTGCCCACTATGCATTTACTATATGTTCAATTTGTAGAATTATAGCACATCGCAAAGTTTGTCTGGATTTCTTATCTCTACCTCTTTGAAATATTGAGAAGCTGACATTAGCTCATTAGACAAAGAAATTCCAATGAATGTTCATTTTGTCCAGCAGAATTCTCCAGTTATTTTCCATGGTTTCATGACTTTATTCCTATCTCGCTGAAAAATAAATCTGGAATGTGGGAAGTGATCTGTTTAGTCTGTTTGCAATTAAAAAACAGAAAGCTGAAATGGTTTTAAAGAATAAATTATGCTTTTGCTGACTTTTTTTCTTAATAGTACATTTTATTAATGATAATTTGGGATTTGTGGCAAAACCATTTTTTTTTTTTAAAGATACATTTAACTACATCTTGGAATAAGAATTTATCATTTCTACAACTTGGCTACCTTCTGATTAAAAACAAAAAAACAAAACATGTTTTTCCTTCATATTGATAATGTAGTGAAGATATGTTTGGGCATTCAATGAAGTTGACCCTCAAACATGTAAACTTTTTCTGGGCCTAGTTTCAGAATGTTTCATGGTTGAATTTTAGGCATACCAACCGCATGAAATAACACCAAGCTCTAGAGTGCAGGCTTTGGCTTTGAAAAATGCAGATCTTGCAAGATATAAGCTTTCCATGACTGATCCTAGAACAATGGAACAGTTCAGGGTGTTACAATTTATTGATATTCAAATTTGGCCTCAGAAACTAATGACCAGTTAGAATTTTTCTGTTTTCCAAGAGTTCTGATAAGTTTAAAAAATAGTTTAACATTCAGTCAGTATTGTCTCTGTTCCTGCCCTATGTTGTGCTGAGCAGAATGTAAACTTATAAATCACTGGAAATATGCAGAACAATCTACAGAAGTATATTTCCAATGTTTTAATTGAGAATTAATCTAGACCTTTTTTCCTTTAGAGCAAGAAGTATTAATAGATTTTGCCAGTTGGTCAGATACGTATTTGGCAACAAAGTACGCATTTCTACCTTGTGGCTTAAAATGAAGTTTAAGCTAGAGGGGATTGCTTTTTGATATTCAATTTTTGGATGACTGTAGGAATTCTTGCTTAAGTGGTTTATTGGTCAATAAACTAAGGGTTGGATTCAATTGTTCACCATAAGGTTTTTCAAAAGAAGTAAAAGACCAATGGGATACCTCTTGTGATAATTGGCATTTGAATTGTGCCTGTCTTTTTTTTAAAAGGAAAAATAAGGAGAACAGTCAGTGATCACCAGTTCTGGAAAGATTGTCTTCAAATACTGGACTAAAGGGCCTGTCCCACTTGGCTGTAATTTACGTGACAGGCCGGTAGTGACTGACGCGCGACAGTCGTCAGATGTAATGCCCCTATTCAAAAAAAGAGGTGAATGAAAAGTAGCAAGCTGCAGACCAAATTAATCTGTAGGAAGGAACTGCAGATGCTGGTTTAAATTGAAGATAGACACAAAATGCAGGAGTAACTCAGCGGGATCGGCAGCATCTCTGGAGAGAAGGAATGGATGATGTTTCAATCTGAAGAAGGGTCTCGACCCGAAACATCACCCATTCGACCCGAAATGTAACCCTGGCGCGCGAAGATTTCGTACAGGACGAAATCCTGGTGCGTTGCTCGATACCGTGTGCAACTTCATACTCCTCCACGCCATTCCATGGGCCCGTCCCGACAGCCAAGTGGGACAGGCCCTTTAGAATCACACTTATTTTGTGATGGAAATATTTGTGTTTTCACTTTATAAGAAGAAAGATAACATTATAGTAAAATATATCACTGTTGTGAAAGTGTTCCAATTCCTCTGTATAATTTGAAAAAAATGATACAAAAAAAGGCAAACAGTATGACAATTCTGTCCCAAATTACTTCTAAATAAATCTAATGCAGTAGCATTATGAAGGATAGACATTTATTATGTATTAAGTGTTAAATAATTTCATCATATGCTGTGAGGATGTGTGGACCAGAGAGCCAGCAATGGATAGAATGATAAATATCAAGTCGAATTTGGGCACCTGAAGAAGAGGCATGAAGACAATCGCAGATGATGTTGTTAGCTATCTGAACGTGAGCATCACAACTGTGAAGGCCTGAGATGTAGGGAAAGGTACGGCAGGCTTGGATTATTCCTTGGAGTGCAGCATGCTAAACGATGATTTCAGTTTAGTTTAGATATACAGCACGCAATCAGGCCTTTCAGCCCACCGAGTCCGTGCCAACCAGCGATCCCCGTACACTAACACTATCCTACACACTATGGACGATTTACAAGCCAATTAACCTATAATGTCGCACGATTTTGGGATGTGGGAGGAAACCAGAGCACCTGGAGAAAACATGTGGTCACGGGGAGAACGTACAAACACAGTACAAACAGCACCCATAGAGAAGATTGAACCCGGGTCTCTGGCTCTGTGAGGCAGCAACTCTACCGGGGTTGCCTCTTATGGAGGTGAATAAAATCATGAGGTGAATAGAAAGGATGAATACACACAGTTTAGTTTAGAGATGCAGCATGGACACAGGCCCTTGGCCCACTGAGTCCATGCTTACCATCAATCACTCGTTCACACTATTTCTAAGTTATCCCACTTTCTCGTCCATCCCCTCCACCTTAGGGGCAATTGTACAGTGGCCAATTAACCAAGAAAGCTGCATGTCTTTGGAATCGGGGGAGGAAACCTATGCGGTCACAGGGAGAACATGCAAACTCCACACAGAAAACATCTGAAATCAGGACCAAACCTGGGTCTATGGTGCTTTGAGACAACAACTCTACCAGCTGCGCCACTGTGCTGTCTTTTTCCTAGGACAGGGGAATCAAGAATTAGAGGGTATAGGTTTAAGGTGAGAGCAAAGATAGGATCCGGAGAGTTAATGTTTTCACAGAGAATATGGAATGAGCTGTCAGATGAAGTAATTGAGGTTCACGATTCAAAATTCAAGATTCAATTTAATTGTCACATGTACCAATTAAGGTACAGTGAAATTTGAGTTACCATACAGCCATACTAAGTAAAAGCAAAAATACACACAGCACATAAAATAGAGTTTAACTTAAACATCCACCACAGTGGAATCAACATTCCTCACTGTGATGGAAGGCAATAAAGTTCAGTCATCTTCCTCCTTTGTTCACCCGTGGTCAGGGCCTTTGAACAGGGCCGTTGCCGACGGTCCGCTGTTCATGCCCTCTCGTCGGGATGATCGAAACTCCGTCGTAAGGAAGGATCGGAACAATCTGCGGCATGGAGCTCCCGAGTCGGCCGTTTCTTACTGGAGACTGCTGCTTCACGGTGTTAAAGTCCACAGGCCCCGCGGTCGGAGCTCCAACACTGGCGGTCCTCGGCAAAAGATTCCAGGCTCTGCGATGGTAAGTCCGCGCAGCACCCGTGGCTTGAAGCTCCGGGTCGGTCTCCAGGAAAGGCCGCACCACTCCACGTTGTAGGCTGCAAAGGGGGGCAGAGATGAGACACGGAGAAAAATCGCATCTCAGTCGAGGTAAGTGACTGAAAAAGGTTTCCCCTGATCCTCCCCTGCACCCCCCACATACAACATACCAAGAGACATTAAAACTAACATTCAAGACCTACTTAAAATAATAAAAACAGAGAAGGGACGACAGACTGCTGGCGAGGCGGCCATTACGGGCGCCACCTGGTGGTCCACAATGCAAGTATGATCCAAATACAGACCCACACAGATTATAACATCTAAAAGACATTTGGACAGATACATGGATAGGAAAGGTTTAGAGGAATATTTGCCAGGTGCAGGCAATTGGGACTTGCTTAGATGGGGCATCTTGATCGACGTGGATGTGTTGGGTTAAAGGGGTCTGTTTCTGTGCTATATGATTCTATGACAGGACAGTACAGTGGTAGAGTTGTTGCCTTACAGCGCCAGAAACCCAGATTCGATCCTGACTATGGAGTCCTTACCGACTACCTGCAGAATGCTAAAGGGTGACCATATAAGGGTTTATAAAATCATGAGGCGAATGGATAGGGTGAATGCACTTAGTTTAGTTTAGAGATACAGAATGTACACACCTAAAGAGAGTGGTTTGGGACTATGAGTAAAATTATCACCCTGTTGAGGCAAAAGTAATTGGTCATTAAAAAGAATGTACACTGTAAAAATGTGCAGCTTTGAATCTGCTTTACAATGGCAGCAAGTAATGCATTGGCACTTACCTGCACAGTCATTATATTGAAGAAAATATTTAATTAACTGAGAAATGTAGGTATGACTTGGTGGTAAGTAATAAGAATCCATCCGAAACAAAGATATTTAAACCCTTTTTAGTTTTCTCTCTTCTAACACAATGGAGCTTGCACTCGCTTACGCTACCTACATTATAGCAAATGTCTGTGGTACTATATATTGCACAGCCAATTTTCATTTTTGCTGGAAAATGTTTGCGAAACATGGACAGGTGGGGCTGGCATTGATGTGGCATCTTGGTCGGCATGTGGAAGTTGGCTGAAGGGCATGGTTCCATGCTGTATGGCTCCATGATTATTAATTTTCCTCCTTATGCTTAAGATTTCTACTTTTGAATTTGTATTCCCAGATAGTTGAACTCAATAGCTATGGTTGATAAGATGCCATTTTTAATTTATATAACAATATTCAGTAGTCAGTTTCCTATGGTTCATTAACATGCCCTAAGGATATTTGTACATGTTTGGTACAGTACTCCGGACTGGGTCAGGAGAAACAACAAATAATTGATTTTTATGATAGTGCATTTTACTTGGGACAGAAAGGGCAACTTAACTGAGTCTCCACCAATTACGATGGAAAAAGCAGAATCTTCTTTAGGTTTCTGAAGCTGCTTTCTCTTAATAGAACATGGTCATTTTGTTGCCAAGAGTGAATGAAGCTTGCTTGGTTTAATGTTTAGAGTTTATTTTTCAGATCTTGGTTCGGGAGAACGTACGGGTCTGAAAAGAAAGCAGCTTAGCCCGCAGCCATCTTCAAATGGGCATTCTCCACAAGATGAATCATTGAGTCCAATAAAAAAGAAGAAAAAACCTGGTTTAGCCAATTCGAGTAAAGAGCAGGTATAGTAACATCCGAGTGTGTCCAATTCATGCTCTGATACTTTGTAATTTTATCAAGCTGCATCACCCCATATTATTTCATGGTTATAATTTGAAATTGATTACAAAAACCAAGAAAATATGAAGAAGAATGAAAGACCATCTATGAACAACAATCCTAATTTGAAATTGAAAACATAAAAAGCTGGTAAAATAAACAGTGCAGGTCAAGCAGCATCTGTGGAAAGAGAAACTGATAATGCTTTGGGTTTTTTTGTGGTCTTCAATCCTGATCTGTAACCTAACCATGGAATCAACTGCAAAAGGGTTAATAGTAGAGCATAAACAATCTCATTAACTTCCAGGAGACCATTTATAATCCATAACTTCACCTGACCACAATTAAGAATCTAGGTTCAGTTTAGAGATACAGCAAGGAAATAGGCCTTGCAGCTCATCCTGTCCTTACCGACAACTTGCAGGATGCTAAAGGGTGATTGTTTCAAGGTTTATAAATCATGAGGCAACTGGGAAGGGTGAGTGCACTTAGTTTAGTTTAGAGAAACAGAATGTACTCAGGCCCTTCTGCTCACCAAGTCCACCCTGACCATCAATTACCCATTCATGCCAGTTATCCCACGTTCTCATCTATTCCCTGTATGTTAGGGTAATTGTACAGAGGTCAATTAAACTACAAACCCACACGTCTTTGAGATGTGGAAGGAAACACGAGCACTCGGAGAAAATCCATGAGATCGCAGGGAAAATGTGCAAACTCAACACAAACGGCACCCTAGGCCATGTTAGAACCCTGGTTTCTGACGCTGTGAGGCAGAAAATCACACCAACTGCACCCCTATTCCACCCCTGTGGAGATGAGTGTGTTTTGTCAGCTTGGCTTTTATAACTGCAAATGCCCTTCTTACAGGAACCTGTCAAGTTTCCTTCTGAAGGAGTTAGTGTTTCTTTAACCAATTAATATTTTGGAAATTTGTTTCTAACTCGGGTATGCTATGCCTTGATTTTTTTTGGGGGAAAAAAATCAGCTGCATATTCAAATGATATATTTTAAATTTAGTTTAGTGTAGAGATGCAGCGCGGAAACAGGCCCTTCGGCCCACCGAGTCTGTGCTGATCAGCAATACCTGCACACCAATACTATCCTACACACATTCCCAGCCAATTAGCCTCCAAACCTGTACGTCTTTGGAGTGTGGGAGAAAACCGGAGTTCCCGAAGAAAACCCATGCAGGTAACGGATAAAACGTGCAAACTCCGTACAGGCAGCAACTCTACCCCTGTGCCACCTTGCCGCCCTGCTCTATATAATGCTGGTCTATATAATTTCTGATATAATAAAAGCTGCCCAGCTCAAGAATTATTAGTAAGTGTGGCAGTTATTGCCCAAAAGTGCAATATCTTCAATGACATTGAATAGTAAGCTGAATTTGGCTTAAAAAGATGGAGATGCCAATATACATAGTTATTTGAGCAAAGTAAGAGAACAATCTATGATTGCAGAGAATTGTCAATGTCATATTCCTGCATTAGTGAGTAACATTCTTTTCTGGTCCAAAAATGCCCAACCTCTTATTTTCATAATTTTCATTTCTGTATGTTGACATGGTTACTTTCTTGTTTATTTTATTGAAACAAAAATAGGAAATTAGCTACTGCTAGTTTTGCAGTGCACATCAAATTGACTGCAAATGTTATTTTAATTTGATTTTATTAGATTTTACCAGTGCTAAGATCCTTTTGTACCTAGGACCTTTGACATGTACTATATTTGAACCTCTGTGCAGCAGCATATTGAAAAATTAGTAGATTGATATCAAAATATCAAGGATTTGGAACTTTTACGAATTGACATCTAAATCTGACAAATCTAAATTTTGTTTTAATCTGCTCATTTACGGATTTAAAGTTTGGTGTAATGCAGCTTCTAACTTATTTAGACATCTTTTAGATTTTGCAATGTTTTATTTGTGACTTGTTTGATGACAAAGTTAGAGAGGTATGTTTACCATCCTTGGAATTATTTTATCTATCTGTTCAGCTTATAAAGATGGTAGGTAGCTTTCTCAGTATTTTCAAAACTGTACCTGTTTATCATACCCGTTTGTGTTTCTTAGACACAACACTATGCATGTGACATGTTGGAAGGTGGTCTAGTAAATTAGTTTCTTTCTAAATTGAGTCTAAAATTCAATTGATATCATCATGGTTTTTTGGTGCAGGTTAACACAAAAGTAACATTATAATTTGAATGTATCATAATCTGATGTCCAAGCTTATTTATTGTAGATCAAGTAACATATAAGACCCCTGTTATGAAGCAGTCATACACAAGTGTCAGTTTTAAATTGAGTGCAAAGCTTCTCTAAATGTACTTAGTTATCAAGCTCTCAATTACTTTTGTTAATTTAGATATCCTATGTTATGTGGGAACATTGCTGGTATTCTTCTAACTAAACTTGGTGACAAAGGACCAATGCTCTGTGCACATTTAGTGAGATTTAGGTGGATGTGTACGCAACGTCTGGCTGTGCATCTCATTTCACAGATACTTTTCTGAAAATGGCAACTGCATTCCAATTGGAGTCTCCGTAACATGTCTATTTAACCATTGATTTTAAAACAGAGTAATTCTGAGTACTAAAATCAATCCAAAATCAAGGAGCTAGTAATACAAGACCAAGTATGGCTTTATTGTTCCAAATCACTTCCTAATCTTTTTTAAACAAAATCACTGAAGTATAACTCTTGAAGTTTATTTGAGTATACAAGCTTATGACTATCAAGCGGATATTATATAATCTGGGTACATTGCCGTATTGATAATCCAACAATTTATCCTGCCTATATTAAATCTAAATTCTATCTGTAACAAGTTTAATTTTACATTTACTATAGGGGTGATTATCAATATTACGAGGGATCAATGCAATCTCGTAATGTGCAGTATATTTCTCAATCTTTCAAAAAATGCAGTCCTGTTAATGTATCACAGATATAGTGCTTATTCAAAGACAAAATGCAAGCCTTCATATAAGAATAATCTTAGCCAGGATCAATATTTATTGTTTTTGGTTCAATTTGGTCAATAAAAATTTAAAACAATGTATCTTTTTACTTTTTAATTCAATTACAATTTCCCATGTACAGGAATGTTACATTCCTGAATAGTATAACAACTTAATTAATTTCTTCATTTCTTTGTCATATAACATGCTGAAACACGCTTCAACTGTAAGCCAATAGCAAGATATTTACCCATGGGGCATGCCTCTCACTCCATGTCACACTTGACAACATTTGAGAGAGGGTACCTTGGTTGGTTTTACTTGCCGAGAAATCAGAAAGAAAATAATTCACTTGCATAATCAAAAAGCATTTTATAGCCAATTATAGATTGTGGTTGGAAAATGTGGCATTCAGAACAGACATAAGGTATCAATGAGACTACTGGAAATGTACAACATTTAGTTGACAGTTAATTGTTGACCAGGGTTCCAGTGGAGCGCCTTTGTTGTATTGTAGAATCTTGCTTGAATCTGGAGGAAGGCATATCCTTAGTTTAATCTCACAACTGAAAGTATGCAGCGCTGGAAATAAAGCACTTCTTCAGGACTGCACTGAAGTGTCATCCAAGAGCCTTTATTGAAGTAGAGTGGACTATAGGTCTTAAACCTTATGATTATGTGAGTGTCAGCTTGGAGGTAATGCTAATAAATCGATTGATGCCATGGCTCAGATCATTATTTTCCAATGTCAATCCCTTCTCTTTATTGGAAACCAGAGATAAAACATGCTCGTGTAGTGGTCACTATTTCTGAATATACAGTTTTAAAAATGTAACCACAACTTTTCAAATATCTTGTACGCCGACATTTGGCTCTTTTTATAACAAAAAATCGATTCTGTGGTTATGGGTTGGTACAATTGAACAGTCAGCCCAATTTAACATGTTGGCATCATTTTATAATCACATTTTAATGCAACTATTTTATTGACATTGATAATGATTTAATGCCGAAGAAACCTTTTTCTTCTAAATGCACATGCTCATATAACGCCTTTCTACTTTTATCCTCTGAGGTAGTTTTGTGGATAAATTGCTATTTAAAAATGGTACTGAGAAATTATTCCCATTCCAACATTGAAATATATTATCAGTGTTTTTTGTTGCACTGATTTGTTTTTCTTTATAAATTTGTATTTGAGAATTGATGAAATGGTATCAAAGCGAAGGATGATGCGTACAAATTAGCCAGAAAAAGCAGCATACCGGAGGACTGGGAGAAATTCAGAGACCAGCAGAGGAGGACAAAGGGCTTAATTAGGAAAGAAAAATAGATTATGAAAGAAAACTGGCAGGGAACATAAAAACTGACTGCAAAAGTTTTTATAGATATGTGAAAGGAAAGAGATTAGTTGAAACAAATGTAGGTCCCTTGCAGTCAGAAACAGGTGAGTTGATCATGGGGAACAAGGATATGGCGGACCAATTGAATAACTACTTTGGTTCCGTCTTCACTAAGGAAGACATAAATAATCTGCCGGAAATAGCAGGGGACCACGGGTCAAAGGAGTTGGAGGAATTGAGTGAAATCCAGGTTAGTCGGGAAGTGGTGTTGGGTAAATTGAATGGATTAAAGGCCGATAAATCCACAGGGCAAGATAGGCTGCATCCCAGAGTACTTAAGGAAGTAGCTCCAGAAATAGTGGATGCATTAGTAATAATCTTTCAAAACTCTTTAGATTCTGGAGTAGTTCCTGAGGATTGGCGGGTAGCAAACGTAACCCCACTTTTTAAGAAGGGAGGGAGAGAGAAAACGGGGAATTACAGACCAGTTAGTCTAACATCGGTAGTGGGGAAACTGCTAGAGTCAGTTATTAAAGATGGGATAGCAGCACATTTGGAAAGTGGTGAAATCATTGGACAAAGTCAGCATGGATTTACAAAAGGTAAATCATGTCTGACGAATCTTATAGAATGTTTCGAGGATGTAACTAGTAGCGTGGATAGGGGAGAACCAGTGGATGTGGTGTATCTGGACTTCCAGACGGCTTTCGACAAGGTCCCACATAAGAGATTAGTATACAAACTTAAAGCATATGGCATTGGGGGTTCAGTATTGATGTGGATAGAGAACTGGCTGGCAAACAGGAAGCAAAGAGTAGGAGTAAACGGGTCCTTTTCACAATGGCAGGCAGTGACTAGTGGGGTACTGCAAGGCTCAGTGCTGGGACCCCAGCTATTTACAATATATATTAATGAACTGGATGAGGGAATTGAAGGCAATATCTCCAAGTTTGCGGATGACACTAAGCTGGGGGGCAGTGTTAGCTGTGAGGAGGATGCTAGGAGACTGAAAGGTGACTTGGATAGGCTGGGTGAGTGGGGAAATGCATGGCAGATGCAGTATAATGTGGTAAATGTGAGGTTATCCATTTTGGTGGCAAAAACAGGAAAGCAGTCTATTATCTAAATGGTGGCCGACTAGGAAAAGGGGAGATGCAGCGAGACCTGGGTGTCATGGTACACCAGTCATTGAAAGTAGGCATGCAGATGCAGCAGGCAGTGAAGAAAGCGAATGGTATGTTAGCTTTCATAGCAAAAGGATTTGAGTATAGGAGCAGGGAGGTTCTACTGCAGTTGTACAGGATCTTGGTGAGACCACACCTGGAGTATTGCGTACAGTTTTGGTCTCCAAATCTGAGGAAGGACATTATAGCCATAGAGGGAGTGCAGAGAAGGTTCACCAGACTGATTCCTGGGATGTCAGGACTGTCTTATGAAGAAAGACTGGATAGACTTGGTTTATACTCTCTAGAATTTAGGAGATTGAGAGGGGATCTTATAGAAACTTACAAAATTATTAAGGGGTTGGACAGGCTAGATGCAGGAAGATTGCTCCCGATGTTGGGGAAGTCCAGGACAAGGGGTCACAGCTTAAGGATAAGGGGGAAATCCTTTAAAACCGAGATGAGAAGAACTTTTTTCACACAGAGAGTGGTGAATCTCTGGAACTCTCAGCCACAGAGGGTAGTCGAGGCCAGTTCATTGGCTATATTTAAGAGGGAGTTAGATGTGGCCCTTGTGGCTAAAGGGATCAGAGGGTATGGAGAGAAGGCAGGTACGGGATACTGAGTTGGATGATCAGCCATGATCATATTGAATGGCGGTGCAGGCTCGAAGGGCCGAATGGCCTATTCCTGCACCTAATTTCTATGTTTCTATGTTTCTATGAACAGATTTGGTTCCCAGAGAGAGAGAATTAATAAGTGCACATGAAAAGGCAAAAACATTACAATAGCAATCTATAAAAATTACAAAACCTACTAAAAAGCTAATATTTGGTCGTAGAGTTTTTGACATTTGGTGTAATTATTTTTATATTAATTCTGAAATAAAAATAATTCGTTGGATCTGGGTATTCATTGGTCAGTTAGACTATCTGCTGACTTCAGTAAACTTCTCAATTTTCTACAAGACACAAGTTGAGAATGCACACCATTTATGTAGAAGAAAGCTCAATATTGAAGAAACTCGGAACTCGGATCTAAAACAATGTGGTCCACTCTTTTGCAACTTTTAACCTTCATATCTTCCATCACTGATGTATTGTTTCCACCTGCATCTGCGTGGATGTTATCACTGTTGCTGTTTTCATTATTGCCTGGACAGCACAATGAATGTTTATTTCAACACATGGACTATAGTCATTCAAGAGGATGGTCTGCCACCACCTACCTGGGCAGCTTAGGCTGGGAAATAGAAGCTGACCTTGCATGTGACACGTCTTCTTCTTTCGTGTGGCGTGCACAGCCTAAAGTTGTTGGACAACTTGTTCTATTTGATCTTCCGTTTGTGCACGTCGAGTTGATTGCATTAGTCGAAACAGAGCGGACCACGTGAAGGTTGCAATCTTCCACCCCATGTGACACTTCCATTCATGAACAGTCATTTATCAATACAAAGTCTGCATCTTAGGCTTAAGTGAAAACAGATGATACCTTGTTACTGCCATAGTCTTGGCTACTATATGACATAATTTGTGGTGTTTACACATTTAGCATTGATAATTGTTGATCTGGCAAAAAATTTGATTGTTAAAATTTTGTTACAGATGCTCAAAAAAACATTTGAGATGGCAACCAATTTTGCTTACCAATGCATGGATAATTGATCATCAGATCAATAGGATCCAGAATGATTTTAAGATACGATGCCTTCTGCTGCACCACATTTTATCTTAAGCTTAACATAAACATTAAATATGTAGGTCTAGGTTTATTGTCACATGCACCAAGGCATAGTGTAAAGCTTTATTTTGCATGGTATCCAGTCAGATTAGATAATACTCTACATAAATACAATCAAACTCAAGTACAATATGTAGAGCACGGGGGATGATACAGAGTGCAGAATATAGTTCTCAGCATTGCAGTGCACCAGTTCCACAGACAAAGTCCAATATCCCAATGAGGTAGAAGTAGAGGTAGATGAAATGCCCTAGCTTTGTGTGGAGTATACAGTTATAATGAGAGTATCATTAGGTGTTGCATAATTCCAGAAATATGTACAATATTAAAGTTCATTCTTTTCAGTAAAAGTAGTTTGACTTTTGAGCATATTTAAGTATACCTTAATGATAAATTTGGCCAATAGAAAATCTGTGAAAAACTTGGATGAGGAAAGATTGTATTTAAATCTTTGGATTCATAGAATTGGAAACTGCTGCTACTTTTTATGGTACTATTGGAGCATGCATAAGATGGACCGGTATATAACCAAGCCATTTCAGTTTTTACTGATCAAAATTGCTAATGGGTAAAATTGTTGTGCATGTTTTAGACCTCTGCTTAATATTGTTCCAATAAGCTCTCAGTTGATACATTTGCATGGCATGTTTGTTGACTATACTGTTTTGATACTTTTGGCTAGTTTTGTTTCATTTAGGAAATTTGATGGCTGAATTTTTTTCTATTTAGTTTAATATGTGCAGTTGGTTCTGTTATTAATGTGCTTGCATAATGTAAATTGATGAATTATAATACGAATGATGAATTAGGGAACACTATTTGTATAAAGAGGTCAGAATTGGTTAGTACACGATTTTGATCAGGGACTAAACCAATTGAAAGTTACTTTGGAAATTAACAAGCAGAAAAATAAGCTCTTTTGGGAACAAAAGTCTGGAGGGGAAACACTTTCCATACTGCCTGTCTCTATTAATAAGGCATCATTGCCTTGTAAGAACATGGCTGCTATTTAATCTGTGGGTGGCCATTGAAATTGACAAACAATAACTTCCACTGATACTCATGCAAATGAATTTTATTAATCAATGTAACATGCAGCCTTTAGTATTTTCAGCTTGTGGTAACAAAAATAAACGCAGCTATTAAAAATATCTTTTATTTTTGAAAATCCTGTGGGAGGGGGAATAACTTTATTATTGTGTCTGAAACTCTAATTCCTAACCCATTTTCCCCACTTGTTTTTATAACACAATTTTCTGTAATGCGAGGTTTCTTTGTGACACAGCCTTCATGTTATAACAGAGTTACCTGTACACTGTAACCATGTGATCTGAGCAATTTTGCATGATATTTTGTCTCACTGAGATGGATTACTTTGAGCGTCAACCAAAACCCATGTCGTTTTCTTAATAACCCTCTTGATTCAACAGCAGCATGTTCCATCTTGCCATTTAAACCTGCACCTAATGGTGAACCAGTGACAAAAGTGCACTTGTATTGTTTAGCAAATCAAACTAATTACGTAGTGATATGTGGCGTGATGCATCATTCGTGGTGACTGTAGAATCTTAATATTTTCATTTTCAATAAGAGGATGGACATAAATTCCTTCATTTCATCTATGCATCATCGGGGAAGTATATTTTTGTCTCTGATTTTAAAATTGGACACTTGTTCCCTGGAACCTCTTGGCTGGATTACATTTTAGTTAGACTGTTTAAAATTCTCTATTTTTCTTAATCTTTTTTCCCCCTCATATTATTCAGATTTTTCTATTTTAGTATGAAGCTTTTATTCATCGGTATTTAAAAAGAAAATGCTATGAAGCATTAAGTTAAGACAATTCTCATTCTACCTAGACATTTCCATAGGTGACACTATCTTAGTGTATCAATTTTTCTGTGTTGTCTCAAAGAGAAATGGTTAATCCAGGTAATTTCAATGTAAAATTATAAGCAGTTAGACACAAATTACTGGAGCAACTCAGTGGGTGAGGCAGTATCTCTGGAGAAAAGGAATAGGTGATGTTTTGTGTCGAGATGTCTTCAGACTGAGAGTCAGGGTATGTCTTCATTGCTGAAAATATCTAAATGTCATTTTGTTGGCATAGAAGACATTTTGAGCACAATTTAAGTTTTGGAGGATCTGTCTATCCCAATTTTCAAATATTTTGTCCCTTTCTTTCAGCTTTGCTTGAATTTTGTTTCTCTAGTGTGGTGTCTAGTAAGTTTCTAGTATTATCTCTCTGCCATGGTCCAACTTTTATGTTTAGAATTTTTTTTTAGGTCCTTTTTAAAGTTTTGTCAGGAATTGAAGAGACTCTGAAATATATTACACTTTATAAATTCCAAAAGGGGCGTAACAAGTAATTTAACAGGCTCCCCTTTCCTCCTAACATGTGTGCTAAAATTTGTTGGACTGACTAGTCACTAATAGTTTATCATTAGCTGGTTTAGATTGAGCATCATTAATTATTCTGAATGGTTTTTTAGTTAGTTTAGTCTGAGCATCATTAATATTTCTGCGTAAGTAATGATGCCATCCAAGAGCTTCAGAAAGCTTTGGATTATTGCACAGTCATCTCCTATCTTATAACTGTATGTAATTTGAAGGAACCGAGTGCTTTGTAATTTGGCCAGCCTGTTACTTTTGTAAGTTTTAGAGAATTGTCCATCAACTTGTTCTTGGGATTAACTCTGTATTTTGATTTGCTAAATGACGTTTATGTCCAACAAGCAGAGTGCTATTTAATATAAGATGCTTATTTATCAGTAATGGATCGTACATGTTGAGAAATGGAGTGGACCTTGATCTTGGTGCCTTCCTGTCTCCTAACTTAATTTTGTGTTGTTGACCATATGCTGTAGATAATTAAAATCCTCAGGTTTGCTGTTATGTTAAATTATTACTGTCTTTCGTAGAAGGGTGACAGAAAGACTAAGCTGGCTCAAGTTTGACTAATTAAGGAACATGTTGAGCTTTAGCAGATCCAACGACATCAAGTGTCACAATGTGATCTTTATCTGGATCATGTAGTCTTCATCTGTCTTGAGTTGCTATTGCTCGCCATTTAGCACCGTTATACAAATTTACTGCATACATTGATTGCATTTTTTAATCTAACATGGACAGGCTACTTTCTTTTCAGCATGATGTGTGTTCACAGTATATTAGAGCCCATTTGAGATGTTCTCCAAAATTTCTTGGACATTGCCTTTCTTTCCTTGAGTGTTCTAAATGTTGCTCTCACTTAGTTCAGCTATCATTTTTTGTTGTTCTTTTACCTTGCCACAAATTCATCCCATTTCTCTTCCAGTGACTCTTGTGTGTGTCCCTGATTACCTGCCTCTGATTAGATGGTTGTTTGTACAAAAACATATATGTTCTAAATATGTAGTGGAGCCAAACTACATTCAAGACTTGTTCCATCAAGGCTGTATTTCTAATTATTAGCAATAGAGTAGGAGGATTTATTAGTTGCTCCAACACATGGTTTAGATTGCAATTAGTAACATCAATGTTGTTTATACTTTATTTTCAAATTAACAATTTTGGATATGTGCTATGTGCACAAGAGGTTTCAGTCTTGGTTCTGTGCTTCTGTCTCGGGAGTAGGATTGAAGTTGCAATTTCTAACAATTCTGAATGCTGGTATTTAAGGATTCAAATTGGAGAGAGCCCTTTTAGAAAATGAAAGAACTCTAATGTAAAGTTAACTTTCATGCACAGCACCAGCCCAACTAAAAATATCAGAAAGTAGAACGTCAGTCGGAAGATAGTGGTCGTAGAGTACGAGGGTGCCCCTCTGCCATTATAGATGCTCTCACTAGGGTCTCCTTGATATCCCACAGCCTCGCACTTGCTCCCCCTCCCCCCATTCATAACAAGGACAGAGTCCCCTTGTCCTCACCTCCCCCCCCCCTCCATCAGCCGTCGCATACAGCATATAATCCTCCCACATTTTCGCCACCTCCAACGGGATCCCACTACTGGCCGCATCTTCCCATCTCCACCCCTTTCTACTTTCCGCAGAGACCGTTCCCTCCGCAACTCCCTGGTCAACTCGTCCCTTCCCACCTAAACCAACCCCTCCCCAGGTACTTTCCCCTGCAACCGCAGAAGATGCAACACCTGTCCCTTTACTGAAATCCGCCTGTGCATTAATCCCAAAGACCTGAACACTGCCATTAAGCGCCCACACCATCCCATGAAGACAGTTGAGGATGTTGCAGCAAAGATCGGAACGGCCACCCTATTTTCCATTTGACTCGCAAGACGACCCTACTGTTTACATGTTACAGCATGCTGCTGCCAAGAACTCTGATCCTACAGTGACGATATCTGTAAACAATGTTGCTTTTGGTGCGAAACTGGACACGGGCGCGAAAGTCAACACAATGTCAATCAACCTTTTTAACAAGATCAGGGCTAACGAGCCACTTGTCAAGGACGCGTCCACTTTACATGCTTTTGGTGGGGAGGTGCTGGTTCCTCTGGGCAAAACAAACTTGAAATGTGTACTGAAGAAAACAACGAGGGAATTGACTTTCTATGTGTTGAACTTTAATTCGGTTACCCTGCTTGGCAATCGTGCCTGTCAGGAACTGGGGCTGATTTCCTTTGATAAAACTGTCCACAAACTGCAAGTTTCTTTTGATCCACTGAATGACTTCCCTGGTCTCTTCGACAACAACCTAGGCAAGTTGCCTGTGTCCTACAAGATTATTATTGACCCCGATGTGGCACCCGTAGTCCGTAACCCGCACAGATTGTCATTTGCCATGACTGACAAGGTTCACTCTATGCTGAAGGACATGGTCTCCAAAGGTGTA
The DNA here is from genome assembly GCA_038087875.1 of Malacoraja senta. Classification (NCBI taxonomy): domain Eukaryota; kingdom Metazoa; phylum Chordata; class Chondrichthyes; order Rajiformes; family Rajidae; genus Malacoraja; species Malacoraja senta. Next base: position 43,198,405 of record CM075982.1, on the reverse strand, counting down.
ATTGAAGCAGTCAGCGACCCCACCGACTGCCACAGTCAAGAAGGGAAAGGATGAAATCCGCCTGTGCATTAATCCCAAAGACCTGAACACTGCCATTAAGCGCCCACACCATCCCATGAAGACAGTTGAGGATGTTGCAGCAAAGATCGGAACGGCCACGCTATTTTCCGTCCTAGATGCAAAGAATTCATTCTGGCAGATACCACTGGACAAGAGGTCATCAAACCTCACCACATTTGCCACCCCATTCGGCAGATATAAGTTTCTGAGAATGCCATTCGGGATCAACTCCGCCAGTGAAGTCTTCCAAAGAACTATGGAGCAATTATTCGAGGGTCTGCCTTGTGCCATTATTGTCGATGATATCCTTGTCTATGGTAAAGGCGCAGCGGAACATGACCACAATCTCAGGCTCATCTTGGAGCGTGCTGTCAAGATCAACCTCAAGCTCAATCCTGACAAGTGCAAGTTCAGGGTTCCAGTGGTCTCCTATGTCGGCCACATCTTCACCCCTGACGGCCTCAAACTGGATCCGAAGAAAACTACTGCCATCACAGAAATGCCTGCACCCACTGACGTGAAAGGCCTGCAACGTTTCCTGGGCATGGTAAACTATCTCGGAAAGTTCATACCAAACCTCAGCGAATTAAGCTCCACACTGCGGCAGCTGACAAAAAAGGACACTGCATGGTCATGGTTCCAGCAACATCAGGATGCCTTCGATGTTCTGAAATCAAAACTGACCAGTGCACCGACCCTGACTTTTTTCGACCTGAAACGTCCGGTGGTGATCACCTGCGATGCCTCGAAATTCGGGCTCGGCGCAGCCTGCCTGCAACCGTCTGATGATGGCACCCTACCTCTCGCACCATGACCGACATGGAGCAGCACTACGCGCAAATCGAAAAGGAACTGCTGGCGGTCGTCTTTGCCTGCTCCAAATTCCACGACTTTGTCTATGGCAACACGTTCATGGTTGAGACGGACCACCAGCCACTGGTGACAATCTTGAACAAGCCTATCCATGCCGCTCCAGCTCGTTTGCAGCGCATGATGATGCAGCTGCAGCGGTACGACTTCTTATTACCTACACAAAGGGTAAGGACATGCATGTTGCTGACACACTCTCTCGTGCCCCTCGAGCATCTTGCGAACAACACCCACACGAACGGGAGAATTTCACGGTTCTCGGTGTCGGTCTAGTCTCCAGCAAGCAACTGCGTACTCTGGCCGCGCACACTGCTAATGATGATACGCTTCAAGCCCGCTCGTCCATCATCAAAACAGGCTGGCCAGACAAACAATCCAACACGCCCACAGAGGTGCAGCCGTACTTCTTTGTCCGTGATGAACAGGTGGTTCACGATGGTGTGGTCGTTAAGGGCCACAAGGTAGTGGTTCCTGCAACGCTACAAGACGAATACTTCAAAGAGGTACACAGCGGTCACCCAGGAGCCGACTCCACACTGGCACGCGCCCGGGATCTGTTCTACTGGCCCGGAATGGCCACGTACATCCGGGACCGCGTAGCCTCCTGCCCCACTTGCAACAATCTTGCACCTCATCAGCAGCGGCAACCCCTTCTGCAACAACCTCCACCAGCACTGTCTTGGTCGTCGCTGGCTGCGGACATTTTCGAATGGTGCGGTAAGCACTACCTCGTTCTGGTCGACTCATTTTCCAACTGGTTTGAACTTGACCAACTGACCTCCCTCACGTCTGAGATGGTCATCAAGAAGCTGAAAAGACAATTCTCAGCCCATGGCATTCCTGTCATTCTGAGAACCGACAATGGTCCACAGTTTACCAGCCACTTGTTCAAGCTTTTCGCAGGCCGATGGAACTTCCAGCACGTCACAAGCAGTCCCGAGTATCCACAGAGTAATGGACTCGCTGAACGCGCTGTCAGAAGCGCCAAGCACTTGCTGGAGGGAGCGCGCATTTCAAAGTCAGACGTCTATCTCGATCTCCTGAATCTCAGAAACATCGCACGAGACGGAACCTTGGGGTCACCAGCACAGTGGCTGCTGTCGAGGGTGACGAGGTGTCCGGTCCCCATCGCACAACAGCGGCTGGTTCCTCGGGTGTTGAAGCCCGCCACTATCCAGCAACGTCTCCAAGAGAAGCACGACATCCAGAAACGGTCATACGACAGTTCCAGCAGACCACTCCAGCCTCTACTGCCGGGCCAGGTCGTCCGTCTACGAACTCCAACTGGACATTCTCGTCTGGGCGTTGTTGTGCGCCCGACTGATGAGCCGCGATCGTACCTTGTGGACTGTGAGGGAGCGGTTTACCGGAGAAGTCGACAACACCTGCTTGCTGTGAAGGAGCCCCGACCACCGCCTGCTGATCCCTATGCTCCGCCGCTCCAGTTCCAGCCGCCTTCCGCAATGTCTCCCGCCCGTCCCCGCATGCCTGGCATCCCCCCACGTCACTCTGTCTCCACTAACTACGGGGTTACACCCACCGCATGTTTCCCCCCTCGGTCACCACAATCCTCTCCCGTGCGATTTTCACCTTCAGCCTCTCCGCCTAATCCTTCAGTTGAGGGAGGGGATGGTTGGGTCCGCATGCGCTCGGGCCGTGTTAGTAGACCACCAGACAGGTATGGCGAGTATGTTTAATACGCTTCCTTTCCACATTTAATCTTTAGGGGGAAGGATGTAGATTGATGATGCATGTGAATCAATCACACTTAAACAGCATCACTAACTCCACCCCATTATAACATTTATACTAACGCCCATTCCCAGCACCATTAGTTGAAGCAGCCAGGATGAACTGACAACACCTCGTTTTGTAATGCTGCCAAGTTAATGTGCTGATTAAAGATGTGTGTAAATCTTATACTGTTTGAAGTGATTTACACTCCCCCCTCAATTCCGTCCAAGGACCCTAACAGTCTTTTCAGGTGAGGTAGAGCTTCACTTGCACCTCCTCCCACCTCATCTGCTGTATCCGCTGTCCCAGGTGTCAACTCCAATACATTGGTGAGACCAAGCGCAGGCTCGGTGATCGTTTCCCCCAACACCTCCGCTCAGTCCGCCTGAACCTACTGATCTCCTTGTTGCTCAATACTTTAACTCCCCCTCCCATTCCCACACTGACCTATTTGTCCTAGGCCTCCTCCATTGTCAGAGTGAGACCCAGCACAAATTGGAGGAACAGCACCTCATATTTTGCTTGGGTAGCTTACACCCCAGCGTTATGAACATTGACTTGATCTAACTTCAAGTAGCCCTTGCTTTCCCACTCTCTCCACCCCCCCCCCCTCCCAGTTCTCCCACCAGTCTTACTGTCTCCGACTACACTTTATCTCTGTACCACCCACTCCCCTGACATCAGTCTGAAGAAGGATCTTGACCCGAAACGTAACCCATTCCTTCTCTCCAGAGGCGCTGCCTGTCCCGCTGAGTTACTCCAGCATTTTGTGTCTACAGTCAGAAGATAGTGACTGAAGCAGCAATAGGAGATACATTCTAGGGAAAATAAAGACAAGGAGATTTTACAATGAGCATGTTGATCAACAAGAGGAGATACTCGAATACTGCACCATACTGGAAGAAATCAGAGACAGGAAAATTGCAAAACAAAAGGATTAAGAGCGGATTATCTTGTGGCATAAGAAAAACCCCATTATACATAATGGTGGTTCAGATTTGAAATGGACCGCCAAATTGGGTAGTGGAAATGGATGCAGTAAAGCTTCTTAAGAGGAATTGATAAATAATTGAAGTGAAATATTTGCAAGCGAGGCAGAGGATTGAGGCCACGTGGATGTGTCTGAGAACCTGCAATCTTGATGGGCTGGTTGACCTCTTCTTGTGCTGCATTTTTCCATGATTTGTAAATAAAAACCCAAATGCTGGTATAACGTGGAGAAATGTGAAACTTTAGTGGCAAAAACAGGAAGGCAGATTATGATCTGAATGGTGTCAGATTAGGAAAAGGGGAGGTGCAACAAGACCTGGGTGTACATCAGTCACTGAAAGTAAGCATGCAGGTACAGCAGGCAGTGAAGAAAGCTAATGGCATGTTGGCCTTCATTTCGAGAGGATTTGAGTTTAGGAGCAAGGAGGTCCTACTGCAATTGTACTGGGCCCTGGTGAGACCGCACCTGGAGTATTGTGTGCAATTTTGGCCTAATTTGAGGAAGGACATTATTGCTATTGAGGGAGTGCAGCGTAGATTCACGAGGTTAATTCCCAGGATGGCGGGAATGACATATAATGAAAGAATGGGTCGATTGGGCTTGTACTCACTGGAATTTAGAAGGATGAGAGGAGATCTCATAGAAACATATAACATTCGTAAAGGATTGGACAGGCTGGATGCAGGAAAATGTTTCCGATGTTGGGGAAGTCCAGAACCAGGGGTCACAGTTTCTGAGCTGAGGAAAAACTTAATCACCCAGAGAGTTGTGAATCTGTGGAATTCTCTCCCACAGAAGGCAGTGGAGGCCAATTCACTGGATGTTTTCTAGAGAGAGTTAGATTTAGCTCTTAGGGCTAAAGGAATCAAGGGGTTGGGAAAAAGCAGGAACGGGGTACTGATTTTAGATGATCAGCCATGATCATATTGAATGGCGATGCTGGCTCGAAGGGCTGAATGGCCTACTCCTGCACCTATTTTTCTATGTTTCTATGCTGCATATATCTTTGCCTATTCTGTATGTTTTTAATGATTTGGGGTAGCATTATTTAAAACAAAATTATCCCTGAAGGTTTTTCCAATTAATTGCTTAGTAACTTTTCATACTTGGTGAATGATGTATTTTTAGTAATAAATTCATGAAATTGCACAGTGGTTGTATTTCCAGAATATATATTTTTTACTGCATTCCAGAATGTTTTACTTGGCAATAAGCTGAATACAGTTAAAAACAGTGTGGGGTTTGTATGTTTGGCATTTATAGTGCAGATGAAAGTGTAGGGAACATTTTACTTGTAATTCACCATTGCATATCCCTGCGGGTTCTTATTCAAAAGGCGAGGAAGATGGAGGATGAGCATACTAATTCAGATGAGTTGGCATCAAAATGATAAAAGCCAGTGATTTACCTTTTTGACTGATCTATTTTGAGCTCTGTCCGATCTCAAATCTATGAAAATAGAACTTCCAGGAAAGAGTGGGGATCTTCCTGGGTTTGTTAATGAATACAAAATTATATCAATGTGACATTAATGATTAAAAGAGCAGCTAAATGCCTTGAGTCTCGAGTAAATAGCATGCATTTTCCCCGTATGTTACAGATTAAGTTTTTTATTTTATATAGACCTTTATCCAATCAGAGAATTTGTAACATATTATAAAAAGAAGAAAGATTTTAGTTTTCATGACCTCCAGACTCGCCAGTATATTTTAGCCAATGAAGTAGATGCGAAGCAGTTGATTTGTGCATGTGCAAATTTGAAATAAGTGCTGATATTATTTGATTTGGATGCTGGCTGATCAACAAATGTAGTGTTAGTGGGTGGTGGGTAGGTGCTCATATAGGTTATAGCTATTACTCAACTTTCTCAGATTCTTCAACTTTCTAAGAAACCCAAACCACCCTGGCTTCACTTTCATTTCACTCTTGCCATTGGGAAGAAGGCATAGGAGCCTGAAAACTGTAAGATCCAGGTTCAGGAGCAGCTTCTTCCTGACAACCATCAGGCTATTAAACACTATAATTTCCAAATAAGCTCCGAACTACATAGATTTGGGGAGATTGTTTTTGTCTTTGCACTATTATTATATGTTTATATATATATATATATATATATATATATATATATATATATATATATATATATATATATATATATATATATATATATATATATATATATATATCACTGTTGTGCTGCTGCAGGTAAGAATTTCATTGTTCTGTTTCGAGACATATGACAATAAAACACTTTTGACGATCTTCTTCAGACTGAAGAATTGTCCCAAACTGAAACATGACGTATCCATCTTCTCAATAATTGCTGCCTACCCACTGAGTAACTCCAGCACTTTGTGTCTTTTTTCCCCACAATGGAATGAGCGGCTAGGGGAGGTAGTTGAGGCAGGGACAATCACAACGTTTAAGAAACAGTTAGACAGATACATGGATATGACAGGTTTGAAGGGGTTTTAAGGATAAGGGGGAAGTCTTTTAGGACCGAGATGAGAAAAACATTTTCACACGGAGAGTGGTGAATCTGTGGAATTCTCTGCCACAGAAGGTAGTTGAGGCTAGTTCATTGGCTATATTTAAGAGGGAGTTAGATGTGGCCCTTGTGGCTAAAGGGATCAGGGGGTATGGAGAGAAGGCAGGTACAGGATACTGAGTTGGATGATCAGCCATGATCATATTGAATGGCGGTGCAGGCTCGAAGGGCCGAATGGCCTACTCCTGCACCTATTTTCTATGTTTCTATGAAGGGGTTTGGGCCAAACGCAGGCAGGTGGGACTAGTGTAGCTGGGACATGTTGGCTGGTGTGGGCAAGTTGGGCTGAAGGGGCTGTTTCCACACTGTATGACCCTATGACTCTATAACACAATGTCTTTCAGCCACATTTCTAATATGGAGTGTGTAAATGCAAATTACATGGGCAAGAAGTGGAATTACTCCAGCTTACGAGTTATCTTTCCAACATACTTGGAAAGAGTGAAAAAGGCACTGACACCTGGTTGCCAAACTTATTCATTCTATTTACTGCAACCTTTAAGATTTAAAAAACTAATTAACTGTGACTGGTGTCCAAAGACAATGGAAGGGACAAATACACACTGTGAGCGAAGGTGAGGTTTAAGGTGACTAATCATACAAACATAACAGAATTAAATGGAGGCCAAAGGAACAGCAGATGCTGATTTACCAAAAAATATATCAAAGTTCTAGAGATACTCAGTGGTTCAGGCAGCATCTCTGGAGAACATGGATAGGTGGAGTTTCAGGTCAGATCCTTTTTCACCCCTCAATTTGAAACGTCATCTATCCATGTCCTCCAGAGATGTGGCCTGACCTGCTGAGTTACTCCAGTACTTTTTTTTCTTTTTTCTTTTTGACAGAATTAAACATCAGATTCATTCATAAACAGGTTTCAACCACTGGCATCCTATTGGATGATCTATTTTAAAATAAATTTTCAGATTACAACTAATTACAAATTTGCGATGACTGACAAAAGTCATTAAAAAAAAAAGACAAATTGGTTGGTTTAGGGATTGTTTAAAATATATAGATGTGAATAAAGTTATAGAACAGTTCAGAGTTCCAAAGGGAAGTTATTATTTTTAATAGCAACATGTTAAGTTTTGTGCTGGAAAGTTTTACAGTTCTTAATTTACCCAAGCCACCCACAACACAGACTCCGTAACTAAAATCTGGGTCCTTTGTTTTCAGTGATCTGGAGCAAAGCATCAGGGAGTTGGCAGTATTGAAGTGGAGTATTAAAGCAGCTGAATGGAGACAAGAAACTGCAGATGCTGGAATCCTGAGCAAAACACAAAATGCTGGTGTTACTCAGCAGGTCAGGCAGCATCTGTGGAAGGAATGTATAAGCAACATCTTCAGACCGCATAGGCATCTTTTTGGGTTAGGACCCTTCTTCCGATTCCAATTTGAAGTATCGTTCCGACTCAACACTTCACCTATCCATTCCCTCTTAAGATGCTGCCTGAACAACTCCAGCACTTTGTGTTGTGACTAAAGCAGCTCAAGTCAGCACTGGCCAAGTATGTTCATGGACTTTAGTTCTTTAAGATGTACGTACATCATTCCTTGATGAATCAGACACCTACCACTTTTGTTAAGGCACATAAAGTGTGCATTTCAGTATACAGCTCCAATTCCTTTACCCATTGGGAAAGAGCCTAAAACATCATGTCATACTTTGTCAAAAAGTACCCTTTCGTCATTTCATTCTTTCTTCCACAATGTAGCCAGGTGTACCACCAACACATCTCCTGCCTCCTCCTGAATCTCCACACAATCCAAATGATAACCAACAACAGTTTGGTTTTCCCTGTTCCTCGACCTACCCTGCCAACAAGCTCAATGCATTTGCCTCCACCTCATAGTTTCATTTCAGGCCATCAAGTGGACCAAACCATTCGCAATCTCATTGTCCTACTTGACCCAAAATGGAACTTCCAATCTCATCACAAAACCTACCTTTAGTTCAGTAAAGTGATCAAAGGGGCTACTGGCAAGGTCATAAAGAAACATTTGCCAAAACTCACTTGGGGCGCCATCATGATCATTCAGCCCGAGCCTTGCTCCAAATACGGAGAACTCCTGAACTGATCTAATAGTGGCTGCTTTGACATAGGGAACAGGACCCCCCCCCCCAAAAAAAACACTATAGTTCATAGGCAAAAGATGAGAGGGAGAAGATTTAAAAGGGACCCAAGGAACAACAACTTCTCAGAGACCCATGTGTACATGGAATAAACTGCCATAGAAAGTGGTTGAGGCAGGTTGAGTGGTTGAGGTACAATAATAACTTTTTTAATGCATTTGGGCAGATTCATGGACAGGAAAGGTTTAGAGGGATATGGGTCAATCGAGAGAAAATAGTACTTGCTTAGATGGGCATCTTGGTCAGCATTGACATTGGGCCGACGAGCCTGGTTTTGTGCTGTGATACTCGATGTCTCTATAAAGACAGCATTTACCCAAACATGGCATCAAAAGTGTTCAGGTAAAACCAAAGTCAACTTGAAGCAAGTGTAAAACTCTCCACTATTTAGATTCCTGTCAAGTACAAAAGCAAATGACAGTGCTTATCATAGATTAATTCGTACAATGCTTGGATATTCTGTAGTTGCTCCTTGAGGCGGTGTCCCAAGTCAGCCATCTTTAATTGTTTCAACAATGATACTTGTGTCAAGGGGTTGGAAGCAAAGGTAGTTGCTCGTGAATCAGAAGGATTGCATTCTACAACATTAATGTGTGGTTCAGTCATGATGAAGGCGAATATATTGGCACATTGGTAGGCAGTCAGAACCTTTTTCCCAGGATGGAAAAATCAAATGCTAGAGGGCAGAGCTATAAGGTAATGGGGCAAAGTTTAAAAGGAGATGTGCGAGGCAAGTTTTTATTTTACACAGAGGGTGGCGAGTGCCTGGAAGGCTTCACCGGGGTTGGTGCTTGAGGCAGATACGATAGTGGCATTTAAGAAGGTTTTAGATAGGCACAGGTATATGCAGGGAATGGAGGGATATGGGTTATGTGCAGACAGATAAGAGATGATCTTGATATCATGTTCAGCACAGACATGGCAGGCTGTAGAGCCTGTTCTTGTGCTGTACTGTTCTATGTTCTAAGAAAAGAGGACTCCAAATTCTTTGGGACACTGGAATCAGTCATGGGATAAGAGGAACCTGTACAAGATGTCATAGCTGGGAGATTCACACCAAACTTTCAAGGCTTGGGCATCTGCATAGAGCAGTAGAAATAAGCTGCACAAGGGAACTGGAGTGGTAGATGGCACTCGTAGAAAATAGTACAGTTTTAAATGGGAGCAGACTATATGAGAATACAGAAGGAAATAAAACTGACATAGATTACAAAATTCTAAGCATCATAAATAAGTTCAATGAGCTGCAGAAACAGCTGTGCAGGAACATGTATAGCCGTAAATGAAACTTTACCTCCCACAAAAAAATGGTCAGGAATAGGCACTTAATATTGGCAGATAAAAGATGTTTAGAAAAGATGGGGAAGAAAAAATGTGGGTGGGATGGGAGGTACTGGTTGGAAAGAGACATTATAATGCTGGAGGGAAGGCATGTCCTTGAGAAGTCAAATGTATTATTCACTTAGTTAGAGTTGGATAACAAGAAGGGAGCCATCAAATTACTGAGGGTATGCTCCAGGTTTCCCAATAATAAGTGGCAGCATAAGGAGCAAATCTGCAGAGAAATTACAGAAATGTGCAAGAACTATAGTTGTGAGTTTGGGGGCTTTCAAATGAAACCTTTGATTAGGTAGAATAATGTTAAAGGACAAACATAGCAAAGACTTCCTCAATTGTATTCAACAGAAAGACCTTGGCCAATGAGGCACAAAGCAACATTGAATTGACTTCTAGGAAGCAAGGTGATCCAACTGACCAAAGATCAGGGAGGGGGTACTTGGGAAGCAGTGATCATCAAGTTAAAAAGGTTTACATTAATAGCACCGAATGGCATGGAACAATCAAAAGCAAAGATTCTCAACTGGAGGAGGGCTTACTTCAATGGAATGACAAACACCGAAGTAATGGAAAATTAAGTATTGGAGATAAAACTGCAATAGAACACCAAGTAACATTTTTAGAAGGGGAGATGTTTTAGGTACAGACTGGGTAACATTTCCACCAGTTGGAAAATTAAGGGAAACATAACCAGTACAAAATGACAAAGGATGTCCAGAGGCATACACAAAAAGGGGAGGTTTGATGCGAATCAGCTGAATAACTCAAGAGTATCAGCTTGAAGGCAGTTAATATAACAAGAGAATATAAACCAGAGGCAAGGGTTACCTGACATTTTAGAATGAAATGTTTATACCGTTGGATTGTTAAATGACCCAGGTGGAATAGGAGGTGTGGTTTCTCTGGTTTGCATTTGGCTTCACAGGCAGTGGAGAAGAACAAGGACGGAAGATCAGTTTGGGAAATGAAAGGAGAATTGAAATTGCATGCAACTGGGAGCTTTTGATGGCTTATGCGGACGAAGCACAGGTTCTCTGCAAACCAGTTACCAAATCTGCATTTGGTCTCTCCAATCAATACAGTGGTGGCCACATCGGGAGCACAAAGTGTGGTAGACGAGGGTGGAGGAGATACATTCCACTCTTTGCCTCATCAGGAAGGGCTGTTTAGTCCCTGGAAGGTGGCGAGGAAGGAGGTATAGGAACAATTTTGCACCTCCTACAGTTACAGTGGAAAATGCCAGGGATCAGGGAAGGGTGGATGGTGAGTCACATGATAGTGATCCCTGCAGATTCCTCAACTTTCTAAGAAATCTCGTGCACATCAAATCTCCTCAATCTTCTAAGGAAGTAGAGAAATTGATGGACTTTCTTTATGATTGCATCAATGTGCTGGGTCCAGATGGGCCGTAACCTGAAACATCACCTATCCATGTTCCCCAAGAGATCTGCCTGACCCACTGAGTTACTCCAGCAGTTTGTGTTTTATTTTGTATATTTGCACCTGCAGTTCCTTGTTTCTCCGTGTTATATCGTGGCACCCATTTGCATTATTTATCAATATAGGTCCATGCGGATTTGTTTATATTCTGCTTCCAATTCCACCACTTTTGCAGTCTGAATAATTGTTTTCATGCAAATTTGAGCATAGACCTAATAACGATGCTCCCTTCACGTGAACCAAAAGCTCAGAATTATCTGCTTTTAAGGTGTGGTTCCAAACTCTTTTTAACATGATCTCACACTCTGGCCAGTCATCAACATTGTGTAATAAACCATTCTAATGCTGTAAGCTCCACAAAATGTAAGAGCAATAGTAAAGGAGAGTAAACAGATATATATTTAGTGTCTTAACATAAACACACAAATCTTCAGAAGTGACACATGTTAACATATGGCATTTGCATCCATTTGTTTTGCTGAATAAAACATATCAGGCATGTGAATGCTAAAACGCCCCAGCTATTACCTTTACATGTGATTTCACATCCTAATGGGATGTTGGCATAGTGTGGGTTTCAGTATTATATTGTGAATTTGCATGTACCTATTTGACATTTGGGCAACGCTGTTCCCAAGTAATAGCTTCCATGCTCAAACTGGTCAAGTCTGAACACCATGGTAATAAAATCACATTTTATTGCCCAATATTTATTTTACATAGTCTCTGTAGAGTGGCCATGCAACAAATGGTTTAATATATTTGGCATAATATCTGGTTTTGTTAAAACTTCGCCAGAGGTACAGAGTTTTTTAAATGAGCATTTGTCTATCATGCTTACCTTCAACTTTCCTCTTCTCCTTCAAAGAGCATTAATCGTGAAATTTCCAATTTGGTTATTTTAGGACATAGCCAGCTAATATTACATCACTCTGGAACCAGGTCTTTAACTAACTTAAAACCACTCAAAGACCTAATTTACCTTTTTTTCCCCATTCTCTGATGGATTTCCTTACAGTTCTGTTCTGTACTCAATATTCTTCTTACTTCAGTGATTTTGTTTTAGGGTATATGCTATGGATGGTGTCATTGGTGTCAGCTGAAATCGGTAAATTGAAGCTTTTTTTAATTTTAAAAGTTCCCTTCTTTCATAACAGCAGCCCATATTTCCAGTTGTGGGTTGTATGTTTAGGGAGAATAATTAATTTGTGTCTGTGATTCCACCTGAGGGGGGAATTTTTGAAAGATAAATATAATTTAAGGAATGTAAGTAGCATAGGAGCCAAATTCAATTAATTCAAGATCACAAATTTTGGTGCAATATGCTTTGAATTTGTGAAAATCTGCTTTGCAAAGATAATTAAATATTCTTGTATACTTCACTTTGTGCATCCACCCTAAATTGTCAAGTTAGTTCAGCAATACAGTGTGGTCTTTGCATTGCATTGAATCCTCACCTTTGATTTCTTGATAATTCCCAGAAATTGGTGCTGTAATTGTTCTTGCCAAATCGAAATGCTCTACATCACTGTGTTATGACTGAAATGCCACAATTACAATCACATTGATGGAACCTATCTGATGCACCTCTGCTGGGTGTAGAAAAATCTCCACCAAGTTGCAGTAGCGCCATTGTATTTTGAAGGTTGGACCATAATCTCAAAGCCTATCCATTGCAGACTAGGAATTTGTCTTCCAATTAACCAATTTGTAGTACCCAATTGAATGTAGGAGAAATGAACAACTGCAAAAATATTTTGACTTGTGATGGCCGTGGATCACAATGGAGTTTTTAATGTTGAATTAGCTTGTAGCATTTCTCCTACTAATACATTTAAAAGTCATTCACATGGCCACATTTGATAAATTTGACTTCCATCACATCAAGAGATGGATGACAAATAACTTTGGAAACTGGGCAGGCTCTAAGGGCTATTATGAACAGGGAGGAAAGGAAGAGAGATCTATGAATGAAATTCCATGGTGTACTCCTGAAATAGCTGCAGGCATAGTCCTTAACAGTAGGATGTAGGAAATTCTGAACATAAAAGGGGGATCAGTTATGCAGAGGCTCCAATTGGATACATATATTTCGATAGGTAAGGCTACTGAAGTGCTGGTCAACATGGATGAAAATGTTTAAGTTAAGGCATCGATTAGAGTTTCATATAGGCCAATAAGTTCAGTTTTAGTTTACTTTAGAAATAGTGTGGAAACAGATCCTTAGCCCACTGAGTCTGTGCCGACCAATGATCACTCGTACATGAGTTCTATGTTATCCCAGTTTTGCATCCTACACACTAGAGGCAATGTACAGAAACCAATTAACCTACAAACCTGCACGTCTTTGGAATGTGGGAGGAAAGTGGAGAACCAAGAGAAAACCCGTGCGGTCACAGGGAGAATGTATAAACTCTGTGATGACAGCACCCGTAGGTAGGATTGAAGCCAGGTCTCTGGTGCCGTAAGGCAGGAACTCTATCGCAGCGCTACCGTGTTGTCGAATAAATGGAGGAGCTATGAGACTTAAAATACCAGCAATTGAGCTTCTGATGAGCTCAAGTTTATAGAAGATGGATGATGGATCAGGATAACATTAGAGCTGTTGAGACTGATGATAACAAAACCATTATCATTGGTTTCAACAGTGGGTGGAGGCACGGATAAACATGGGCATCTTGAGGTTAGATGTAATGACGGGGCGTGGCTTAGCTTGAGAAACTGGTCAGGGTGCGATAGAATCAGAGGGTTGGTATAGAATGCATGTTAGGGACAGACCAATTGGAACATGTTTCATGTTAAGCTGGTATTTCTAATTCTGGTTTAATTTACTGTGCATTGAGCAAATATTTTCAAAAGGTCAATGGAGGTGCGAGATATGTTTGGTGCTCGGACTGATCAATGGTTTAGCAGTGCTGTTAAATCAAAAATAATAATAAGCCCTTCCAAATCTGAATGCAGTTAATGATTCTTACGTATGAGGTAATGGCCCGCCTCAACATGACCAGGGGTTGGAAGGGAAAACATAACTGTTGTCCTTCAAAACTTAGTTTTCTTGGAAAAATACCAGGCAAATAAATTGGTAACTTCTGTTACCCCAAACGTGAGGAGCTTTAGTAATATTGCACAGAGAGTATATATTGGTATTCACTGTTAATACATTTACAGTATTTTTCAGTAAATGTAGTTGCATTGTGTGTATTTAGTATTATTAATTGCAGTATTTTGTGAAGTATATTATTTTTACTGTAGTGTAATTAGAATACCGGTACTTGTTAGGTATCAAATTGCTTATTCAGATGGGTTTCTGCTACAATTACTCAATAAAATATATAATATTTTCAGCAATATTTTTTTGCTGAACATTAAACTCAAACCCAATTGAGCATTGCATTCTTTGCTTTCTTCCCCACTTTGTCTAAAACTATGGATATCAGTAACATTTACTACTTTTATCTATTTTGTATTCTTTTACTTTGCAAGACAATGTAAGAAAAGTATGTGCATGTCTTGTAAGTAAAGAGTACTGTTGCTTGAATTTGACCAGACTTGCTTGTATAATTTAAAAAACAAGCTTGTCATTAATTTGTCATCTTCTGACTGTGTTGTAATAATCTAGCAATCTTGTTCAATGGACGGTTGTTCCTATTGCATTCCTAACCATCTGGTACTCAGGATGAGAAGCCTAACAGAACTGGTATTTTTTTTGCACCCTAACAATTGGTGATCATCCCATTTTGAAACCAAGCCTGTTTCTCTTGCCTGCCATTTCAGTTGACACTTAGACGTGGTCCCTTTGCTTCTATGAAGCAGCCATTCACCAAAGACCTTCTTCATGTTGTACCACAGGATGGTCGAAATGACTTCTATTGCTGGGTGTGCCACCGGGAGGGCCAGGTTCTGTGCTGCGAACTCTGTCCTCGTGTCTACCATGCAAAGTGTTTAAAACTGAACGCTGAACCGGAAGGGGACTGGTTCTGTCCAGAATGTGAGGTATGATAAAAGATAGTTAAAACTATGATGAGGGAAATGGGTTTAAATTTGTACAAATTCAAGAATAAGAAAGTGGGATATTATTTTGATTATATGTAATAAATAAATTTGGATAAAAGATGCATGAAGCCACAATTCCTAGGATAAGGTTCATCAATAACACAAACTGGTATGGATACAGGGAACTAACTGAGTTGCTAAGGACATGACTAATTTCTGTGAGCTTAATGGAATATTTCTTTATTGTATCATTAACCCTTTGAGCTATAAAGGTAGAATTTTAATCAAATAATTTATTGATTTTCTTTTCCTAAGTTCCAGGTTTTGTAGTTTTGTTAATTCATCTGTAGCACTTTTACAAGCAGCAGCTTTAGAAGCTGGCAGATAAATAATTCACAATGTTTTCCAAAGGGTTAATGCGGTAATTGGTCCTAAACATGATGGCGTTGGACTCATTTGGGACCGTTGCCATTCAGACTGTTGTACATTTCATGAGTAAGAAGAGTATCTGACTGAAGATTAATGGTGCACTCCCTGGAAGACTGCATTTTCAACGGCATGTCATTATCTTTATTGTGCTGAGGTGGTTCCCAATCCATACAACAGAAGCAGATTTGTGTTAAAAAAAGATAATAATAATCCTTCAATCTGTTTGCTTCACAGAAAATCACGGTCGCTGAATGTATTGAGACTCAGAGTAAAGCTATGACTATGCTCACTATAGATCAGTTGTCTTACCTGCTGAAATTTGCACTACAGAAGATGAAGCAGCCAGGAGTAAGTACAAATGGCAATTCTGTGAAATGACTGTTATTTTCCTGTGACTTCTAAAAGGGACACATTTCTGATGTTTGTTCAACTTCTCGGTTAAGGGTCTTGAGTGGTAGTGAGATAACTCTACATACTAAAGGGAGGGAGTATCAAACTGAAATAGATAATGCACTTCAATATTTATTAATAAAATAAAAATAAACTTAAAGAATCAAATACAATGTTGAATAGGAATCTTTTAAATGGCGTAGTGCCAGAAATATTAAAAGGTAAAATACAAGAAACTACATGATCACAATTTTTCAATATTCCTTTGGTAGAGTAAAGTCAGCTACGAGTCAATCAAACCATGAGGCACTTGATTTTATTTTAATATACTGATCTGGAACAAACGTAATAGCAAAATAATCTACTTCTTTATGCCTCTTAATGATTTGTTTAATTGTTCAACATCCAGCTACCATTAGCTACAGAAGTAAAATCCTTTCTGAGAGTGCAGTCCCAGTGCTCAAGATCTTACTTCTTGCAAATATAAACTGCAGCTGGAGTTTGTCAGAAATTGTGCTTTGAAAGAAATTGGACGGCAAGGTGGCACAGCGGCAGAGTTGCTGCCTTGCAGCACCAGAGACCCGGGTTCGATCCTAACTATGGGGGCTGTCTGTATGGAGTTTGTACGTTCTCCCCGTGTCCTGTGTGGGTTTTCTCCGGGAGCTCCAGTTTCCTCTCACACTCCAAAGACGTACAGGTTTGTAGATTAATTGGCTTGGTAAAATTGTACCTGGTGCGTGTAGGATCATGTTAAAGGCCTGTCTCACGAGTCTGCGGTCATTGGCGGCAAAACAGGAAGAATCTACCGCTCCTGGGCCGCCATAAACCGCGCACTCGGTCAAACGCACAATTCCGGGGCCGTGCGGCGTTGTTCCCAACACCGCACGGTGCTAAAATAAAACCAACACTGTTCAAAAATATGTCCCTACCGCACAGCCTCCGCCAGTGACGCACGAGTGCGGCACGGCCGCCGCCAGTGTGGCACGAGCGCCGTGCGTCGAACTTGCACCGCCACAGCCTCCGCCAGTGAGGCACGACCGCTGGCACGGCCGCCGCCACAGCCACCGCGATCAGCACAGCCGCTGCCACAGCCGCCGCTAGTGAGTCACGTGTGCGGCACGGCCGCCGCTACAGCGCTGCGATCAGGACGGCCGCCGCCACAGCCCCGCAGATCCAAAATGATGTCATCGCAGTCGGCCCGCCCTTTTTTTAAACTTACCGCAAGCACGTGGGACCAGCCTTATTTAAATTACTCGGCCCCCGCGCAGCATCCGTGCGGCGCTCCCGTGGCATAGGCTCGGCGCTCTCGCCGTTGCCATGCGGTCCCCTCTACAGGCGAAGCCGCGCTTCACCGCCGATGACCGCAACACCGTGAGACAGAGCCTTTAGTGTGCAGGGATCGCTTGTCGGCGCAGTACTTGGTGGGCCGAAGAGGCTGTTTCCGTGCTGTATCTCTAAATTAAACTAAACTAAATCAGTGACATCTTATCATTTATCTTTTTTACTTCGGTCTTTTCACTTCAATGCCCCCGCAATCAATGGAGTGGGTCTCTCTCAGATGACCACTGAAAGTATTATCCAGTGGAAATTCTCCTCTATCCTCCACTATCACAGCTCCTAGTGGATGTTACCACATCATATGCTGACTTCCTCCCATATGATTGGGGAACATGAAACAATGTACAAACGATTCATGGGACTGAGCATTGACATATTAGTATTATTTCTGTCAACCTGAATGTATATGATAGATTTTAATTAAGGTTATTGCAACAATAGAAACATACAAACATAGAAAATAGGTGCAGGAGGAGGCCATTCGGCCCTTCGAGCCAGCACCGCCATTCATTGTGATCATGGCTGATCGTCCCCTATCAATAACCCGTGCCGGCCTTCTCCCCATAATCCCTTGACTCCACTAGCCCCTAGAGCTCTATCTAACTCTCTCTTAAATCCATCCAGTGACTTGGCCTCCACTGCCCTCTGTGGCAGGGAATTCCATAAATTCACAACTCTCTGGGTGAAAAAGTTTTTTCTCACCTCAATCTTAAATGACCTCCCCTTTATTCTAAGACTGTGACCCCTGGTTCTGGACTCGCCCAACATTGGGAACATTTTTCCTGCATCTAGCTTGTCCAGTCCTTTTATAATTTTATATGTTTCTATAAGATCCTCCCTCATTCTTCTAAACTCCAGTGAATACAAGCCTAGTCTTTTCAATCTTTCCTCATATGACAGTCCCGCCATCCCAGGGATCAATCTCGTGAACCTACGCTGCATTGCCTCAATCACAAGGATGTCCTTCCTCAAATTAGGAGACCAAAACTGTACACAATACTCCAGATGTGGTCTCACCAGAGCCCTATACAACTGCAGAAGAACCTCTTTACTCCTATACTGAAATCCTCTTGTTATGAAGGCCAACATTCCATTAGCTTTCTTCACTGCCTGCTGTACCTGTAAGCCAACTTTCAGTGACCGGTGTACAAGGACGCCCAGGTCTCGCTGCACCTCCCCCTTACCTAACCTAACCCCATTGAGATAATAATCTGCCCCCTTGTTTTTGCCGCCAAAGTGGATAACCTCACATTTATCTATATTATACTGCATCTGCCACGCATCTGCCCACTCACTCAACCTGTCCAGGTCACCCTGCAACCTCCTAACATCCTCTTCACAGCTCACACTGCCACCCAGCTTTGCGTCATCCGCAAACTTTCAATTGTTGCTCCTAATTCCCTCTTCCAAATCATTAATATATATGGTAAACAGTTGCGGCCCCAACACTGAGCCTTGCGGCACTCCACTCGCCACAGCCTGCCATTCTGAAAAGGACCCATTCTCTCCTACTCTTTGCTTCCGGTCTGCCAACCAATTTTCTATCCATGTCAACACCCTTCCCCCAATACCATGTGCTCTAATATATTACAATATATTACTCTGATCCACTAAGAGCTTAGCTTTTTACTGCCTCCAAAACATTGTGCAAAATTGCATTAGTGGCCCAACTGGCTGTGCTAAATGTCATTGTAGGATTTGTCATGCCATGGCTAATCATTTGCTGCAATTATGGAGCAGCTAAGTTTCTTGTTTGAATTCTTTCTCCAAAAAATGAAACAAAACCCAAGCTTTATTAAAGTATTTTCCGAAACAATTATTTTGTTTCTAATTATTTGTAACTTTTAAAAATACTGTGCTGCTTATTAACAGACTGAGCCCTTCCAAAAGCCGGTTTCATTAGAACAACATCCTGACTATGCTGAATATATCTTTCATCCAATGGACATCTGCACATTAGAAAAGGTATGTTTTAGGACCCGGGACTCTTATTAACAAATTACGTCCCATTTGCTTGTGTTTCTGTTTGATTTCCCCCCCTCTTTTCTTAATTGTGTAATTGCCCCTTCTTGTCTCTCTCTGCTTTAAGTTTGGGACTTTTACTTTGGAAAGTCATGAAATCCTAGTTCAAAATAAATG
This sequence comes from Malacoraja senta, assembly GCA_038087875.1. Classification (NCBI taxonomy): domain Eukaryota; kingdom Metazoa; phylum Chordata; class Chondrichthyes; order Rajiformes; family Rajidae; genus Malacoraja; species Malacoraja senta. The sequence continues at coordinate 43,178,998 of CM075982.1, read as the reverse complement.
CACATTTGTATAACAATTTCAGCCTGTTACAGTGTAGTGCCATCCAGTGGCAGAGAATGTATTTAATAGCATTGTACTTCAATAAATCTCTGTTGCTTCTTTAAATCATTTTTTCAATCTCCAACACCCCCCTTACTTTTTGCATTTTTTTTTTTTTTAATGTGCATATTGAATTCTATGTAATAAAATGTCCTCACCACATGTATCCCATATTCTTTACAATTAAATTCTGCAAAACTTTTGGGAAATATATTTTTAAAAAGCACCTACTATTTGTTTAATTTAACAGGCCTCTCTCATATTTGGAAGTCCAGAGAAAACAATTCAAGTCTCTCCAAACTGCTTATAGCTAATACCCCCTAATCAGGCCGCATTCTGCTAAACCTCTTCTGCACATTTTCTAAAGCCTCCACATCCTGTAATGAGGCGATCAGAACTGTACACAATATTCAAAATGCATTCTAACCTGTTGGTTTATCAGTTATTATACATGCTTTGAGTACAAAAGTCGGTTCATACTTGTTTTATACCAGGGATCTTTTCCCTTAGGAACCCTTAGGAAATTGACGTGAGCACCTTGGGGAGCAAGTCACTTTAGTGGGTCAAATGTTTGTCTTCCAACAATTGGACATCTAATGTTGCCATCCAGTTTACCTGTTGACAGACAATTTGCCTGTTAAATCTACAACCTGCAAACTCTTTGTAACTCGTAGAAATAGTGATCCCACAGGCAATTGACACGAGAACATGATTTAAATGGCAGATAGACACAAAAATCTGAAGTAGCTCAGCAGGACAAGCAGCCTATCTGGAGAGAAGGAATGTGTGATGTTTCGGGTCGAGACCCTTCTTCAGACTGGTTAGGGATAAGGGAAACGAGTGAACAAGATTTAAATGGCTCCTGCTTTTTCATTGATCTATTGCTCTCTGTTTGTCAGCCTCATTGTGGAGCTCAGTATACAAGTATATAATTACACAGCATTGCTGTGGTTCTATTAGTTATTACAGTTTATAAACATGGTGTGCAGCTGAGATATTTGCAGACTGTGCTGGTGTCATGGGCCAATATATACCATTTAGTCCAACTGACCTAGTATTTATACTCTTGAAAATCTTCCATCATTGGGGTGGCACGGTGGTGCAGCGGTAGAGTTGCTGCCTTACAGAGCCAGAGACTCGGGTTTGATCCTGACTACAGATGCTGTCTGTACAGAGTTTGTATGTTCTCCCCGTGACCGCATGGGTTTATCTGGTTTCCTCCCTCATTCCAAAGATGTACAGGTTTGTAGGTTAATTGGCTTTGGTAAGAATTTTAAATTGTCCTTCGTGTGTAGGATAGTGCTAGTATATGGAGATCGCTGAGGGCGTGGACTATGTGGACCAAAGGGCCTGTTGCCAAGCCCTTTGGAATAATTAAAGACCGTGAGACAAAGTAAGTTTGTGTCTTCTCTGTAAAATTCCTTCATAATTTAAATATTTAGTCTTAACAGTCATACAGCACAGAAACAGGCCTTTCTGCCCACAGAGTCCATACCAACCATCAACCACCCAATCTCACTAGTTCTATGTTACCCCACTTTCACATTCACTCCCTTCACACAATGGGCAATTTACAGAGTCCAATTATGCTACAAATCCAAGTATCCTGCACATTTATAGAAGAGCAGCAAGGTGGTTAATTTTTTTTATTGATGGCTAGGGTGTTTGAATATATTTTGCCATTTCATAAGATATGGGTATTATTGAAAAGCTCAGTGATTAACAGCCATTTTAAAGTTCCCTTGAACTGAATTGCTTACCAGGACATTTCAGAAGGGAGATAATATCCAGCTTTATTGCTATGAATCTGGAATTCTTCATACTGGGAAAGTAGGTCAAATTTCTTTCCAAGAAACTATTAGTGAACAGATTTGTTTTAAAGCTAATTCAGTAGTTCGACCATACTGCATTGCTACTTTCATGTGGAATCTAGAACTTGGGGGCAGACCAAGGAGTCATCCACTTAATGTGGAGATGATGAGGAATTTCTTCTGAGGTCCAGGATCTATGCATTTCTTTATCACAGGTTTGTGGATGCCGAGTCAGTGAACACATATGAGGGTGAAGATAGATTTTGGTTATTAGGGGAATTGAGAGTCTAAGAGAATGGGCCGGAGAGCAAGGCTGTGCCAAGAATCAGTTAGAGGGTTATTGAGCAGAGGTTTGAGGGGCCATATGGCTTACATCTGTTCCTGTTCTTATGTTCTGTTATTCTTCCAGATTATTCAATTATTAGAATTTATGATTCCCAGTTACTGTGGTGTAATTTGAAATCGAATCCAGATCATTCAGACCAGATCTCTGGATGATCAATTCAGTAATTATTTCACTGTGTGCGGCCTTACCAACCCCTTATTGACCAACCCCTTATTGACCAACCTTACCAGCCCCTTATTGGAAATTGATCACATCTTGCTCGCTCTTCTTATTAGGATGCTTTATTTTATGGCATTGTTAATCTCTGTTGCTTCTTTAAATCATTTTTTCAATCTCCAACACCCCCCTTACTTTTTGCAGTTTTTTTTTTTTTTAATGTGCATATTGAATTCTATGTAATAAAATGTCCTCACCACATGTATCCCATATTCTTTACAATTAAATTCTGCAAAACTTTTGGGAAATATATTTTTAAAAAGCACCTACTATTTGTTTAATTTAACAGGCCTCTCTCATATTTGGAAGTCCAGAGAAAACAATTCAAGTCTCTCCAAACTGCTTATAGCTAATACCCCCTAATCAGGCCGCATTCTGCTAAACCTCTTCTGCACATTTTCTAAAGCCTCCACATCCTGTAATGAGGCGATCAGAACTGTACACAATATTCAAAATGCATCCTAACCAGTCCTATAAAGCAAAATCATGACTTACTGACTCTTTACACACTGAACTTTATCTCTCGTTCTGTATAATGTTTACATATTCTGTTGTGCTGCAGCAAGTAAAAATTTCATTGTCCTATCTGGGACACATGACAATAAAAGTCTCTTGACACTTGACTTGACTCTTATACTCAATGGCCCAACCAGTGAAGACAAACATACCATATGTTGTATTTACCACGCTATCTACTTCCATTGCCATTTTCAGGGAGCTATGGACTTGGACCTCAAGATCCTACTGTACATTAACGCTATTAAGAGTCTTGCCATTAACTGTATACTCACATTCAACATCACACATTGCAACTCCTCACAATTGCTCAGTTTGTGCAACACCTTACACTTTGTACAATCCTGGTAAATGCCTCATTGTTCAATGACAACAAAATGACTTGCTTGTACTCGAGTTACACTCTGGGCAAGTTGGAGTGTATCGATGACCTACTAAATCAATTGGATTAAATTACCATGCTCTCACTAAAGATAGACTACATTGTGTGACCTTGTGGGCTTTTCCAAATTGTGGTTGTGTAATGAATGAATATGCATTTAATACCACTGAGTATTTCTATTCTTTCAGAATGTCAAGAAGAAGATGTATGGTTGCACTGAGGCTTTCCTAGCTGATGTTAAATGGATATTGCATAACTGCATCATATATAATGGTGGTAAATATCATCGTTAATACATAATATTTTTTTAAATATATATACATTCCAGCTTCATTCTCCAATTCTGATGGATATCTGTGGTGAAGGAATATGTGGATTCTAACTGTCTTTGTCCTAAATTATAGAAACTTGCTGCAGACATAAAATGACACCACTGCTATCTAAATGAATATGAAATGGACACCTTTCCATTATCTGCCCTTCTTTAATCCTGTGTTTTGGGGGAAATCCAGAATTAAAATCCAGAATTATCATGTTGCACTCAATTTCCCTGATATTATTAGGTGTCACTTGGGTACAACTGTGAATGGGAATATTGCTGATGATTTATGTTAAAGTTCTGCTGTATAACACCAGCCAACTAATTGTAATTCTTACAAACCCCAAATTCTGTAAAAAGTAATGGTTGTTTGTGAAACGGCCTCCTCTTGTACACTATATTTCCCTGAGCCTATAGTCTCGAGTCGTATTATGATTTTGATATCAGTGCACATTCTTGGATGTGTAATTACTTATTTTGGAAGAAGAAATATGTTGGACAGTCTTTATTTATTTTCTTTCCTTTGGTATTAGGATGCTTTGGGGACTTTGTTTGAATAAGTGGCATTCTATCTAACAATGGAGGACACCAAAGATCAAACTAAATTTGGTTTTGTGCATGTTGGCTTGCCATAAATGCACTATATAATATCAGAAGGTGGGAGCTCCCACAGGGAGTGGACTCTGTCAAATTTCCCCCATTCACTTTCTCTTTCATTGCCAGTGCATACCGTAACTATTAATATAGTATCTCATTGCTACTCTAGCTGATGTCTGCTATCTTGGTATTTATTGAAAATCAAACCATTGACACTTCATGCTTTTTGCACAACTGGAACACAGTGTTTGTCTTATCTGGAATATTTACCCACCAAGTTAAAGAAGCACTGTTGACTATTGGTTTGCTTATAATATGTGGAAATGGATCATGAGAGATTCCAGCAACTCTCACTTTTCATTGAAGCTGAATTGCAATGGTTTAAGATTATTCATTGTGGGATCAGATAAGATGTCAACAATTATTTCCACTCTTGTCTATTTTCTTCCAATAGATTCTGTGCCTTTTGGTACTTCAAATTAGTCATAGTTGAGCTTTGATGCAGTCAAAGTTTCCTTTTAAGTGCACAGGTGCAAGACTTAAGCCAATTTGATTTACTCATTGTAACAGTATCGATGGAATGAGTGCTTTGGACACCAAATAGTATAGGCCCTTCCACGCCGAATAGCGATCCCCGTACACTAGCACCATCCTATACACAAGTGACAATTTACAATTCTTACCAAAGCCAATCCTGTACGTCTATGGAATGTGGGAGGAAACCGCAGCACCCAGAGCAAATTCCATGCGGTCCCGGGGAGAACGTACAAACTCCATGCAGACAGCACCCGTAGTCAGGATCAAACCTGGGTCTCTGGCTCTGTAAGGCAGCAACTCTAGGGCTGCTCCACCGTGTCACCCTTGTGAAAACCTGTGCTTCAACACTAGCTGTAGCCTTGGCTGGTCTAGCGCTACCAAAAAATTCCCCATTGCTCAACAGTAACTTATTGGCAAAGTGTTGGAAGCAGTCTGCCTGAATCCTTGTCTTACACAATCATCTTTCCCATCATCTGTGCACCGTGTTCCATGGGATGAACAGTAACGTTTATTTTAGCAACACCTTTAAGCCCATGGTTTCCACCACAGGGAAGGGCAAGAGAAATGGGATGGCTGGAAAATACTTTCAATTCTTGTGCAAACTGGCTTGGATATAGATTACCATTCCTTCATTGGAATGGAGTCAAAATCCTGGATTTTCCTTCCCATGCACCTTCTGGGATTACCTACAGCATACAATCTACAACGAAGTATAGAACAGAACCACACAGGGACTGGCCCTTCAGTCCACAATGTCTGTGCCGAACATGATGCCGTTAATTTAATCTCATCTGCCTGCAATTGATCCATATCCCTACTATTTCCTGCAAATCCTTGTACCCATCCAAAAAACTTGTATCGCCTCCACCATCAACCCTGGCCATGTGTTCAAAGCACCCACCACCACTTTTTCCAGAACAATTGCTGATTAGCTTTAAATAGCAAAAACCCTTGATGACTGATGACTACCAGGAGAATATTTTTTTAATATCGGTTCCTGTCCTTGGCAAAATGCATTCATGCACCTTCAAGTAAAAGTTGCTGGTAATGATCAAATAGGAATGATATCTTCTGCCCCATAGTATTTAGCTCCATTATACAGTGCAGAAGGTTGAGGATTAAATTATGGCTTGTATGCCTTAACTACTCAATGGATAATTTTGCAATGGCAAATGAGCTAGAATTATCATGTGCAGTCATTTCAATAGTATTGTACTGAAAGAAAACATAGAGAGATCGCAATGCTTTGCAACATGTGTCTTGTGGCCTTTAATATTTATCTGAACTAGTCAAAATGGGATCAGTGTCTTCTGAAATATGATATTTCTGACAATGTAATGCATATGATCTTGTATTGTGTAATGTAGCTTCTGCTCATCATGATTTGATCCATTTACTGGTTTAGAGAAGACAATTTCCACTTAGTCAAGCAAATGTAGAGTAAATCTGAAACATGTCACAGTGTAGTTATTAGGTGCACTCCTCATGTCATTAAATTAGATGCCAGTGTCATTCTGTGTTCTGTTTTTAATATCAATAATAGATTTCTGTGTTGCAGCCAATCATAAATTAACAGCAACAGCTAAAGTGATAATTAAGATCTGCGAGCATGAAGTAAGTATTGATGAGGCATTTTTGTGATTTTGTATTTTTATACTCTGATTTAATTAGATTTATTTAGACAGGATCATTTACTTTGGAGTAAACCTATGTTGTTCAAAAAATTGAAACACAATGTTAAACAAACCACTCAGATCACAGTCTGAAAGAGAAAAGCTCCTTTAACCTTTCTGGTGAGATTCCTCCTAATCATCCTTCTATTCTTCTATTCTCTGTCAGCTATTCACTCTCTCAGATGTCGACTGTTTGTGGTTTTAGTTGATGCTTTGCTCCATTGAAGAAAATATGTGGTTTCAAGCTAATATTTTTCTCATCTTTCCCCTTAAAAATAGATGAATGAAATTGAAGTTTGTCCAGAATGCTATTTGGCTGCATGCCAGAAGAGGGACAATTGGTTCTGTGAGCCTTGTGTAAGTTCAAGTGTTCTGTAAACTGAATGTCAAGATGTCCATTGAATCAAACAACTGATCCCTTATGACCTTTAAGAAAGAACTGCAGATGCTGGAAAAATAGTTTCTCCAGCAATTTTGTCTACCTTATGATCTTTAGTTTGCTTTAAGACATTTCTAAACATCTTTACAATCATTCTTTCCACTATCCAGAAGTGGTTATTTCTAAATCATTGCTCCTTCACTCAAATAGATGCCTCAGAAACATATGTTCATTAGTGCGCTATTGGTGGGCAGTGGGTCGTGGTCAAGGAAAGGAGAGGAAATTTAAACATAACATGAAAGATTGCAAAAACCATCCATTATGCTTCTCAACAGATATTGATCACATTATTGAAGATGAAAGTTAGTCTGAATCCATTTAACTTCTTGATGTGTTATCATCACCCATAATTTGTTACCCCACTCCAGGTCATTTCCTAATCCTGTTCAGGGCTTGTGAATTTTCAAATTGAATCCTCCAGTCCTCTATGAAGAATAGCTTAGTTCCTTTACATTACTACCTTCCACTTATCTTATTGATCTTTCATCAAGTGGACTCTGAGTCTTTGTTCAGTCTGGTGGAATAGACGTGTTGTTCAGACAGAGGGTAATTATTGGTGTTTTTCATCAAACTTATGCAATCACTATTTTTGGGCAACCTCTACCTTTTGCCACTGAATCAGTGAACATAAAATCTCTGATACCTGTGGAATACTTCCCTGCTAAACTTAAGGAATATAATTATATTTCCCCAAAACTAAATCAAAACAAGTACAGTGGCAAGTTTTGTTATTGTTGTTTCTGAATAATGATATTGAGTAATATTTTGAGTCAAAGTAAAACTGACATCTCTCCATTTCCAGTCTCTGCTGTGAGGCTTTAGGGCACAGTCTGGTTGTTTTCAGTGCGATAATTTAGGTTGCAAGTAGCGGGCACGAACTCTGGGGAAAGCTAGCACAGTAGCAGGACACTGCATAACTGCCAAGAGGGCTGGTCGAGATTTGCTTTAAAAAAAAAATGGTCGCTATGTCTGTGGCCTGCAGGGTTAATGCTTGTGCTGTGCTACTCATTTCCCACAGAAGAATTGTGTTTAAATATTGTTTATTAGGTGCAGCTTACAAATCCTTTTAGTTAGAATTACTCGCATGGAACTTGTGTAATTCTTCATGTTCTACTTGATCATTCAGCAATGCAGTAATCTTCCAACAGTTCAGATTTACCTGCCTCTTATCACAATTTTTTGTTGTTTTTTGTTTGCAGAGTAATCCCCACCCACTTGTCTGGGCAAAGCTTAAAGGCTTTCCCTTCTGGCCTGCAAAAGCACTGCGGGACAAGGAAGGACAGGTTGACGCGCGATTCTTTGGGCAGCATGACAGGTGAGTAATGTGTAGGAAGGAACTGCAGATGCTGGTTTACACCGAAGATAGACACAAAATGCTGGAGTAACTCAGCGGGACAGCCAACATCTCTGGAGAGAAGGAAGGGGTGATGTTTCAGGCCGAGACCCTTCTTCAAGAAAATAATTTTGTTGCTTTAAGTGTACTATTATTAATGTGGCCAGAGCCCCATGCCAAAGTTTATTTGCTTTTTGCTAACTCACAGTGCATGATCTCAAATTCTGGAGTGGGGCATGAGGGTATATCTTGAGGCCAGAATAATCAGAGCACCAATCCGCTCTTAATTCTAAATGAAAAATAGGGTCTATCTTCAACATCTAACTTAAGGAATGATTTGTCTTAAGAACATCCAACTGCATTGCTATTGGTTAAGGAGTTCCTAGATTTGAATCCAGCAATGATGAAGGACCAGCAATATAATTCCAGATGTGGCTCGGTGGTACCCAAAATGGTGGTGGTCCCATGCACCTGCTGCACTTGATCTTCTTGGTGATGGATGGTTTGGGAGGAGCTTCTAAAGTAGCCTGTGTACTCATGGTGGAGGGAATGAATGTTTAAAATGGCTAATGGAACGCCAGTCAAGTAGGTTGCTTTGTCCTACATGATGCGTTGCTAGCTGGCATTTGAGCAAAGTGGCTGGTTATCCCCTGAGTTTACTCAATCCTGGCAATAACTCCATGCATTGATGTGGCTCCATTTACATAGTAAAATATCCCAAGGCCCTTCACCGAAGCATTATCAAAATTTGACTTTCAGCCACATGAAGAGATGCAAAGACAGATACCCAAATGCCAAGGAGGGATTTGAAAACACTGAGGATAATTGTCTTAATCAGCGATGCCACACTGGAATGAATTGTATATCAGTGACCCACAAGCATGACCATTGAAAATAGCATGATATGATGATGACGAAACTATTAAAAAAGTTAAATTAATCAGGCTATTAAACCTGGCTCGGACATAACACTGAACTTTACTAGCCAATACTGAATTTGCACTTTATCAGTATATTGACCATTGTGTATATATTTATAGAATGCCTTGTAGTAAATGCCTGCTATGTTCTGTTGTGCTCAAGCAAAGCAAGAATTTCATTGTCCTACCAGGGACACATGACAATAAACTCACTTGACTTGACTTAAAAGATCTCTCAAAATTCTTGACCTCTGGCCCTTGGATCAAAAGACAATCTGATCCTCAACTGGTTTGATTTGCATTTATAAGTAACATGTTTTTGTCATTGTGATGTTGGAGCCGCTGAGAAAATATTGGCAAGTAAATCTAAAAGAGGCATTAATTTAACTTTTTTTCTCCTATACACAGGGCTTGGGTTCCAATAAATAACTGCTACCTCATGTCCAGAGAAATCCCCTTTTCTGTAAAAAAGACGAAAAGCATCTTCAATAGTGCAATGCAAGAAATGGAGGTATACGTGGAGAACATTCGTAAAAAGTTTGGAACATTCAATTATGCACCTTTTCGGTCACCATATACTCCCAACAACCAATTCCAGATGCTGAAAGATCCCCAGAACCCAGCCGCAGGAACTGCTAAGCCTGATAAATATGAGAAAATCAAACTCAACTTTGATATGACTGCCTCGCCAAAAATAGTTCTCAGCAAGTCTCTGTTAATCGGTGGTCCCAGTCAGAGAATTTCACTAATGGACACGCCTCGTTCACCAATGAGCACCAATTCTTCAGTGCACACTGGTTCTGACCTAGAAACTGATCCTACAGAGAAGAGCATGAAAGCTACTTCCAGTCACTTTAGTGCAAGTGAGGAGTCGATGGACTTCATTGACCGGAGCACAGGTATGATATACCTTAATTTTAACAACTTGTTTCAAAGTGTATGTTGAGGCAGCATTTGATGCAGCAGGAAGGAAAAGGAGAAATTAAACATCTTTTTTTCAAAAGCTATATAAAAGGAACCCATTGGAGAGGTTGTACCTTTATGACTCCTTCAAAATATATGCTTATAAATTTGATTGCCAATTTTTTTTCGATATAATTCCCATTTATTTGGATGTCACACTGTTCCCAGTAAGTTGTGTAAAAGCATTTCAGTTGCCCTGCACTGAGGACTGTCAGTTCTGTTTTCCAGATATCACAGTAGAGCAGAAAGTGCTATACCAGAATGGCATTAGTCCTAAAATGAATTGGGAATGGGTGACTGTATCCCTGTCATTTTATTGGGAGGTAGAAATGATACATACTGTATCATTCGAGTAGACATGCTCCTAGGAATTTGTGCAGTCAAAAGTGAAAAGATTTAAAAATAGATGTTGAAGATTGACACAAAGTGCTGGAGTAACTCAGTGGGTCAGGCAGCATTTCTGGAGAAAAAGGATCGCTGACGTTTTGGGTCAGAACCCTTCTTCAGACAAATAAATGCTCCAGGGTTTTAAAGAGTAATCTAAATTTTTTTTAAAGTAAATCTAAAAATATATGGTCTTGGGTTTTAAGAGGGTAGTTTTGCATGCCATTTCCATAGAGAGTTCTGTATTTTGGAGATGATGTGCTGATGTTACCAGTATGTAAAAATCATCTTCCAAGTAATGGAGACTGCAACTTTGGTCTGGCGAACTTGAAATTGTGTTGACATTATTAATACCACCTTACATGAGATTCTTAATGTTATTCCAACAGAAAGGAGATATGAGGATAGGTAATGGATTATCACTGAATATGGAATTTGTCTGGTAGATGAACTTGATCTTAAGAATGAAGGAAGTCCAGAGTCATGCAGGGATCATGCATTAGCTTGATGGATTCTATGTTCTTTTGCAAGTTAAATAATTCCATTCACCCATTCCCATTCTGTGTCGAGATTTGGATGACAAACCTTTCTCCTCCAACTGACTTCATGTTCATTTGTGGTACAGGTTACAAACAATGTTCAAACCTGAAATTCTCTGCCCGATCCACATTGATCCAGTTTGTTTCCTCTTTCAGCTTCTCCTGGATCTATGAAGACAAGTCAAGCTGGCAGTGTGTCGGGCAGCCCAAAACCCTTCTCTCCTCAGTCCTCCACTCCCATTGCTGCTAAATCAGAAAGGACTCTGAAAACCCCTCCTACGGGCAGCATCCTTAATCTAAACCTTGGTTAGTTGTGACCACAAAATGTTTTTTCCATTGGCTTTATGGGATTTTTAGTCAATCTATAGCCAGCTGAAGAGGCTGTGTGGGAGCAGTGTGTGTGCATGCATTGGGATTGTCCAGTGTTGTGTGCCATCTTCCTTTAGCTATTTCCAGGGAAGGGGACTTTGAAGTGAGTAATGTACATTGTTTGAGAGGAAATTAGATGCATAAGGTTGGACAAGTATCACTTTTTCAAAACAAAAGCTTTGTTTTATGATTCAACAAGGTAGTTCCCAGTCACACACCATCCCAGTTATTTTCATTGTTTATTTTTCATTATATATTGGAGGCCACAAGATAGAGTAGGGAGATTTTCATGCAGTTTTTTATATTAAGCATTTGGTATGATTGAAAAGTTGTTTTCTTTCATTATTACTTATTCTGTGGCTTCAGCTGTGCTTTTCATTTCTATATTGGTCCTAAAACAGTAATAGCTTGGTATTCTGTCCAATTTATTGTCTCAAAGGCCATGTTGTAATTGATTTGCCACACTCCATTGTTTTCATACCATCTCTTAATATTGCATTCTGGAATGATCAGTATTCTGAGTCCATGTTCCACATTGGCTTTGGGTCACCTCTCTGTCTTTTCAGATGTCTTCAACAGAGGCTTGCTTCAGGCTGATACCACATAATTGGTTTTGCTTTCTCATTAATGTTTTATTCTGTCCTCTTGTCTGATAGATCGCAGTAAAGCAGAGATGGATCTGAAAGAGCTGAGTGAATCTGTGGTGCAATCAGCTCCTGTGCTCCTCACTTCACCCAAAAAACAACCAGTCCGTAGCCGTTTCCTGCTTAATCTCGACAAGACAATAGAAAGTTGTAAAGCACAGTTAGGTGAGAATGTGTTTGTTATTTATCAAATTTTAAGCCTTCAGGAAGGACTTATTTGTTCTTTGGAATATCAGTGTAATTAAAGTTTGGAAGAAGATTTTTTTTCTAAACTTAATGGTTAGGAAGGCAGGAGAGTTGGCATTTCACCTTTTAACTGTTTATTTGGGGTATACATTTTTTAAGGGACAAATTAGTTTCCCCATACCTTTGGTAAAGTTGGAGTGATGCATTTTAATGAACAATTAAATCAACATAGACACAAAGTGCTGGAGTAACTCTGGGTCAGGCAGCATCTCGAGAGAAAATGGATGGGTGACGTTTGGGAAGCCTTCTTAAGACTCGTCAAATCAACATGATGGATATGACCTGCTGAAACACATTTATTGAAGAGAAGTTTAGTATTAATGATATTTGAGATAGAGATTTGTATTTACTCGCATTTAATAGAGAATCCAGCACTCTGTCTGGAATTGCCAAGACTAAGATGTGATTTAAAATAATTTAGTGTGGCGCCACCCAGTGGGTAGGCCACTTATTATGCGAACCCTCGGCAGTCGGGGGTAGGGTCACGAGGTATAAGGGTGTGCCCTAGTATAAATATTGAGCCCCGGGTCAGCCTTCCCCCATTTGCGTGTGTGTTGTTCTCTTTACTTCAACAATAAAGATCTATTTGATTCACCACGCATGGTTTGCTTATTTGCCCGCCATATTGGTGACCCCGACGATCCAAAAGAGTCATTTTGGATTTAAATCATGGACGCAGCCAAAGATCAACCTCAACAGGCCGAGGTCCCTGACAATCCGGCCCAGCAGAATGCTGTCTCCCTGAAGTTGCCCGTGTTCTGGACATCGCAGCCCCAGGTGTGGTTCCAACAAGCCAAGATCCAGTTTCACGTTCGACGCATTAAACAGCCGACGACATCCGGTATTACTATGTGGTCGGCGCGTTGGATCAGGAGACGGCCGGTCGCCTGGTCCCTTATCGACGTGCACCGCCGGATCAGGACAAATATGAGGGCCTTAAAGCGCTGCTCTTGCGGACCTTTGGGCTCAGCTGCCGGGACCGCGCAGCACGGCACATGCGTATGGGCGGCCTCGGCAATCGCAAACCGTCGCAGCTCATGAGCGAGATGCTCACCCTCATGGATGGGCGTCGGCCCTGCCTGCTTTTCGAGCACACCTTTTTGGAGCAGATGCTGGACGACATTCGCCTACTGTTCGCAGGTGAGGATTTCGCAGACCTCCTGCTGTTAGCGGAGCGGCGGACGAGCTGTGGCAAGCCAAGTGGCGGTGGTGACTCGATCGATCGGGTATCGGCGGTACCCTGGAGGGCCCAGAGACCAGGCCCTGCGTCCACCGGGAATTCAGCTGCGTCGCTGGTCCTGAACGAGGTAAGGGGAAGTGGTGTTACTACCACCAGTGCTCGGGTCCTGCAGCCCGTCAGTGCCGCCCGCCCTGCTTGTATCCGGAAAATGCCAGGGCCGGCCACCAGTAGTCGCTGCGGTGGTCGGCCTGAAAAATCGCCTCTACGCGTGTGGGTTCGACACTAAGGACTACGGTTCCTGGTTGATACGGGCGCGGAGGTTAGCGTTTTACCCCTGTCGGGGGTGGACACTCGTTCTGGCAAGTGGGGGCCTTGGAGTTCGCACGATCCTGCTCATCTTTGGCCCATGCCATTTTACCTGGACACTTATGGTGGCTGACGGTTTCCCAGCCGTTGCTGGGCGCAGATTTCCTCCGGGCCTAATCTCTGTTAGTGGATGTGCGGGGGAAATACCTCGTTCGCCTACTCTTTCGCATTTGTGCCTCAGGATCTGGGGGGGGGGGGGGGCCTATGGCGCCACCCGGTGGATAGGCCACTTACTATGCGAACCCTCGGCAGTTGGTGGTAGGGTCATGTGACTGGGTAATGGCGGGAAGGAGTTGTCATGAGGTTTAAGGGTGTGCCCTAGTATAAGTATTGAGCCCCGGGTTAGCCTTCCCCCATTCGCATGTATTATTCTCTTTACTTCAACAATAAAGATCTCTTTGATTCACCATGTGTGGCTTGCTTATTTGCCTGCCATATTAGTTCAATTTCACACGCACATTGCGTGTTTCCAGGAGGCTAAAGGCAGCCAGTCCAGATATGATTGCTATCCCACTGTACGTGACCATGGGCAAGGAGGGCACGTAGTCACCGATCAACATACGATGGGTGCCACGATGGCACCGACCTGGTCCACTACATGCCAGTCCCAGCCCCGTCTGCCTGCACAGGGAGACAAACAGTGAAGGGGCGGCACGGCGGCGTGGCGAGTAGAGCTGCTGCCTCACAGCGTCAGAGACCACGGTTCCATCCCGACTACGGGTGCTGTCTGTACGGAGTTTGTACATTGTCCCTGTGACCACGTGGGTTTTCTCTGGGTGCTCCAGTTTCCTCCTATACTCCAAAGTTTGTGTTTGTAGGTTAATTGGCTTTGGTAAAATTGTAACTTGTCCCTAGTGTGTAGGATTGTGTTAATGTGCGGGGTGATCACTGGTCGGCGCGGACACGGTGGGCTGAAGGGTTTGTTTCCACGCTGTATTTATCTGATCATCTTTGTGATGATCAGAATACAAAGACTCTAAACTCGTATTTTAGAGTCTTTGAATTCTGATTATCACAAAGATTATTGTTTCGTTGGACTGAGGAGATATTGGCAAAAGTTTGAATATGTAAGTGCTGTGCTTTATGAGGCATTCTATACTGCAATGTGGGACCAAATGATAATGTGTGACCTCTTTTGGAATACAGGACAAGATTAGAAAGCCTTATTACTCAGAAAATAAAATGTTACATTTTTCATAGATAGCAGACAAATGTTAATTGATTTGAGGTAGGACTGCAGTTAATGTTCTTGAGAATAATCAGTTTAATTTATGGCTGTTATAATATCCAATGATCCCTGTTGGGTTTTGTATGATGTCTTTTGAACAGTGATTACTGTTCCTTTGTGAAGAAACAGCCTAATGGTAAAGAAAAGATGACTAATTTGATTAAATTGCTGGGATTTCTGCAGCTTTCCAAGTCATAAACCAGCAAAAAGGCAAGAAACTACTATCCAGCTTATCTTTACTTTGACCAATGTTCATTGGAAACGTATTGGTAAAACCTTTTGGGAATTTTGGGGGCATTTCTGCACAAAACAGTTAGCATTCACTTTCAAAAGCAAGTTAGGAACCAAAGCAAATACTACTTTGGCAATTTCCTGCCGGTTTACTCTGCCAGACTTTAGATGAGGTCCACTCTATACTCACGACTGTGTAGCCGGACACAGTGCAAGCTCCATCCTCAAGTTCACCGACGACACCGCCTTTGTTGGACGAATTACAGATGGTGAAGAGTCAGAGTATAGACATGAGATCGATCGACTGACCAAGTGGTGCCATCACAACAACCTGGCTCTCAATGTCAATAAGACCAAGGCACTGATTGTGGACTTTGGAAGAGGAAGGATGAGGATCCATAAACCAAAAGTAAAACGATACAGATTTTTTGCGTGGGAATTGATTTGATCCAGATAGTTCAAATCACTTAAAAATCAAGGGGATTGTCCTTGAGATTTTATGCCAATTATATTCTTGTATTTTTTTAAATCTTATGGAGATTTAAAAGTTGAATTAGTTCTACTTATGCTGCGAAATCACATTTTTTATTTTAAAGCACCACCAGGCACCAATGCTTCTTGCTCTCTACTGGCTTGTTTTGACAAGTTGCATATACAGTGGCTTGCAAAAGTATTCATACCCCTTGAACTTTTCCACATTTTGTCACGTTACAACCACAAACATAAATGTATTTTATTGGGATTTTATGTGATAGACCAACACAAAGTGGTGCATAATTGTGAAGTGGAAGGAAAATGATACATGGTTTTCAAATTTTTTTACAAATAAAAAAACTGAAAAGTGTCGCGTGCAAAAGTATTCAGCCCCCTTTACTCTGATACCCCTAAATGAAATCCAGTGCAACCAATTGCCTTCAGAAGTCACCTAATTAGTAAATAGAGTCCACTTGTGTGTAATCTAATCTCAGTATAAATACAGCTGTTCTGTGAAGGCCTCAGAGGTTTGTTAGAGAACATTAGTGAACAAACAGCATCATGAAGCCCAAGGAACACACCAGACAGGTCAGGGAAGGGATAAAGTTGTGGAGAAGTTTAAAGCAGGGTTAGGTTATAAAAAAATATCCCAAGCTTTGAACATCTCACGAAGCACTGTTCAATCCATCATCCGAAAATGGAAAGAGTATGGCACAACTGCAAACCTACCTAATGGCCGTCCACCTAAACTGACAGGCCGGGCAAGGAGAGCATTGATCAGAGAAAAAGCCAAGAGGCCCATGGTAACTCTGGAGGAGCTGCAGAGATCCACAGCTCAGGTGGGAAAATCTGTCCACAGGACAACTATTAGTCGTGCACTCCACAAATCGGGCCTTTATGGAAGAGTGGCTAGAAGAAAGCCATTGTTGAAAAAAAGCCATAAGAAGTCCCGTTTGCAGTTTGCCACAAGCCATGTGGGGGACACAGCAAATATGTGGAGGAAGGTGCTCTGGTCAGATGAGACCAAAATTGAAGTTTTTGGCCTAAATGCAAAACGCTATGTGTGGTGGAAACCTAACACTGCACATCACCCTGAACACACCATCCCCACTGTGAAACATGGTGGTGGCAGCATCATTCTGTGGGGATGCTTTTCTTCAGCAGGGACAGGGAAGCTGGTCAGAGTTGATGGGAAGATGGATGGAGCCAAATACAGGGCAATCTTGGAAGAAAACCTGTTAGAGTCTGCAAAAGACTTGAGACTGGGGCGGAGGTTCACCTTCCAGCAGGACAACAACCCTAAACATACAGCCAGAGCTACAATGGAATGGTTTAGATCAAAGCATATTCATGTGTTAGAATGGCCCAGTCAAAGTCCAGACCTAAATCCAATTGAGAATCTCTGGCAAGACTTGAAAATTGCTGTTCACAGATGCTCTCCATCCAATCTGACTGAGCTTGAGCTATTTTGTAAAGAAGAATGGGCAAAAATTTCAGTCTCTAGATGTGCAAAGCTGGTAGAGACATACCCCAAAAGACTTGCAGCTGTAATTGCAGCGAAAGGTGGTTCTACAAAGTATTGACTCAGGGGGGCTGAATACTTTTGCACACGACACTTTTCAGTTTTTTATTTGTAAAAAAATTTGAAAACCATGTATCATTTTCCTTCCACTTCACAATTATGCACCACTTTGTGTTGGTCTATCACATAAAATCCCAATAAAATACATTTACGTTTGTGGTTGTAACATGACAAAATGTGGAAAAGTTCAAGGGGTATAAAAACTTTTGCAAGCCACTGTAAGGGCATTATATTGGTTAATAGGAAATGCTATTAATAATGGAGTTAGTGCACCCTATATTGGAATATTCTTTAGTTTGATACGTTTATCATCAACGTTTGAAGCATGTACATTTTCTTTGAGACTTCATTGATGATATGTCTGGTATTGTTTCAAAATTCTATATATTCTTATCACAAGGGATAAATGAAATTTCTGAAGATGTTGATGCGGGTGCTGAACACAGCGACTCTGAAGATTCAGAAAAATCGGACACTTCTGACAGTGAATATGCCAGTGATGAAGGTCCAAAGCTAAACAATGGACAAGAAGAGAGAGAGGAAAAGGATGGTACCAGGAGTGAAAAGGAATCTCCCTTTGTGAAAAAGAAGCCTAAACATTTAGTAGTTCATGGGGAAGTGAAGCAGGAGACCAGTCCAAGTTCTCTTGTGGCCAAAAATGAGGCTCTGGGGAAGGAAAAGGCAAATGGGGATTCAGACAAAGAGCACATTGAGAAAATTAAAAATCTACATCAAGGAACAAAGGAGAAACTGGGAAATAAAGATGAGACTGATTCTCCAACAGTGCATTTGGGACTGGATTCTGATTCTGACAATGAACTAGTTATCGATTTGGGAGATGAAAGCAAAGAAGCTGTACGAGAAGGCAAGAAAGGTGAGAAGAGCAAAAAGGAGTCAACACCAACAATGAAAGAATCGCCAGCCTCGTCAAATACGGAAAGTATGTATACTTAAACCTGTGCTTTCTTTAATGGTATACAGTGCCCTTCATAATGTTTGGGACAAAGACCCATCATTTATTCATTTGCCTCTGTACTCCACAATTTAAGATTTGTAATAGAAAAAAAAATCACATGTGGTTAAATCGTACATAGTCAGATTTTATTAAAGGGTATTTTTTAATACATTTTGGTATCACCATGTAGAAATTGCACCAGCGTTTATACATAGCCCCCCTCCATTTCAGGGCACCATAATGTTTGGGACACAGCAATGTCATGTTTAGTATTTTGTTGCATATCTTTTGCATGCAATGACTGCTTGAAGTCTGCGATTCATGGACATCACTGTTGCTGGATGTCTTCTCTGATGATGCTCTGCCAGGCCTGTATTGCAGCTATCTTTAGCTTATGCTTGTTTTGGGGGCTAGTCCCCTTCAATTTTCTCTTCAGCATATAAAAGGCATGCTCATTTGGGTTTGGATCGGGTGATTGGCTTGACCACTCAGGAATTGACCATTTTTTAGTTTTGAAAAACTCCTTTGTAGCTTTAGCAGTATGTCTGGGATCATTGGCTTGCTGTAGAATGAACTGCCGGCCAATGAGTTTTGCGGCATTTGTTTCAACTTGAGCAGATAGGATGTGCCTATACACTTCAGAATTCATTTTGCTACTACCATCAGCAGTCGTATCATCAATGAAGATAAGTGAGCCAATACCTTCAGCAGCCATACATGCCCATGCCATAACACCCCCACCACCGTGTTTCACAGATGAGATGGTATGCTTTTGATCTTGGGCAGTTCCTTCTCTCCTCCATACTTTGCTCTTGCCATCAGTCTGATATAAGGTAATCTTCGTCTCATCTGTCCACAAGACCTTTTTACAGAACTGTGGTTGTTCTTTTAAGTACTTCTTGGCAAACTGTAACCTGGCCATCCTATTTTTTGCGGCTTGATGGTTTCCATCTTGCAGTGTAGCCTCTGTATTTCTGTTCATGAAGTCTTCTGCGGACAGTGGTCATTGACAAATCCGCACCTGACTCCTGAAGAGTGTTTCTGATCTGTCGGACAGGTGTTTGGGGATTTTTCTTTATTACAGAGAGAATTCTTCTATCAGCAGCTGTGGAGGTCTTCCTTGGCCCTGAAATGATGGGACCATGTATAAACACAGCTGTAATTTCTACATGGTGAAACCAAAATGTATTAAAAAATACCATTTAATAAAATCTGACAATGTGCACTTTAACCACATGTGATGTTTTCTATTACAAATCTCAAATTGTGGAGTACAGAGGCAAATAAATAAATGATGGGTCTTTATTTCAAACATGGAGGCACTGTACCTGTTCTCATTGTTAAACTTGGAGGGGGTTTAATAATATTGTGTTTAGTTCCTCGTGGTTCGATTTGGATGTTGTGCGCTATTAGTCATGAATAACACATTGTCCAGCTTTCTGCCCAAGACAACTAGTTCATCAGTTTATGGTTTTGTTGGATTGTTTGAGGAAATCCATAACTTGATTAACAAGCATCTTAACATACAGAAGGTGTTATGGTATTAACAAATTGGAAGATTTAATGTTAACAGATGAAAAGGACATTGGGATTTAGAGTTTGGTTATTTAAAGCATGAATTGCCAAATGATGATATGAGTTTACTTGCAAAACCAAGCAGAACCATTAGACTAGTTGAATCAGAAATTTATTGGCTTGGTATAGGTTTCTGTGACGTTATTTAATAGCGTCATGGAGCCATATGTATGGTATGGAAGCAAGCCCCTATGACCCACCTTGTCCATGCCGATCAAGTTGGCATATTGGGCTAGCCCCATTTGTCCACATGTGGCCCATTGCCCTCTAAACCTTTCCTGTCCATAAATCTGTCCAAATGACTGAAAAGTCATAATTGTACCCACTTCTATAGCTACCTTTGGCAGCCTATTCCATGTACAGACCTACTCTCTGAGTGGGAAAGCTGCCTCTGAGGTCCCTCTTAAAAATCTCCCCTCCCAACTTAAGCCTGTGCCCACCAGTTTTGGAATCTTCCACCCTGGGGAAAAAGACTGTGACCATTCATTTTATTCTTGCCCCTCATCATCTTTTACACCTCAATAAGGTTCAGCCTCCCACACTCCAAAGCAAAAAAAGTCCCATCCTCTCCATGTAACTCAAGCTTGCAAGCCCAGGCAACATCCTGGTGAATCTCCTCTGCATCCACTCCAGCTGAATGACATCTTTCCTGTAGCTGGGCAACCAGAAGAGCACACAGTACTCCAAGTGTGGGTCTCACCAACGACTTGTACAGCTGCATCGTGATGTGTTGAAATAAGGGAATACAATAACCTAAACAGAAAGGAAAGTCTTGGGAAGTGCTTTCTTCAAAGTATTTCACTCTTTTTGTGAATAAGGATTGTTTAAAAAAATATTTAGTTTGGCGTCTTTTGATGTGGGATGTTAATTTTTACAATGGGATTAACATGAGCTATGTTTTCCTGCTTACTTCATGGTGCAGGGACGTAGATTTTTTTTTTGGTTGGGATTGGCCATATTTTATAGGAGGTTAGTCCAAAAAGGTGATGATATGAAGAATAAAAGTTACATCAGATTTTTAAAGATTAAATATTTTCACTGGAAATTTCAGAGAGAGTGGTGGGAGAAGGAATACCTTGAACATAATATGCTCTTTCCACCAGCTTTCCATTTTATTACAATGAATATTACAATCAAAGAGTGAATTGTGAATTGACTGCTGATTATCAGTTCTAATAGTTATAAGGGGAAAAAGTAATATTCCTAATTATGTGTATAGGTAAAGCATCACCCACTGCAACTGTCTCCAGTCAACCTAAAGGTGAGGTTGCTTCTTCACATCCCAGTCTCCCAAGCCAGACCCCTTCAACCACTATAACAACAGCTGCCAGCGCGGTGTCCACATCCACAGTTTCAGCTGCCACTGTTAGCAACAGTCCGGTTAAAAAGCAACGGCCTTTATTGCCAAAGGAAACCGTACCATCTGTCCAACGTGCAGTCGTGTGGAATCCCTCGACCAAGTTTCAGACATCCTCACAGAAATGGCATTTGCAGAAGGTCCAAAGGCAGCAACAGCAGCAGCAAGTGCCGGCGACTCAACAGCAACCGTCTCAGAACACAGGAACGCGGTACCAGACAAGATTGGCTGTGAAAGGTATAAATATTTTGAGTCTAGCTCTAAATCTGGCAGGTGCCAAACCGCATGATAGCGGTAATTTTGTTATAGTCATACAGCATGGAAGCAGGCTCTTCAGTCCAACGCATCCATGCCGATCAAGATGCCCCATCTAAGCTAGTCCCATTTACCCGTATTTGGCCCATATCCCTTTAAACCTTTCCTATCCATTACAGGCATGGAAAAAGTATTGATTTTGTACTGGGGCAATAAGTAGATTGATCCTGTCCGTGATTGTACAAAACAGTCACACAGAGAAATACACAATAGGACCCAAGCTCCTAGGGGTTCATTGAATTATCTTGAATAATCTGGAGCATATCAATCAAAACACAGTTCTTTTAAGATTAACGGAGTCAGCACATTGAGATCTGCCATTTTTCTTTAATTGCAGGAAAACAACTCCCTATCCTTTATTGGCACCGTGAACTGTACGAAAGAACAAAATTTATAAGTTCAGAGTTATT
Source organism: Malacoraja senta (assembly GCA_038087875.1). Lineage (NCBI taxonomy): Eukaryota > Metazoa > Chordata > Chondrichthyes > Rajiformes > Rajidae > Malacoraja > Malacoraja senta. Next base: position 43,157,052 of record CM075982.1, on the reverse strand, counting down.
GCAGCTTCCAAAATGGTCAAAGCTCGTATTGTACAAAAGTTGGTTATGATTTGAGAGTTTGGGAGGGTTTGACTGATAGCCAAGAAAGAAATGTACAATTCAAGGACACTGACCTATTCTCACTTTTCATACTTTGACTTTCCTTCCCATTGCAGCTGTGCAGCAGAAAGAGGCAACTCTGGCAACTTCCACTTCTTCCATTACTTTGGTTACAAGTACGTCATCTCTATCAGCGGCAGGCAGCAGTTCAGCAGTCGTGAACACAGCCTCCAGTTCGGTGTACAACACAGATCTACCCATAGCAACTCCATCTGCTGACGTTGCTGCTGATCTTACAAAGTATACAAATAAGGTTTGTATTGCAGCTATGATTCAAAATACCTGCTACATAGAATTTTGTACGGAAATTATAACATAGAAGTAGACCATTTGCCCCAGTCACCCGTATCAATATCCCTTTTTGGTTTGGGGATTATTATTGTTTCTCTTTAGTTCTGGTACATAACATCATTTAGCAATGTTACAAAATTTTGAGATTTTAAAAATAAAGTCTGCAATTTATCCCATCAGATAAAGCATAAAAAGAAGTTTAATTTGACACCTAATTCACTTTCATATCTTCAGTATTAAAGAAGTTATGGCCATTTTCATACTCGGAAATTAGCATCTTGTTCCCTATTGCTTTTCCATTGACTTAACACAAAAGCTGTGATCGAGGACAGTCAAAAGCCCATAACTTTCTTAAAAATTAAGATAACTGAAACAACATTTTCAGTTATTATAGATTGAAGCATTCTGAAACAAATATGAAACAATCTTACTTAGAAGACATGAAAGTAAAGCATATAATTAGTTAGTTACCTAATTGTAGCTAATTACAAAATTCAATTACTAGATCTAAATATCTATCAATTTCTTAAGAATAGATTAAAATTTTTAAATAGCCTGTGTCCAAATAACATTCACACAATAATTCACAATATAACATAATTTTTAAATCTCATTTTCATGAATTTACAGGCCAAATGGAAGGAATTGAATGTTTAATACCTGTAAATTAATGGGCATTTTAATCATCTTGTGAGTGAGGATTTCTGGAACGCGATCTTTTGGAACGTTCATTTGCGGTGAATTTAACCCCGTATTGGCATGAATAATACTGCCGTTAATTCGGGGAATAAAATCACCGTGTCGCATGAAAAAATGTGAATTAAAGGCTTCTTAAGAAGCACTTTTATACATTTAAAGAAACCACTTTCGTTTACCTGTCCCCTGTGTGAAATCCGTCCCCGTTATCGGCGTTGACGCTTCAGGAGCTGCTTTTAAAATTACTCTAGCGCTGACATTGACGATTTAATAAAAATAAAAAATACACAAAAGGCTACTAGGAACGATTTGTCAGCAAACGCTTGTACTCCAACAAAATATAATTGAGGACAAGGGAGGAGAAACCGCGTTTTAACCCCGACCCCCCTTAAAGGCGCCAAAATCGCGCACACGGCCAGTGGCAGAATTACAGCGCGACTGAAGGTAAGTTTTGTAACATACCTACATCATTAATGTAGCACATATCCACTCAATGGCTGCAATATATTTGCATTGCCGAACTGTAAATACTTAATCTTATTATCCTGCTACGATACTTTTTCTTGAGCCAAATTTGAATTTCAATGTCAGCCAAGATGGTCCCAGATCGTCAGAGCAAAAAATGAACTTTTCACTATTGAGTATGCACAAAATTAATTTTAGTTTTAGAGATACAGTGTGGAAACAGGCCGTTTGTCCCATGTCCGCGCTGACCAACAATCACCTCATACACTAGCTCTATCCGACACTCAAGGGACAATTTACAGAAGCCAAATAACCTGCAAACCTGCACATCTTTGGAATGTGGGAGGAAACCAGAGCACCCGGAGAAAACCCACACAGTCACAGGGAGAATGAGCAAACTCCGTACAGACAACACCTGTAGTCAAAATCAAACCCGGTCTCTGGCGCTGTAAGGCAGCAACTCTACCACTGTGCCACCATGCCACAATTTTGCAAGTCTCACTGTCGTGCCCCACATAGATTGTGCTAAAACAATTGACTACGATAATTAAATAAAAAATATAGCAGTACAGCTCTGTAAATTAAACATAATTACAGATTTATTGAAGCTAGATTATAATCCCTCACCTCTTTCAAAAGATTAAATTTAGACACAAATAGTTAAATTAGTTTGCTTCTGAATAAACTTTTTACTTAACGGCTAACACAATGCTTCATTAAATATGCTTCTATAATATTTATTACTTCTGTTTTTTTTTGATGATGAGCAAACATTGAAAAGAATTTGAAGTATAATTAAAGAAATGAGACTTCAAAGGCAGCCAAGTAGTGTCTCGGAATAAGGATAAAATATTAGAATGAATCAGAACCATAAGGCAGGTAATTAGACCTGGTTCTGTTGTAAGTTGTCATCTTCAACGGCCTGTTGCAAACATGTGAAGGTCACAATCCAGTCATCCAACGTTAATTGAAATTTGTAAACACTTTTAATTCAATTCATCATTGGTGGTCTGTGTTCTTTCTCTCACTGGTTCAAGCATTGAATAATTCTACATGCTAATTCAGCTCCGTTTTGCATATTTCTTGACATGAAAGATCCAATACCAATGACGATGGGGAATCCATACTAACATTCGATCTCTTTAACGTATCCATTCAATCAAAATGGGCATAATTACACCCAACCCCCTCCCTTCCCATCAACATTATAATCATCACCAACGTAAAAAATTATCCGATACTTGGTCACGTCTTCTCCCGTCATACCCCCTCCCCCCCCACCGATTTAATATAAGAAATAGATCAAGAATAAACCATTCAACAACTCATGCCTGCTCCACTATTGAAAACAATATCATTGCTGATTTTTACCTCCATTCCTATACTAATCTCATGTTCCTGGATTCCCTTTATACCCTCCATTCTGTTGATCTCGGGGATTACCATTCATTTTGACAACATGAAATATATTTTCCATTTAACCTACGACAAATCTACGACACTCTTTAGCCATGCTTATTTCTTGATTAAATGATACAACCATTACTTTTTAGATGATGGAAGCAATAAAAGGAACAATGACTGAAATCTACAATGATTTCTCCAGAAACAGCTCTGGAAACACAATAGCAGAGGTTAGTTTATTGGTATTCAAATTGGAGTCTTGCCGTTAAATAACATCACTGACATTAGCTGACCAATCTGAATTACTGGTTTAATTTCTCATCTGGCAGATTCGACGAATGAAAATTGAAATTGATAAACTGCAGTGGTTGCATCAGCAGGAGCTTGCAGAAATGAAGCATAATCTTGGTAGGTGCCACAAATCCGCCTTCTTTTCTATTTTACTTAATATATTGGATGAATAAATCATGTTATTTGTCCCATCCATGCTATAATATGTTATTTTGACCAGAAGATTGCAGAAGTATATCAGCATGCAAGATAAAGCTATGCAAAGTGGTTTCCTTTCTCTCATGAGAAGTTTCAAAGCCTTATTTCGCTAATGGTGCAAATGAGATTATGATGAGTGAAACGTAGGTCTTTCGGCTGCTCAGCAATTTGAAACTTGGCAGAATTTATTTTTACTTTTCCATTTGCTGTCAGTATACACCAATCCTTGGGCAACACGCAACCTATGAATTGTAGAAACTGTTCCCTTTGGCAGGATTAAGATCCAGAGAGGAAAAAATTAAGATGATTGGCTAAACAGCCATGAAGAAGTACCTTTTTTGCGTAGCATATGGGTAGAATCTGCATTGGGAGGTGCTGGATGGTGGTGGCAGGAAATACAGGTCCACCACCGTTTTTCTGGCGCCCTTGGTTCCAGAGCCTTACTGGATTATCAGTTTTGCCGGACCAACAGAGGTCATGGCCTTGGGGGGCCAAAATCGGCTGTGGAAGTCAGCTTTGGGAACGGATCTGCCAGCTCCGGCCCGGCCGGAGTTCCAGAGCCCCGGCTGCAGGTGGCAAATTTGTCCCATCAGTTGGCTGCGGAAGTCGGCTATAAGAGTTGATCTGCCAACTCCGGCGGGGCTGGAATTCGCAAATCGCCACAATTTCAGGGGGGGTCTTCCGGGGGGAGGGAGTGATTTTTGTCCAGGTTAAAGGGGGGAACCAGGACCACCAGTTGGCGGAACATCGGTGATGGAGCTGTAGAGGGAGAGCTGATTATGGTATTGAGAAGATAACTGGGTATACTCATGAAAATGGAAAAGGGAATGGGGAGAAGGTGAGGGAATGAGGCCAGCTAGATTGCTTTTGATTTGAACTGGCTCCGAGGCAATAGGCCAAGTGGCTTGATTCCTTCAATGATAGAACCTATCATAAATAGGTTCCCATATTTGTAAGTACACAGATTTTTCAAGAATAGCTCATTAGTTATCTTAATTTGACTGCATAGAACATAGAACAATGTCGCGCAAGAACAGCCCCATCAATCCACAATGTCTATGCTGACATGATGGCAAGACCAACCCTTGTCTGCCTGCACATAATCCATATCCCTCCACTCCCTGCATGTCCATGTGCCATCCAAAAGTCTCTTAAAGTCGCTTGTATATGTCACTGACCGTGTATTCCAGGCACTCATCCCCCTCTGTGTATATAAAAAGAAACTTGCCCCACACATCTACTTTAAAACTTGCCCATCTTATCTCAGAGCTATGCTCTCTACTATTTTATATTTTCTTCCTGGAGCATACGTTCTGACTGACTATGCCTTTCTTAATTTTACATGCTTACATCCAGTCTTCCGTAACCTCCGATGTTCGAGAGACAAGGATACAAATCTGTCCACCTCTCTCTGTAGCTAATACTTGCTAATCCAGGTATAATTATGGTAAACCTCCTCTGCATCAATTTCCAAAATTGCGATTCATGATTAAGAGTGGATTTAAGCAGTAGTCATTCAGCATGTGTTGTCCTCCATGGAGCTTACGGATTTTCATTCCACCTCTACCACAGAATTATATAATGCTCAAATATTAAATTGCATACCTTTTTCATGTAGGAGTCTATTTTTCTAGTCTGGTGGCATTTATTTGCCAGAGGTGGTCAAGGAGTAGATTGTGTGTAGAAGCTCCTCTCGGATCATGAAGTGAGGGTAGTTGGACACCTATAACTGGACACTTCTTGAATGATGTAAGAATGTTTCCTAGTCGCAAACGAAGTGAATCTGCTCAAAATGTTGGTTCTGACTTGCAGCTTGTTAAAATCAAAACAGTAGGATGAGAACTGAAATACCATTAAGTAATTTGTTGACTGTGTTTTTGTTTTAGGAAATCTGTTCTTCAATCCTTTGACAAATAAACTGTGGTCATTTCCTGAAAGATTTTTCAATTTGTACTTTACAGAGCTAACAATGGCAGAGATGCGCCAGAGTCTTGAGCAGGAAAAGGACCGCATGGTTGCAGAGATCAAGAAGCAGATGGAGACGGAGAAGCAGCAGGCTGTTGACGAAACTAAGAAGAAGCAATGGTGTGCAAATTGCAGAAAGGAGGCCATCTTCTACTGTTGCTGGAACACCAGCTACTGCGACTACCCTTGCCAGCAGGCACACTGGCCAGAACACATGAAGTCTTGTACTCAGTCAGGTATATAGTGCTGCACATTCCCCGCCCATCCTGAATGATCTAACTTTCACAGCACGGTAATGCATTTTATTTGTTTAAAAGGGGATTTAACCGAGGCGCAGCTGGTATGGCTGCTGTCTCACAGGTGCTGTCTGTGTGGAACGTTCTCCCTGTGACCGTGTGGGTTTCCTCCGGGTGCTCCGGTTCTCTCCCACATCCCAAAGATGTGTGGGTTTGTAGGTTAATTGGCCTGTGAAAATTGCTCCTCGTGTGTAGGAAGTGAATGTGAAAATGGAATAACTCAGGAACTTGTGTGAACAGGTGATCAATGGTTGGCATGGACGCGATGGGCCGAAGGACCTGTTTCCATGCTGTGACTTTTAATCAATCAATCAAAAAAAAAAGTGTTTGTCAAGCTTTTCTTTACGCATGTGCAATATAATTGAGATTCTTTTTGTTAAACTCAATTTAGTGTTATAATTGCCTCTTTACCTAAGCAGCAAACCGGCCCCTGATATTCCTATGGGGTTTCCCATTGAGCTACTGGCATGACCTGAGTCCGCTTGGTTGGGGGTTGTCTGCGAGCATAAGGACTAGCCAAGCGATTGCTCCTTAACCGTCAACTTTGAATGGGGAGAAAATGTAACCAAAACAGTAACACAGTTTTGATCACCGTATGGCTGTGGTACTGTCTCTGAGGTATGAAGTGTTGATACTTCATCTCATTTGATTTCTATGCCACTTTTTTCAGCAATAAAAATACGTGGGCATAGTCTTCATTCTTTACAAAGCAGCTGTAGGCTTAGATTAATTCAATTACCCATAAATGCACTGGCATTGAATAATTTTGTACAATATGCAACCACTGCTCCACATAAACAATACTTCTTGAGATGGAATCAATGTAAGATTGCTACCATCTCTCCAGTTCTGCTTTTAACTTGGTGCAGTCATTTCAGCAGTTTGGTTTTAACAACTGTGTATTTTGATTGTAGCCACTGCCACTCAACAGGAACCAGAATCAGAAGTGAACTCCGAGGCATTGAATAAAAGTGCACAGCCAGCCCCAGCTGTCCAGCAATCGCCACCGGAGACCAAAGCAGGCCAAAATGACAAGGATCCCAGCACAGATAAGAACAAGGAAAATGCCACAGTAAGTTGAGCTTGGTACCAATGTAAATAATACTTTTCCTAGACACTCAAGGCTTTAGTATTCTCAAATATCTTGTGTTTATTTTTAAACCTCACCCTAAGGATGTAGCTCAGATAAAATAAAACTACAATAGTGCAGATTTTTATTGACCAATGCGCTGCTAAAGGAAATTTGTTGGTTATCAAATTTTGTCCAACCTCCTATTGGAGGGTTACTGATTTAAAGCTTTTCCAGGGTACTTTGAAATTTGTTATCGTGGCTGTTTTTATTTTCAGTTTTCATGTTCTTTTGATCATCTCGTTTCGTAATCATTCAATTCGTAAACCATTATTTTGCTCCTTGCAACTTGTACACAGTGCTCTTTTTCTGTTATGTAGACTGAAGCGGAAATATTTTGCAGTGTCAGGTACATAACTAGGTTTTTGCTTGGATATTGAACAAGATAATAAAAAAATTCTGTGTTTCAATAACCCACCTGAAAATATTTAATATAAAGTTTTATCCTCCTCCAACTTAAAACCAATGTAATGAACAGATATATAATGTAGCATATATGGCACAATGTAATACATTACTTTCTACCAACATCATTTTTTATAGTCAAGACTATAATTGGATTTGTGATCAATATTTTTTTGCCTTTGTTCACCAATAACTTTTGTCTTCTATCAACCTGTACACATAGCTTGTTTCCTTGCCCCAGTTGATTGGTCAGGTACTGGACATTCTCGCAATAATGCCATTGATTATGTGACTATAATAGAGTTTTGCAAATGCATAATAAAGCTCAGCAAGTCACTTAGAGTCATAGAATTGTACAGAAACAGCCCTTTCAATATACTGTTATCAACCTTTTTGCTCACCTATACCATCTATATCTGATCTTACCACCTCACCGGGGTGAGTTCCAGATTTCAATCTCTCCTGGTATTAAAAATCTCCTTTAAAACCCCCCTCTCTCACCTTAAATCTACACGATCTTGTTCTTGATGCTTCTATCATGCGGGGAAAGATTCCGACTCTCTGCCTTATCTATGTCCAGCCTATGAAGGCAATCATGCTAAATGCTTTCTTCACTGTCATATCCACCTGTGCTGCCATTTTCAGCAAACTACTGACACAAACCCTAAGGTCTCTCTGTTTATCAACATGCCCTGCTAGTTATTAACCTTAATTTGACTTCCCAAAATGCATTACTTTGCACATGGCAATATTAATTTCCATCTGCCAGTGCTCTGCCCAACTTTATCTTGATTGTATTTTTAGAGGCATCTTGCACCCTTCTATATCTCTCATTTCCCTCTCCCCTAACTCTCAGTCTGAAGAGGGCCTCGACCCGAAATGTCACCCATTCCTTCTCTCCAGAGATGCCGCTTGTCCTGCTGAGTTACTCCAACATTTTGTGTCTATCTTCTTGTTTAAGCATGATGCTGACTGCATACACCAAGCCTGCACTTGCTTCCAGAAAGATGTGCTGAGCCATTTTTTGGATTTCTTGATGTTCAGTGATGCAAAATGAATGTATTCCAAACAGCAAGATTATGATCTCCAATCTGGAACTCTCTGCCACAGAAGGTAGTTGAGGCCAGTTCATTGGCTATATTTAAGAGGGAGTTAGATGTGGCCCTTGTGGCTAAAGGGATCAGGGGGTATGGAGAGAAGGCAGGTACAGGATACTGAGTTGGATGATCAGCCATGATCATATTGAATGGCGGTGCAGGCTCGAAGGGCCGAATGGCCTGCTCCTGCACCTATTTTCTATGTTTCTATGTTTCTAATAACTGGGCAAACCAGGATTCTTTGTCACAAGGCAGAGTGAAAATCAGTAGACAAGTAAACAGACATGAATCCTGTGCATTTGAAATCAAAGAGATTGTTGTAATGTAGGTTGTTGAGCGAGCACCTGTTTCCTGAGGGTCATAACGTATTCTGGCATCAATATGTGCTTCAATTGAAGTTCATATGTGTAAAGCAGGGCTCTCACTTAACTTTTTTTCCCTGTTGCCAGCCGGGCAACCGAGGCAGCTTTTTAGGTTGCCAAATGACAGTTTAGGTGGTCATTTAAGACGGCTTGCAGGACGCGTGCGATAATGTGCTCGGACGAAGTGCGTAGTTACCAGTCGGAATTATGCTCAATGAAGCATTCACATGTTATTTCTGCTTCAAATAAAGTCACAAACTAAACATATTCATCAATCAAGACATGATATATACCACAATGACATGCAGCAAAATTATAATACAGCATCTCAACTCTTTTTACACATTGTAATTAATGCAATTTCTATTATTTCTTTCCACTTCCAAACAAAAATGTGGTTGGATTATTCAGTGTATGATCAACCTGTGTCAATAAATCCTGGACCATGGTAACATATATGCTTAACCATGCACACTACAGATTGATGCAAGCATGTTTTCTGTGAAGGACTGAAAATTATGACATGGCCATAGCATGGGTCGTTATTGCTATTGATACAGAAACACTGTCGCTTCCCACATAATTTATCCACAACAAAATATACAGGTTGCAAGGAAATTTCTAAAGGCATTTTATGATAATAGCTGTTAAAACTGACTATACCCATCTGACAGGTTAAACATTACACTAACTGACAAGAGATGGCTAAAGGACATAACTGCAGCAAATGTTCTTTTGGTAATATGTTTAAAGGTGTCAAAACGCCACATTACCGGACATTCAGATTAGATGTATGTGTTGTGAACAGCAATGAAGATACCCAGTTTGTACATTCCAGATTTTAAAAAAATTATTGATAAACGCTGTTTCCAGGATTCTCACTTCAAAATTAACGTTAAAATTTCAACTGAAATATCTCCTGACCAAATTTATGATGTATATGATCGACTGTAGAAGTAAAACCTGGATAAATCCAACATATAGTTTTGAATGTTGCTCATTAAATAACTACAGTACTGATACTCCATATTAAGAGCATTGATTTGCCGTTAAAATGAACTCTGTAATAACATGTCAACGGTAGCAGTGACAATCGAACACTGCGGTTTTAATGTTTCACGTGTTCACAATTTAATTAATCCATCTTTATGGATTAAAACAAATAATAACATTGGGAATTAAAACACATTTGATTGCATTCCGTTATCAAACATAGTCAATGTTCGCTCTGAAGACTTTTCCAGCACAATAGGGTCAGGGGGGGGGGGGGGTGTGAATCAGTGTGGGATGGATACTTGGCGGGGTGGGGCGGGTTGAGAAGCCAATCGGTGTGGAATGGATGTATTGAGGCAGGGGAATTAGTGTGTGTTGGTTGGAGTAGATAAAATTGTGAGGGGAGAATGCGGGGGATGTCAGTGGGGTTGAATGGGGGGATCAGTACGGGATGGACGGGGGGATCTGTGCAGGATGGATGGGGGGGATCAGTACAGGATGAATGGGGTGATCAGTACAGGATGAATGGGGGTAGACAAAAATGCTGGAGAAACTCAGCGGGTGAGGCAGCATCTATGGAGCGAAGGAAATAGGCAACGTTTTTCAGGGTCGAGACCCTTCTTCAGACTGATCCCCCATTCTTCTTGAATGGGGGATCAGTACAGGATGGATGGGGGGGATCAGAGCAGGATGAATTGGGGGGGGGGGTCAGTATGGATCGGAGGGTCGTGCAGGATGAATGGTGGGATCACTACAGGGGGGTCAGTACAGGATGAATTGAGGGACCAGTTTCGGATGGATGGGGAGTGGCAGGTGAATCAATGCGAGGTGGATAGGGTGATCAGTGCAGGATGAATAGATCCGGGGAGGGGGTAGATGGGGAGGGGAGCACAGAGGATGTCAGTGAGGACTGAATAGAGGCGGGAATGGGGATCAGTGCGGGAAGGAGAGGAGGGGTCTCAAGATAAGGGGGGTGGTGGGGGGCGTACAAGAGAGAGAGAGAGAGAGAGAGAGAGAGAGAGGTGGGGAGGAAGGATGGTCAGCGCTCCTCGGACAACACCGGCATCATCGCCTTGGCCGTCCCTGTCCATGGCTAAGTACCGCCGCCAAAGGGGGAGGCAGTTGGGATCTCCTTGCCACCGCCTCCCCTCCTCCGCCAGCCAACAGGAAGGTGCGGGGCCGAGCGGTGCAGGTGCTTCATACGGTGGAAGGGGGCTTCCCCCTTCCTCCCTCCCTCCCTCCTCCTGGCCTCGGCGTGCGGGAGGGTATGTTTTGAAAGCGGTTATCGCCGTTGGCGGAGTGGCAAGCAGCGGCCGCTATCAGGGCGGGCGGGGTGCGGGAGGAAAGGTGGAGGTGGAGCCGCTGCCGCTGCAGCTGTGCGGCCCGTCATTCACTCTGACCCTCCGTCACCCCGCACCTAGTATCTTTGCCCCGCACTACAGCCGTCGCCGCCGACGACACGAAACGTCACTTATTCCTTTTCTCCAGAGATGTTGCCAGACTCGCTGAGTTACTCCAGTTTTTTGTGTCTATCTTCGGTATAAACCAGTATCTGTAGTGCCAAGCCGGGCAAAATGACGGCATTTAGGTTGCCCGGTGTGACTTTAGGTGGCCATTGGCACCCGAGCAACTGCTAATTTCGAGCCCTGTAAAGGTCACAATGGGTTAAAGTGGACAGTGGGCTTACAATGTACATCAGCAACTAGAAAGGGAGTAACATTGCTCCACCCCATGTACAACATTTGTGGCCCCATCATCAGCTTAGATGCAGGAAATCTCCACTGCACAGTTTAGAATTAATTTTCCTTATTTACATTGTAGATATCCAATAGTTGCAACTATTACAAACATGATGGTCCATTTTTACACGAATAATATTACTGAGGCCTTCATCAATTATTGTTTGTGGAATAAAATGGATTGCACAGTAGCTTCTAGTCTCCATAGAAGAGCAGTAAGCCATGGAGATCTGTAAGTTGCTGTTCAAGATATCCTGCACATCTCTAAATAGCTTTGTACTACTACCTCTAGTGGATTTGTCATTAAAATGCATGGTTGAGATGGTACAACACTTACCCATCATACACATCAGGAAAAGATTAAGTGTTGCATATTTAGGTGCAAAGCGTTAATTTTACACAAAATGGCTTTGAAAATTTACACTTTACAGTGTGGAGTCATAGCTTCCAATTTTAATTATTTTAAAAATATTTTAAAACCATTTCAAAAAAAAAACTTACATTGGTTTTACTTTTCCTAGCCTCATTTCTTTTTCTAAGCTTTTTAAAAAATGAAATGTTTTAATTTTTATTTATCGGATTTACTTTTTTAAAAAAATCTGACTGCTACTTTCCTGGTCTCACATGCCACAAATATATTTGGAGAATATTTTGCTGAAATAGTTCTCAATTTGTTCTATGTTATCATACAGAAGGCCACGATGAATTGCAAGCATTTTGTAAAAATAGAATTCTTATACTAGAGAGAAGCACGCGTATTTTCAACCCACCAGTCTGAATTGGATTACACCTAAATTTGAGCATAATATTAATTTCCTGCATCATCCCTACTCCCTAAACGAGAAAGGGACTTAAAAAGGGTTGAATAACTTTTATGTGTAGAAAGGAACTGCACATGATGGTATATATTGAAGATAAATATAAAGTGCTAGAGTAACTCAGGCCAAGTTGCATCTCTGGAGAAAAAAAATGGGTGACATTTCAGCTCAAGAAACTTGTAAAGTGCATTCTATTTCTCACTCCTATTTTCCTTGTCACACCAGTACTATCTATAAGGTAACACCTGAGATTTTAATGACCACTTTCATTTTGAGATGCTGAACTGCTGATTTTAAGTACTTAAGCCACTGTCCTTTACTAAAATGCGCACTGGGAATAATTTTCAAAATATTATTAGAACTTGCAGCTGATGTTACCAGCAGGGCATCTGTTATAAGAAATTAATTTCGAACTTGTGCTTGATTCTCAGTGCTGATTTCTTTAAGACCCCATTGTTAAGTTGAAAATGATCACTTCTAGCAACTAAATCTGATCAAGCCAGAAGTAAAAAACTACAAAATATATATTAATTAAACCTGCAACAGATTCTGCAAAACTAAACAAAAGGACAGAATGCACAAAGTGCTGTAATAATTCAGCGGGTCAGGCAGCATCTCTGGAGGACATGGACAGCTGATTTTTTGGGTTGGTATCCTTCTTCCTCACAAGGGCCTCAACCCAAAATATCGCCTAGCCATGTCTTCTAGCACTTTTTTTGTAAAGCAGCATCTGCAGTTCCTTGTGCCTGCAAAAGGAGAAGGAGCTAGACACAAAATGCTGGAGGAACTCAGTGGGACAAGCAGCATCTCTGGAGAGAAGGATTGGGTGACGTTTCAGGTCGAGACCATTATGACTCATGGCATGAAGACTTTGAGGAGCATTACTTGCTCTTCAAAATGAATGTCAGATATTCAAGATTACTGAAGATTACAGATTGCAAGCCCTATTTGTGTAACCATGTAGCCCTGCCAACACTGAGGAAAGAAAATAAATTTGAGTGGATACAATGAAGAGTGTAATTTAATGTTAAAACTATCTTCCTAAAGCCTTTATAGAACTCTAAACCTCCCGCTTAACCAAAAAGTGGGAATTAGACGAAAGAAGGAAGCTGCAATACATTGTATTAAATGCACTTTATTCTGTATAAGAATTATTGTCCTAAATAAAATCAATTTATTAAATCCAGTTGTTAATACATATTTGTAAGACATTGCAAATAAAATTCTCTTTGTAATACTGTCACTGCAGATAGAAGCAGGTGTGACCAGCCATCAGCCTATTAAACTGGTCCAAGTCCAGGCACCGTCAGCCACCTAGATGCTAACAGCTCAGCCCACAATCGTAAGTACAACCATTTACCAACTAGACAGTTCTTGGCAATTGGAGGAAAAACAAAATATCATGAACCAGATCGAAATCTTCACAGATGCCTTGGGTTGAAAGTGGTGCTTCTATTTGTCTAAATTACCACATTCGCTCATTTTCAAATGTTTGGGCAAAACATCCTAGCATCATAGAATAATTTACTAAAATCTCACTAATGACTAATCTTTGTTCCATCCTACTGTAAAATGTCCCCTCTGTACTTTATTCATTCCACGTGTTCTCAACAATCCATGTTTCCTATTAACGCAACTTCTGAAACTAGCTAGCAAACATAGTAAATGGTAAGAGAATCACCTTCCAAACGGGGAAATCCTTCCATTTTTCACCAAATTTATTCAAAGTTAAATACAATGTCTAGCCCTGGAGAGAAGCCATTGATGCTTATCTAAATGGTACATTGGTAAATGTGTTTGCTTCTTCGGGGTATTATTGTGGAGCTGATGGTCTTTATGATGTATTTTTAAAGTTATTTTTACCTTTGTTTTAAAGATAGTCAAGTCAAATATATCTCATTTTTTTAGATTGTAACATCCTTTTAGTACCGTTTATTCAAGGGCAGAGCTAGCCTGTCGTGGAGCTGTAGATGGAGTTATTATTACAAGCAATGCCTACTGTGAGGCTCTCTTTATATCCTTTCTCCAATTCACCTATTTAGTGGTTTTCTTGTACTGGCTGTGTATTAAAGCATTGTAATTAGGAGCCAGGCTCTGCTTGGGTAGGATGAGTTAGAACTACCACTTTTCCCATTTTATTGTTTATTTGCTAAAGAGTAAAACTTTGGTTCAACTCTAAGGCATTGCACCTATTATTGATGAATAATGGTGTTCAGGTGTCACTGTAGAGCTCTCTTTCTGCGCAGAATATTTCCAGAGGATTCAGTTTACCACCACAAAGTTGAAATTCGCTTTCAGGTAAGCCAAATAGCTCTACCAGAGGTGATTTTAGCACATTTGCTACTTAACTCCCATCTACAATGATGTACATGTAATGCACCTTTTGAAGCAAAACGAGGCTGAATTAATTTGTACTAAAAAATTGTTGTTCTCAATAAACTTGAATAAACAAATACTCAAATTAACAGAAATCCGAAATAAATGTTTAGTTTAGAGATACAGTGTGGAAACAGGCCCTCCAGCCCACCATGTCCGCACCGACCAGCGATCCCCGCAAATTAACACTATCCAACACACATTAGGGACCATTTACATTTAAGCCAAGCCAATTAACCTTCAAACCTGTACATCTTTGGAGTGTGGGAGGTAACCGAAGATCTCGGAGAAAACCCACGCGGTCATGGGAGAACTTACAAACTCCGTACAGACAGCACCCGTGTTCAGGATTGAACCCAGGTCTCTGGCATTGTAAGTGCTGTAAGGCAGCAACTCTACTGTTGCGCCACCGTGCTGCCCTTGGGGTATTGAATGTATTGGAGATATTCAGAAATTCAGAAATTTTATCTGGGATTATAAGAATCATAGGATAAACAAAAGACATTTGTGTAAATCAAAAATAAATGGAGGCTTGGTTTTACCCAACTTTCTGTTTTATTTTTGGGCAGTTAATATTAAAAATATGAATTTCTGGTTGGAAGAAATAGATCAACAACCAGATTGGTTAAAAATGGAAAAGGAAGATTGTTTACCTTTTGATATCGGCTCGATATTATTTGCTACGTCTAAATTAAACAAAAAAATTTATAGGGAAAACCCTATAATATTTAGTGCTATACGAATTTGGAAACAATTAAAAAAGACATTAAAATTAGATAATTTATCACTTTTTCTTCCAATTGTGAATAACCCTTTGTTTAAGCCCTCATGGTTGGACAGGGGTTTTACACAATGGAAGAATTATGGAATTAAAAATATGGGACAACTTTACAAGGAAGGCACTTTTCTGACATTTCAAGAGTTGCAACAGACTTATGGACTCCGAGGAAATGATTTTTTCATATATCTTCAACTCAGATTATGTAAAATTGAATACTCAAAATTTTCGAATTAGAAATTCAGAAATTCTTGACGAATGTTGGAATAAACATCCTAATACAGAAAAATTAATATCTTATATATATAATATTTTATTAGACAGTGACATTCCATCGACGGACTTACACAGACAAACATGGGAAAAAGAATTAAATCAAATAATAACGAAAGATACTTGGGAAGAAAGTTTACAACACATACATCAATGTTCATTAAATGCCAGACATTCTTTAATACAATTTAAAGTAATACATAGGTTACATTATTCAAAAACAAAATTACATAAAATCTTTCAACATATCTCACCTATATGTGATAAATGTCAACATTTAGAAGCTACCTTATCTCATATGTTTGCAAACTGTATAAAAATAAAAAAATTCTGGGTAAATATTTTTAGTATAATATCTAAAGTGACCAGCACACAATTGGACCCGGATCCAAAATTAATAATACTCGGAACATTAGAATTAAATCAAACATTTACAACAACACAAAGAAACTTTATTGATTATAGTATAATAACGGGAAAAAAATTAATTCTAAAATTTTGGAAAGGCCCTATAACCCCCACAACCAAAATGTGGATTATAGAAATGACGGAGACCTTAAACGTGGAAAGAATCAGATTTTCCCTGTTGGACAAACAGGAATTATTCGTTGGAACATGGTCTCCCTTTATTGATTATTTAAAGGGTCAGAATGGTTCAGCACAGGAACCTGACTAACACTCGGGCTAAAGAATGGATGAAATGCTATACTCTGAAATGTACGAATATATCTCGAATGAAGTTTTTTATTTTAATAAATTTTCCATTCTTCTTTAACTATCTTTTTCTTCTCTGTTTTGTTTTTTGTTTTTTTGTTTTGGGGTTTTTATTTCTTTTTTCTTTTTTTTTCTTTTTCTCTCTTTTCTTCTCTCTCTTTTCTTTCTTTACTTCATCTATCTTTTTAGATCTATCTAGTTTAAAAAAAAAAAAAAAAAAGGCAAAAGGTATTGGAGACAATGTAATAATAATTGACAATATTATCAATTCAAAAATGTAAGACTGTAATGATGTTAATAGGTTGTGTACTTATCTCCAATAAAAAATATTTTCAAAAAAAAAAAAAAAAGGAGATATTCAGAAATTGTGAAGAGGAAACAGAGGTAGCATATTAAGTCAGTGATTGCAAAGTTATTTTCCCTATGTGAAACATAGGTGAAGACGTTACATTATGAATTAATTCTCTGTCACGGTAGCTCTAGCCCTCCCCGCTCTCCCTTTTTGTTTATGATGGTTCAGATTTGCAATATCTCCATCTCCATGTTCCTGTTGCTTTCTCTGTGTGTACAGCCTTATAGATTGCCAGTTTGTGCGAGTGGCCTTGTTGTATATTTATAGTTTTCATCAGTATTTGAAAAAAATGGAAATGATAACGAGACTAATTATAATGGGTGCAGTGATGGACTAATAATACAAAGATGGGAGTTCAAATCTCAACATGGAAAAATACAGTCATTAGTCGTGACCACTATTAGTACTAAGTTGTGAAAACACATCTGGTTCATCATTGTTCCTAATGGGAAGAAATCTGCTTTCGTTACCCGGGTCTGGCTTGCCTATGACTCTAGACCAACCTGTGCGGTTGACTCTTGAACACCTGAATTGGCCTAGCTAGTCAAACGGTTTTATAGTAATTATAGTTGTGCAGTAAATGCTTGCCTTGACGACAGTAGCCCGATCTGAAAAATGAATCAGTAAATAAAAAATAATGTTTTCTTTCTTTGCCTCTTCGATTTTATCCTAAAAGATGAGGGGAGATATTCAAACAATTATCATTTTATGACGGTTTATACACATATGCACTCAATTTGAGGAAATGGAGCTTGATGTGGCTTGTGACTTGATCAACGACCGTATCCAAATGTTATGAAAGAAGCAAGCCATCATCTTTACCGTTATAGGAGTACAGCAGCAATTCATGTAGAAAGTGGATGCTTGCATATTACCTTAGAGATGGATGTGAAGAGGTGCGCATGGTTTGTGGTGTAAAACCTACTAAATCCATAATTCTTAGATTTCTACTTCTGGTTTGTTGGGGAGTCAGGTGGTGCATGGTGTTTATTGGCATGTCTTTTGTGAATGTTGGTACCTATTCGATGTTCATGAGATATAGTCTGTAGTGTGTCATTTGCTAGATGCTATTTAGACAACTAAGGTCTCAGAATTATGGGTAGGATATGAAACTTAATCTTTGGATGAATACTGTCTTCTCTATTGGGAACAAAAAGATCTACGGGTCCTTTACTTTTATTCCTCATGTAAGCCAAGAGCTTGATAATTATTCACAAGCCCTTGTCCATGCCCTTGGCTTGCCTTGTGGTAGTCACTGTTATCACATTAAGAAGACTAACCTTGAACATAATTTGCAGTCATAAAGAAAGTAACAATCTGAATGCAGAACTGCAAAGCATAGAGTGCACCTCCAACCTTTCACATCACCTCACCTCAATTTTTGCAGCAAACAACTGCAAAGTTTATTATTTCTGGGGGGTGGGGGGGAAGAAACACACTCTGGCTGCCTTGAACATGGTTGAATTGAAGTTGAATCATTTTTAAGGGCATAATATGTGGATAAATGTGAGGTTATCCACTTTGGTGGCAAAAACGGGAAGGCAGACTATTATCTAAATGGTGGCCGATTAGGAAATGGGGAGGTGCAGCGAGACCTGGGTGTCATGGTACACCAGTCATTGAAAGTAGGCATGCAGGTGCAGCAGGCAGTGAAGAAAGCGAATGGTATGTTGGCCTTCATAGCAAGAGGATTTGAGTATAGGAGCAGGGAGGTTCTACTGCAGTTGTACAGGGTCTTGGTGAGACCACACCTGGAGTATTGCGTACAGTTTTGGTCTCCAAATCTGAGGAAGGACATAGAGGGAGTGCAGAGAAGGTTCACCAGACTGATTCCTGGGATGTCAGGACTTTCATATGAAGAAAGACTGGATAGACTTGGCTTATACTCGCTGGAATTTAGGAGATTGAGAGGGGATCTTATAGAAACGTACAAAATTCTTATGGGGTTGGACAGGCTAGATGCAGGAAGATTGTTCCCGATGTTGGGGAAGTCCAGGACACGGGGTCACAGCTTAAGGATAAGGGGGAAATCCTTTAAGACCGAGATGAGGAAAAACTTTTTCACACAGAGAGTGGTGAATCTCTGGAACTCTCTGCCACAGAGGGTAGTTGAGGCCAGTTCATTGGCTATATTTAAGAGGGAGTTAGATGTGGCCCTTGTGGCTAAAGGGATCAGGGGGTATGGAGAGAAGGCAGGTACGGGATACTGAGTTGGATGATCAGCCATGATCATATTGAATGGCGGTGCAGGCTCGAAGGGCCGAATGGCCTACTCCTGCACCTATTTTCTATGTATCTATGTATCTATAATGTTTGGAAGCTCCCTAACACCAGATGAACAACTGTGCAACTTGCTGTTTACCGTTGGAAGAATGAGCACTTAGAATAGTTGACCTTGCTGGCACCATATGTCTGCTGTTATTGCAGTTAACCTTTGAACCTGAAACATTTAAAAATTGTCATGTCACAAAACTAATTAGAGATTTCTTCAATTTGTTGGAGGCTAGCAGATAGGTCAATTCTTCGAAGCTTTATTTTTGCCAATGCAAAGAATAGAGTTGTGGCTGGCTGTTGACATAAAGTTACACCAGTGATTTTACCGCATTGAATAGAATAACAAGGACCGACAAGGTCTGCCATGAATGTGCCGAGTACTGCCCATCCTCCTGCAAGGAATTACTGAATGCTGAAGAGCTGTGCGTGTTATTGTGCTTTGCTTCTACTGTTGCCATCAAATTCGGTGGTCAACTGCACTGTGCATAGCTGGGGACTTCGGGTGAGGAAGTTCCTGTTGTGAATGCAAAATAATCTAATGATCTGTGTTCTTTTAGCCACATTGATCATTAGTTTGGGTGTATGGTAGTGGGAAAGGCCACATAAGTTTGCCTTGATTCCTTTGTAGCGGCACCTGCTGGTGCTCGCAAGTATCGAACCCTGCGGTCGGAATCCGTGCGCACGTGACTCTGGGAGGGGTCGTGTTTTTGCGCGGTTTTCAGGGCTCTGCCCTTCAGTCGTTGAGAGACCACCGTTGTGGCCAGTTGTATTTCTGTGGCTTTGTCAAGACCGTCATCGGTTAATCAGATTAAGAATAAATTTGATTTGAACAAACCGTCTATGTCTTGATCCGCCAAACCTTGAACATTTTGACTGTTGCCGCTTACGACCTAGTAAATTATTTTAATTAATGCTGAGATAGAAAGAAGCAGCATGTGGTAAATACTGGTAAATTTGTTGTGCCTCTGTACCTATTTATATTTGGGAGCTTGACGTACACCAACATTTTATTAGCTTAAATGCAGTTGTTTATCTTGGTAGTTATATATTCTTGTAATTATGTCTCTCTTTGCTCTTTATTGCCTAGTTGGCAAAGGGAAGGCATTTACAGCAATTAAAGCGTAGGGTGTATTATTCCAGTGTGGTTTGGGATGAAAGCAGGCACATTAAGTGGTGGAGTACAATGAGCATATATTTTTCCGCATGACTCCACACAGCAGCTCTTGCTTGGAAACAGTCACTTTTGTACTTGCATTTTGCCAGACTGTGGATTTTTACTACAATTGAACTTCAATTCCTCAGCGCTTTCATGCTGTTTTTCTGCACACAGGTCATGCCCGTTGTGGCGAATTCACCGGTTGGAGTAACGACTGTGCAGCCTGCGGTCCAGTGCGCCCAGACCACGATCCCTGTGCAAGCCCACAGAGCCTGAGAGCCCCAGATTTAATCTGAGGACATTTGAAGAAAGCAGCATAATGGAGCAAGACTTTGCATGGGAATTCATCAGAACTGCCTCCGTTCTCCAATCTTGAACAGACAAATTGGTTATCTGCTTTGTATATAATTATACAGAGCTTTCGTGACACTACAAAATGCTAGCATTAAAAATAATTTATGCAAAGTCTACAGAAGACGACCACATCTGGCAATTTTGTCTTTTTTTTCCTAGAATTTGTCAATTCTTGATACTCCATCCCTGTTGGTATTTTCCTGTAATGTGACTTGATGGAAGATTGTAGACTCTAGTTTCTGAAAATGTAGTGAATTGGGGAACATATACAGCATGCGACAAAACTAAAAAGCCTTTAGTAGTTGGACCACGGCATATAATATTTATATGTAGGAATCTGTGAAATCCAGTGATGTAAAAGCATGAAATGGGGGGTGGGCCATGTCTTGGCATTTCTAATGAAGGAATACAAAATAGGGAGGTATGTCTTGCTGCTCAATGTTTCTCTTCTCCCCATGTTCGCTCTTGTTTCCTCTTGGAGTGTCTGATATTTGAACAGAAGGAGTTTGTGTATATGAGATAATCCTTGTGTTCAGAATCGTTCCAGTGCTTTTCTGATGTGTATATTTTTGTTTTTTTTATTTTTCATCCTGATTTATACAAGCAGTTTGTACAGTTTTCAACCAGTCCTGATGAGTCAATGTTAAAATAAAAATTAGAAAAAAAAATTGACACTATAGTAAATTTACCATTGTTTTTGAGAACATACTTGCTAGCCTAACTTGTGAAACAGGATTGCTTTTAGCATATGGAAGTATTTTTTCACATTTCTTTGTACAAAGTTTATATTAAAAATAGATTAAAAAATAATTATGTGTATCTTTTTTCTATTGCCAACTCGTTGGTAGTTTATTAAATCAATTACCGTGAAGTGCGGTAGCATTCATGTTGAACTGATCTCAACTATGGCACTGAGAGCAGCAAATATGGATTTGCACTCCTGAATTTATAATATACATGCATTTTGCTCTGCAGAATGGAGACTGTGTGTGAAAGATTAGATGAAAGTATAAGCCATCTAATTAATTAATTATTTGATGCTTTGCAGCTGATATTATGGGATGGAGTTTAAAAGTTAACTGGCTATGTGGATCATGAATCATAAAACCGGACTCATTCTGTATAGTATCAAATAGACTGAGTTCATAAGTAAGTACAAATTATATTGCTGAATTTGTTTTAAACCATTAAGAAAGACTTCAATGACTGGCAGCTAAGTGTGTAATGTGGCTTGGTTAACACGTGGTGGGGCTGTTGTCCTTGAAAGCTTAAACCTAGAAAGCAGTCAATTTTTTCTACTCATGAAAATAATCACTAGACATGAAGCATTAGCATGAACTTATAGGATCCTGCTTTGATCTCAGCATGGTAAATGTTCGGGGAGAGGTGAATTAAATGGACATTTTCAAAGTTATTGTGGAATCTAAAAGCTCATGGTATAGGTGATATGTTTTAGAGAGAGATACAGCATGGAAATAGGCCCTTTGGTCCAGGATTCCACACCAAACATCAACCACCCATTCATAATAACCTTCCACATAACATTTTTATTCTCTGCACATTCCCATCAACTCCTATCAGATGCCTTACAAGGAGCAATTTAGAGTGATCAATCGCCATGTCTTTTAGATGTGGAAGTAATTCAGTGCAGCCAGAGGAAACCAATACAGTTATAAGATGGAGGTGCAAACTCCACACAGACAGCATCCAAGGTCGGGTTCAAAGCCGGGTCTCTGGCTCTGTAAGGCAGTGGCTCTACCCACTACACCACTGAGCCATTATTCAAAGGAAACCAGAGCACCTGGGCGAAACCCTTCTGGTCACAGGAATAATGTTGGCGCGGATGGAAAACTGCCTGCTTCGTGATTGGTAGGCATAATAATGTCTTTTTCTGGTTCTGGGTGCCAAGGCACAACAAGTGATCAACCATAGGGATCGATGTTGAGCCTTTTTACAATTTAAATAAATGAAGGCATTGAGCAATAGCTTGCTGATAACACGACAATGTGCAGGAAAATAAATTGTGAAGTGGGCATAAAAAGGCCACGTATAGGTTAAGTGATTGAGGAAAGATCTGGCAAATGGTTGGGGTGTAATGTGGGAAATGTGCATTTGTCCATTTTGCAGGAAAAGAAACAAATTGTCCAGAGAGATCTGGATGTACTGCATGTGATTTGTCCTGGACCCGCGATATCGAAGCAATGGCCAAAAAAGCACACCACCTAAGGCGGCAAAGGAAGTTTGGCATGTCCCTAAAAACTCTCATCGGGCTTCACTGGACTTTATCTTGCGCTAAACGTTATTCCCTTTACTCTTTAAATGCACACTGTGGACGGCTTGATTGTAATCATGTGTAGTCTCCACTGACTGGATAGCAAGCAACAAACAAGAGCTTTCACTGTACTTGGTGATAGACTAAACTAAATTAATTCATTCTGGTCTTGCCACATTCGTTGCATTTTATTATTGTTACTGCAACCATTTTAAGAATATAACACATATTTCACATTTATTTGAGGGGGAGTGCATTGTTCCTTTTTGAATGGATTAGACATTGACATAGTAAGTGCTTGTGTCAGACGATTCATGAGGACCTCAGGTTTTGCTGAGCTGACAGATTTTTGTCAGGGTGATGAGAGATGCTGGAATAAGTGGCTTTGTTTCTGTTGAGTATATCTGGAGTACATGCAGTAGTTGTCACCCACAAACAGCACTCTTCTCCCCCCTCCCCCCCCCCCCCCCCCGATCCTCTCCCCTGAACCCTGGCTGACCTTGCCAGGGTTTCTCCCCCCCACCTCCACCTACATCCCTTCCAGTGGTTACACAACTCACAACTTTGCTGCCCTTGAGTTTCACAATTCGCAACTCTTTATCCTTTTCGGGCACAAACCTTCCTTTTCATCAAATAGTGAAAGACCTGGAATAGAGTGGATGGGGAGAGAACGTTTCCACTTGTGGGAGAGTCTAGAACTAGAGGCCATAGCCTCAGAATAAAGGGACTGTCCCTTTGGAAGGGGATGAGGAGGAATTTATTTAGTCTGACGGTGGTTAATCTGTGGAACTCATTGCCACAGAAGGTTGTGGAGGCCAAGTCAGTGGATATTTTTAAGACAGATGTAGATAGATTCTTGATTAGTACGGATGTCAGGGGTTATGGGGTTAAGAGGGGAAGATAGATCAGCCATGATTGAATGGTGGAGTAGACTTGATGGGCCGAATGGCCTAATTCTGCTCCTATCACTTATGAATATGAATATCCCTGGCCACCAATCTGCCCATCAAACAACCTCCCCTCGACTGTCTTCACCTATTACCAGCCATTCTCTGTCCTGCCCATCCTCATTTTCAGCTCTCTTTCCCAATCCCTTACAATCAGTCTGAAGAAGGATCCCGACCCAAAATGTCACCTATCCATGCTCTGCGGTGATGCTACCTGACCCGCTGAGTTACTCCAGGATTTTGTGTCTCGCTTTAATGATTCATAGTGTCTCCATTTCACCGGGTGGTGATATAGGTATTTAATCACTTAAATAGCAAAAAACGTCAGTGTTTACACTACGAAAGCCAATGAACCCTTTTTATATTTTCCAATGAAGCTCAAGGTGTCAGTCCCTCATGAGTTCTCAGTGCCATCTACCTGGACCAGGAGAGAGCTGAAGATGTCGGGCACCAGGAATGGGTTGGTAGGAGGGTGAACTAGGATAATGCAACAAGCGCCTTTAAGGACGGCCGCAGAAAGCGCCCCCAGGACACAAATTCTCGCAAACCGACGACCCTCTCCTTTCCTTGCCCGGCGAGGAACGTCGGTTCGTGGGAATTATTCCAGTACATTGAGCGTGCGGGCCGACCGAACTTTGGACTTTGAATAATGGTGCCAAAAATGGCGGTGCCAGCATGTGTAATATATGCAAAAATAATAATAATGCACTACTGAACTATGTCCCCAATCTCTTATCATGTGTCCAGTTCTTTATTAAGGATGAAAATTGTGTGTTTGCACAAAGGGACATGTCGTGTTTAGTTCACTAATTTATTCACAAAATATCCAGAGAAACTTGGCATTTAATACTGAGATCTTTAAAAATAAAGTAAATTGACGGCCATTGCAGCACTTGATGTGCTACATGTTGTATGGCTTCATATTCTGATTACAACAACATAAGAATTGACACAATTATACCACTGGTAATGTCTTTCCAGATGGTAACGTCCTCTTTTTGTGTTTTATAAATTGAGAAATGTTCCTTTTTTCTTTTCATTTTGCAAGGTATACAAGGTTAACGTACAGTATTGATGGCTCCTGATTTCTATAGAGCAGTAAACATTTCCTGTCGTGATTGATGTCTCTACACTTCCCCAGTCCCTTATTGCTCAACCCATTAACATTTAGACTGTCAGCCTCAGGCAATGACAGCTTTGGCTTTGGCCCAAAAGTCAAAGATTGCTTTACGACCTCAACAAAATGTCAGGGTGAAGTTTGGCTGCTTCTCCTGTTAAGGTTTCCCACTCTGCAATTATCTCAGTATGTGTGTATTGCACCACCTTGGCTCTGATGGGCAGAGGGCAATTTGCTTGCTCTATCATCTTCATCATCAGAGTCCCTTTTGAGGGAAATTGCATTGACTCCTCTTTGAATGGTGCTTCGCTACTCCGTATCCAATGCATGCACCCAGTCAGAAAGGCCAAGAGAACGTCATGGTGTTGGCAGATATGCCTTAATGACTCTGCTTGATGTTTCTGGGAGGCATAAAGTCAGCCAGGGTTCCTACTTCTATCTCTACACAGTGACTCACTAGCTGTATATGAATTGAACGTGGACAGGACTGTGCTTGCCTGTAACATTGAAATAGCTCGTAGTGTTTCATTGTCTGGTTTCCCTTGTAATCACTTAGGTGAGGTTCAGATGAATGGCATCCTGGAATTATAACACAGGAAGGATTCAATGCCTTCAGGAGAGGAGGAGGAAAAACTAGGGAGGCGTGATAGGGGAACTATTATAAATCTTAGTAATGCATTCATTTTCTCAGAGGCTACTAAATAATTTGAAACTTGGCTAATTGCTTTGAAACCGTCAGACAAAATGTACCCCCACGGCAGGCTGTGACTTTAGCTCTTGTTACCGGAGCCAAATTTAGTTTTGTGTAAGAACATCCTGCCACTTCACTCTGTCTACTGTCTTTGAGATAAGCTACATTCCCCCCACATGAATAGTGTTCTGTCATTCATCCCTCTAGGTCTGAAGCAACTTGGAGCATCTTGTGGAGTTAAAGTTAAGGATGGAGAAAGGACATGCCCTAGTGTTCAAAATTAGTCACACATAAGGAACAACAATGCTCAGAACACAATACAGTAGTGGGGGTATCTTGTCTAAAACCCAACACGCGCCATTGCACAACAAAGCTCCAATACCCTGCCACCTTTGGGAGTTTGGTAATGCTGGCTAATGAATGTTATATTTTATTTCACTTTTTTAAAACATGTTGCACAGTGATATTATAAATATTCCTGTGAACCTGGTGAGTTTAAAGGAAATGGGAAATATGCAAGCAAATCACAGGAAGGAACTGCAGATGCTGTTATACTGAAGATCGACACAAAATGCTGGTGAAACTCAGTGGGTCAGGCCAAAGATCATAGAGCTTCTCAGGATCCGAGGCAAATCTTGTATCTGGCCACAAACCCACCCAAGTTCCTGATCCTCGGAGTTTCAGGCACCAAGCCGGGCTCCAACCACATTGCGATCCCAGGCTCTGGCTACTCAACCCGGTTGTACTCTGAACCTTAGTCTCACACTCAGATTAACAAGTGAGTCAGATAGTGAATCATCACTATCTGATATAGGAGTTTGAAGAAGGATCTCGACCTGAAATGTCACCCATTCCTTCTATCCAGAGATGCTGCCTGTCCCGCTGAGTTATTCCAGCATTTTGTGTCTATCATCGGCTTAAACCAGCAACTGCAATTCCCTCATACATAGATAGTGAATCATCTGGATTTACAAACAGTTGAATTCCGGATTAACAGAGCCTTACTACAGTAGACTGGTCTGTTGGTCATGGCCTTGTGTTCCCTAATGTGGTTCTCCTTCACTGCCAATAATGCTCCAGAATGGCATGCATCAACTTTTGGCATTTATTTATTTTGGTATAGATCTTGGATGGCTGGGAGTATATACTGGGAATAAATGGAGAAGTGGTAACAGGGGCTTGTGACACCAAATTATCCTAAAGTAATTTAAAATGCCTTTCCATATTTGAAATTATGAGAAAAGAACATGGTGATGAATTCTGCACCATTGCACGAGTTGAAAACTGTTGTGATTAAGTCCTTTCTTAATTAGATAGACAATAGACAATAGGTGCAGGAGTAGGCCATTCGGCCCTTCGAGCCAGCACCGCCATTCAATGTGATCATGGCTGATCATCCACAATCAGTACCCCGTTCCTGCCTTCTCCCCATATCCCTGGATTATAACAGGCAGCATCTTGTTGACTGTGGCAAGCAGTTCTGAATGAGACCATCAGCATTTGTCCATTCAAAATGGACAGAAATATGAGCGTGTTCTTATTGCTTATGGTCTTAGGAAGAGACCTCGTGGTTCTTCAAGTCTTCTCTGCCATGCATTAAGATCACGGCTGATCTGTTCCCACTCACACTGAATCTGAAATTCTATCATATTATGACCACTTTTCTCCAGAGGATCTTTTATTAATCAAATCGTTTTTTAAATTCTGCCGCATTACATTTGAGTAATTATAATATACTCTAGTCTTTTGTAAATTCCATTATGGATTATTCTAAGAAATTGCCCAAACACATTTTATGTATTTGCCCTCAAGTCTGCCTTTGCCAATTTGATTTATTATGGAGAGAACAAGATAAAAGTTACCCACGATTATTACAGTACCTTTCATATAAAAGCTCAAAATTATTAACAGTGTAGTTACTTTAGAGGGCCTATTGACTAGTACCAACAATGACTCCTTTCCCTTGGTCTCTTATCTCCACCCGATCTAGTTCTACATTTTTAAAATTTAAGTGAAGATAATTTCTCACGATAGAGTTGTTCAAACAGACCATATCTCCCATTAATAGGGCTATTCTGCCTCTACTTCCTTTCTTCCTATACATTATAAATGTTAAGTTCCCCAAGATATTAGTTTAGTTTATTGTCACATGTACTGAGGTATAGTGAAAAGCTTTTGTTGCATGCTAACCAGTCAGCAGAAAGACAACATATGATTACAATTGAGCCGTCCACAGTGTAGAGATACATGATAAAGGGAAAAATGTGAATAACGTTTGGTGCTAGATAAAATCCAGTAAAGTCTGATCAAAGATGGTCCAAGGGTTTCCAATGAGGTAGTTAGTAGCTCAGGACTGCTCTCTAGTTGTTGCTAGGATGGTTCAGTTGCATGATAACAGCTGGGCAGAAACTGTCCCTGAATCTGGAGGTGTGCGTTTTCACACTTGTGTACCACTTGCCTGATGGAAGAGAGCAGAAGAGGGAGAATATTCAGTTCTCAGTCTTGGATACCAAGAAACAGGTTTTATGTATTTCCAGCATCTTCAGGTTATTTTATTCCCTGGAAGTAGTAGTTGCCAGTAAGAGAATTCTTATCTCATTATTTCAATTGTGTTTTTCACCCAGAGATCACTGGTGGTATGTAGCACTGGACAGGGTGCAGTGCATTTAACTAACTGAGAAAAACTAATAATAAACTTACTCTATAAACCTATAAATAAATGTATCAATATATAAACTATCGGGAGAGCAGGCTAGAACTTTATTTGTTGGAGTGCAGGAGGGGTGATCTTATGGAGATGGATGATTATGAGAGGAATAGGTAGTGTAACTGCACAGTCGGGGGATCAAGAACCAAAGGTCAGAGGTTTAAGGTGAGAGGGAAAAAGATTTAATAGAAACCTGAGGGACAATCTTTTTACCCAAAGGGTGGTAGGTATATGGAATGAGGTACTGGAGGAGATAGTTGAGGCAGGTACTATCACAACGTTTAATAAACATTTGGACAGGTACATTGAAAGGATAGGTTTAGAGGGATTTGGGCCAAACGCAGGCAGGTGGGGCAATGTTGGAGCGGGCAAGTTGTACCCAAGGGCTTGTTTCCACACTGTATGACTATGACTTTATGACTCTCTAATAGTGCTATTATTAATTACTACTTCAACTCGATGAGGAGGAATGTGGTCAGGGTCAGACTACTTATGCTTCCTGGCAATAAAACCTCAAATGAAGGAGGCTCTAATGAATTCCTGGGTAGAAGCCTCCCTGTTCCTTCAGGTGAGGGATGAACTTACATTTGCACTGCTCTACCTTCCAGGTGAAAGGTGGGCCCAGTAAGATGAGTCAGTCACAGGGGTAAAGAGAACAGAAAGGCATCTGTTTTGCAGTATCTGTCATCTTTACATGGAATGCACCACAAAATTAGACACTGTGCTATAACAACGTTTCCAAGCACTGACTTTGTCATATATGTTTGAAAAACAGGTGAGGTATGAGAAAATGATTTAAAAAAATATGATTTGACTGATTTGTTGAAAATTACAGCAAATTTTGCTGTTTAAGTAAATTATTCCCTACCTGTTTTTTTCCCGAAATGTAACACAATATTAAATGGCCATAGGTGTTAGTTTAAATTAATCTTTATTTTGGCACTAGACAGACACTGATTAATGTCAAAACTATCACAAGCTGCTGCATGAGATGATTTGTAGCCATTTGTTCAGAATTTAAATAACTTGAAAAGTGAAACCTGACTAAGTCCAAGGATGGTGAAACATTATTTGGGGTGAGTTTCGGGTTAATTTCAAGGAGACAATGATTTATCTTATTGCTCAATATAGATTCAAAAAAATGTGATAATGTAATAAGGGACAACAAGACAGAACTTAGGATTATCTCCTCACGTCCCAAGAAATGCATTTTTGATTTCAGCCAATCTCACAACAGGGCGAACTTAATCTTGGGTGGTCATGAAAGTCTGGGGCTGGTGAATGAGTAGTGTGTGTTACACCCTGCCTGATTTAAGCTCTTCCAAAGTCGTCACTGACAAAGGAAGGTTCCAAGCAGAGGACAACCATTTCAAGAATAGCAGTCAATAGGAGTCTGAAGAAGGGTTCTCGACCCGAAACGTCACCTATTCCCTTTCTCCAGAGATGTTGTCTGACCCGCTGAGTTACTCCAGCCTTTTGCATCTATCTTCAAGAATAGCAGTTGGGAAGATATAACAGTGATGGAAGGGAGGCGGTTGAAAAATATGAAGATATAAAAAGGTTAGGGGTATTTGGAGGGTAAACTCGTGGGAAAGAGTTGGGACCATGAAGCGGCCATGTAGGATGGATGAATGGATGAATGCATAAAGGTCAAAAAGCTAAAGGATATCCAGAAGGGTGTTCGGCATGATCAGGATGTCAGGTCATGAACATTGAATTCTCAAATTTTAGGTAACCTTTGAGGGGGTTGAGAGGGGAAAATAGATCAGTCATGATTGAATGGCAGAGAAGACTCGATGGGCTGAATGGCTTAATTCTTATGGTGTCCTCCTGCATTCCTTCCTCTGGCCTCACAATTCACAACTCTTCAACCAGTCTCTCACACCTTCTGTTTTGATCTCCGGCCTTTGTTCTCACCATCTGCCCATCAAATCCCCCCCTTGCCTGTGTCCACCTATTACCTGCCACACATTGTCCTGCCTCAAGAGTGAAGAGAGCCAAGATTCAAGGATGTGTTTCTGTCCCAAAATGGAACAATGAAATTGTTACTTGCAGCAGAATAACAGATATGCAAACATAGAACTCTGTAAACATCATAATAAACAACAGAAAGGTGCTAGATATAAATGTGATGAATACAACATCCAATTGAATACATAGATACATGACCTCTCCTGTGCCCTATAATGTACTGTTCCTGGATGGTCCCTACTGGTTGGAGGAGGTGCTGGATTCCCATCCTTTGCAACTGGCAAATACGCTGGAGGCCACTGATAGATGAGCAAAGAGGTTTGACCATGAAACTGTCAGGCCTTGGTTTTTAGTTTAGTTTAGCTCGGAGATACAGTGTGGCAACAGGCCCTTTGGCCCACCGAATCCGTGTCGACCAATGATCACCCCAAACATTAGTTCTATCCTACACTCTAGGGACAATTTAGGAGAAGCCAATTAACCTACAAACCCGCACGTCTTTGGGACGTGGGAGAAAATCAGAACACCCGTGGAGGGGGGGAAGGGGGAAACCCCTGATGTCACAGGGAGAACGTACAATCTCAGTTCAGACAGCACCTGTAGTCAGGATTGAACCCGGGTATCTGGCGCTGTAAGGCAGCAACTCTACCGCTGTGCCACCGTGCTGCCTACTGTGCTGCTGTGGGCTTTGGGCTGGAGGAAGGTGCTAAGCACAAATGTTCTGCCCAGTGGAGGCTTCCACATAAAACTCCGAGCTGTTTTTTAAAAAACTTTAGTCCCTGCAGCCAAAGTCAAGTCAAGTGAGTCAAGTGAGTTTATTGTCATGTGTCCCCGATAGGACAATGAAATTCTTGCTTTGCTTCAGCACACAGAACATAGTAGGCATTTACTACAAAACAGATCAGTGTGTCCATATACCATAATATAAATATATACACACATGAATAAATAAACTGATAAAGTGCAGATAACAGATAATGGGTTATTATTAATCAGAGGTTTGTCCGAGCCAGGATTAATAGCCTGATGGCTATGGGGAAGTAGCTATTCCTGAACCTGGTTGTTGCAGTCTTCAGGCTCCTGTACCTTCTACCTGAAGGTAGCAGGGAGATGAGTGTGTGGCCAGGATGGTGTGGGTCTTTGATGATACTGCCAGCTCTTTTAAGGCAGCGACTGCGATAAATCCCCTCGATGGAAGGAAGGTCGGAGCCGATGATGGACTGGGCAGTGTTTACTACTTTTTGTAGTCTTTTCCTCTCCAGGGCGCTCAAGTTGCCGAACCAAGCCACGATGCAACCGGTCAGCATGCTCTCTACTGTGCACCTGTAGAAGTTAGAGAGAGTCCTCCTTGACAAACCGACTCTCCGTAATCTTCTCAGGAAGTAGAGGCGCTGATGAGCTTTCTTGATAATTGCATTAGTGTTCTTGGACCAGGAAAGATCTTCAGAGATGTGCACCCCCAGGAATTTGAAGCTCTTGACCCTTTCA
The DNA here is from genome assembly GCA_038087875.1 of Malacoraja senta. Classification (NCBI taxonomy): domain Eukaryota; kingdom Metazoa; phylum Chordata; class Chondrichthyes; order Rajiformes; family Rajidae; genus Malacoraja; species Malacoraja senta. Next base: position 43,125,334 of record CM075982.1, on the reverse strand, counting down.
ACCATCGACCCGTTGATATAAACGGGACTGTGGGTCCCCATCCTACTCATTCCAAAGTCCACAATCAGTTCCTTGGTTTTGCTGGTGTTGAGGGCCAGGTTATTGTGCTGGCACCATATGGACAGTTGCTCGATCACTCTTCTATACTCTGACTCATCCCCATCAGTGATACGTCCCACCACAGTGGTGTCATCAGCGAACTTGATGATGGAGTTCGCACTGTGACCGGCTACGCAGTCATGAGTATAGAGTGAGTACAGCAGGGGGCTGAGCACGCAACCTTGAGGTGCTCCCGTGCTGATTGTTATCGAGGCTGACACATTTCCACCAATACGAACAGACTGTGGTCTGTGAATGAGGAAGTCGAGGATCCAATTGCAGAGGGATGCGCAGAGACCCAGTTCTGCGAGTTTGGTAACCAGCTTGGAGGGGATGATTGTGTTAAATGCCGAGCTGTAATCAATGAATAACAGCCTGACATATGAGTTTTTGTTGTCCAAGTGGTCCAGAGCGGAGTGGAGGGCCAGCGAGATCGCATCCACCATTGATCTGTTATGGCCAGGTCTTTTGTCGAGGTAGGAGTTGATTTGCTCCATGATCAACCTCTCAAAGCACTTCATCACCACGGGCGTTAGTGCCACAGGTCGATAGTCATTGAGGCACCTCACCTTACTCTTCTTGGGCACCGGTATAATTGATGCCCTTTTAAAGCAGGTGGGGACCTCAGACCTCAGAAGTGAGAGGTTGAAAATGTCCGTAAAGACTCCAGCCAGTTGGTCCGCACAGGTTTTTAGAACACGACCAGGTATACCATCAGGTCCAGGCGCTTTTCGAGGGTTCACCCCTCTGAAGGATCTTCTGACGTCGGCCTCTGTGACTGAGACTGAAATACCATCACGGCGAATGGGGGCTCGGGAAGGCACATCAGTGTTCTCCCTATCAAAGCGTGCGTAAAACGCATTGAGCTCGTCAGGGAGTGATGTTTCGCCGACATTCGAGCTGCCTCCTGGTTTCGCCTTGTAGGAGGTGATTGCATTCAGGCCCCGCCACAGCTGCCGAACATCTGTCTCAACCTCCAGTTTGGAGCAGAAGTCCCTTTTGGCCTTTTTGATGGCCTTACCAAGGTCGTATCTGGACTTCTTGTAGGCCACTGTATCATCAGACATGAATGCCCGGTGTCTGGACTTCAGAAGAGTGCGGATCTCAAAGTTCATCCAAGGTTTCTGATTGGGAAACGCTCGGAAGGTTTTGGTGGGGATGCAGTCCTCCACACACTTCTTAATGAAGTCTGTAACGACTGTGGCGTATTCGTTCAGGTCCGTTGCCGAGTCCTTGAACATTGCCCAGTCTACAGACTCCAAACAGTCCTGGAGTTGTTCCTCTGCCCCTCCCAACCAGCTCTGTACTGTCCTCACCTCTGGGGGTGCGCTCTTTAATTGCTGCCTGTAGGCAGGAAGAAGCAGCACCGCGGTATGGTCGGATTTACCGAAGTGAGGGTGAGGGATAGAACGATAGGCATTCTTGATGGTGGTGTAGCAGTGGTCGAGGGTGTTTGGTCCTCTCGTGCAGCAGGAGACACGTTGGTGGAAGTTAGGGAGTGATTTCTTTAGGTTTGCTTTATTGAAGTCCCCGGCTATGGTGGTGAACGCCTCGGGGTAAGACGTCTGGTGTTTGTTGACCACGGCGTGCAGATCCTCCAGTGCCAGACGGCCGTCTGCCTGGGGTGGAATGTAGACCGCGGTCATGATGATGGAGGTGAATTCCCTTGGGAGGTAGAAGGGACGGCACTTCACCGCCAGATGTTCGAGGTGTGGAGAGTAGAAGTTGGGCAGGACTGCCACGTTTGAGCACCACGCAGAGTTGACCATGAGGCAGATGCCCCCTCCTCTCCCTTTCCCAGATGCCAGTGTACGGTCCATACGGTGGATGGAGAACCCTTCAGGCTGGACCGCTGAGTCTGGGGAGCTGGGGAGCTGGGGGTGAGCCATGTCTCTGTGAAACAGAACACAGAGCATTCCCTCAGCTCCCTTTGATAAAGCAGCCTTGCCCTTAAGTCCTCCACTTTATTTTCAAGGGACTGTACATTGGCCAGTAGGATAGTAGGGAGAGGGGGCCGAAGTCCCCTGCGCTTCAGTCTGACCTGAAGTCCTGCCCGTTGGCCACGTTTCCGGACACAATGGAGGCTTCCCCTTTGTTTCCAGGTGCTGAGTTTACTGTACCTGCTGGTTCTGCGGACCTACGCTGGAACGGGAATTCCCTCGCAGACGGCAGCTCCAGCTCCGTAATGAACGGGGGTACCTTCAAAGTCGGCAGCTCCAGCTTCATTGTTCCTGGGAGATCCGGCCCGTCGGCTCTAGAGGTCATCCCGGGGTTTCCAGGTACAGTACCTGGTACGGTACCTGGTACAAAGTGCACGGCATTAGCTGACATCTGCATTGGAATTATTTCAAATGATTAAAACCATTAAAGCTAATTTACCCATCGATCAAAAATTGTTCAATAAGCGATCCTAGCTCAAGCAAAGCACTTCTGATCAGCCTTTCATGAGGATTATGCCAAATGTAATCTGCCCTAGATCTGCGTTCTCATTCCGTTTGTAAATTTATTCTAGCAGGAGCAGCAGGCAAATGTCTTCTTTTTGGAGTATTTTCTGGTGGTCCAGATTTAATATCCAGATCACATTTTAATGCAAATATTATATTTACTCATTCCACATAATTGTGTCCGTCATAATCAATGTCAAATGAAGAACTGTTAATATAATATTTGACAAGTAAAAAACAACTTGTTCAGTTGCTTTTATGTAATCAGTTGATGGCATTAGGGGCAGGATATTTCAATTACATTCAGGGGTATTTAGTTTGGTTTAATTTAGAGATACAGCATGGAAACAGGCTCTTTGGCCCACCGAGTCCATGCCAACCATCGATCACCCATTCACACTAGTTCTATGTTATCCACCTTCTCATCCACTCCCTGCACACTTGGGTCAATTTACTGAGGCCATTTAACCTACAAACCTACTGTCTGTGGGATGTGGGAGGAAACCGGAGCATCTGAAGGAAACCCATGTGGTCACTGGAAGAAAACGTGCAAACCCCATGCAGACAGCACCCGAGGTCAGAATTGAAGCCAGGCCTCTGGTGCTATGTGGCAGCAACACTGCCACTGTATCACCCATAGGTATTCTACGAATAGAGTGCCATTATTAATTAAAACACAGTTAACTATATTCACAGTTATATAATATTTATTTGGCACAGCATTATGATTATTCGTTCAGAAACAGGCACTGAGTCTTTAATATACATGAATCCCATTTTTTATCATCACACTCCCATTAATTTTCCCTCAGATTCTGCCATTCACCTACACATTAGATAAAATTATAATAGTGATATTTTGGGATGTGAGAGAAAATCTAAATAATCACAGGGAGAACAGACAAACTCCACATAGACAGCAAAGGTGGTCAGGATCAAATCTATGTCATTGGAGCTGTGAGACAGCAGTTCTACTATGTGTACTAGTCTGCATCTCTAGTCTAGTCTCCAAACGTATATTGTTTCTGAAAATCATCCCACCAGTACAGACTGGAATGGGACAAACAGAGTGTGTGTATTGATCAGTAAATCACAGGGGCAGGAATAAGCAAGGGGCTTCTTCAAGGAAGTAGGTCGATCATCCATTTTGTCTGACTTGCTTGCAAAGGAAGAGCTATCTATTAAGATTTTAGGAGACAATTTATATAAATTGTAAGTTGTTCCCCAATGGAAAAAAATGATAGAAATGAAATTTGCATGTATTAAATGTCAAGAAAACCTCTGAAAATATTCCACACTTAAGAACATCAGAATAAGGGTGGCACAGTGGCAAAACGGTAGAGTTGTTGCCTTACAGCGCTTTGCAGCGCCAGAGACCCGGGTTCGATCCCGACTACGGGTGCTGTCTGTACGGAGTTTGTACGTTCTCCCCGTGACCGCATGGGTTTCCTCCGAGATCTTCGGTTTCCTCCCACAATCCAAAGATGTACAGATTTGTAGGTTAATTGGCTTCAGTAAAATTGTAAATTGTCCCCAGTGTGTAGGATAGTGCTAGAGTAGGAGGTGATCGCGGACTCAGTGGCCTGTTTCCACACTATATATTTCTAAAGTCTCTAAAGTCTAAAGCCTCTCAAAAGAATACATTTGTTACGTGAGCGACCATGACACATACAGATTTGTAAGTTAATAGACTTATTACAAATCTTAGTATAAGTGTAAATAAATATTTGAGACTTGTACGAAATGAGAAATTTTTTATATCATTTCAACAATTACAATTAAAATACAACTTGAAAAATAACCAATACTTTAAATACTTTCAAATTAGAGATTATTTGATAAAACACATACAAGGATATCAAATTCTAACTCTAGATTTATTAGATGAAGCAATGAATATTAAGGCAGATTCATGCAATTTAATATCATACTTATATAATATAATTTTAAATATAGAATCACCATCGACAGAGGCAATCAGAGCAGATTGGGAACGAGAATTACAGATACAAATTTCGAAAAAAACATGGGAAAAATACTTGATATACATACATAAATGTTCGAGTAATGCAAAACCTAATTTAAATCAATTTAAAATTTTACATAGATTATACTACTCGAAAACTAGACTGAACAAAATCTATCCAAATATCTCTCCCATTTGTGATAAATGCTATTCTGAGAATGCCACTATAACACACTCTTTGTCTCCTGTATAAAACTTTATAAATTCTGGAATGAAATTTTTGAAATTTTTACAAAACTATTTAATAGAAGAATTGAACATAATACAGAAAAGATTATCTTTGGATCAATGGAAGATGGGAATCAGCTAAATACGTTTCAAAAATCTCTACTTAATTACGGTTTTATAACGGCAAAAAAACTCATACTTAAATTTTGGAAAAATGCGCCAACACCAACGCTCAAAATGTGGATTTTAAATATGTCGGAAACAGCATATCTTGAAGAAATGCGACTCCTTCTAGCAGGTAAAGTAGACCAATTCTTATTGATTTGGTCTCCTTTTATCGACTTCTAACAAGCATATGGTGCAACACAACCATAGAAATAAAATGGTTCAGAATCAGGTGACGGGTGGCCAGGAACATTAAATAGATATATTGCTTTCAATCACCTTTTCCCTTTTTTTCTTCTCTATTTCGTCTCTTTCACTTTCTCTTTCTACTTCTTCTTCTTTCTTCTTTCTTCTCTCGGGCTATCTTTCTATTTCACGCAACACTCTATGTCAGATCTCTTCTTTTCTCCCTTTCTCCCTTACTCCTGCTTTATTATTAAATTAAAAATAAGAAGTTGTATATGAAATGTAATATGTCAACAAGTATTAGTTACTGTGGCACCACATTATTGTACTTACTTCTAACAAAAATTTAAAAAAAATTAAAATAAAAAGTGTAAATAAATGTCCCTAGTGTGTCTAGGATAATGTTAATGTGTGGGGAACGCTGGTCGGTGCGGACATGGTGGGCCGAAGGGCCTGTTTCCGCACTGTGTCTCTAAACTAAACTAAAAAAGTAGGAATTGAACATCAATGGCCAACTTGATCCTTAGCTTGAACTCCACTTTCCTGCCAGATCCCCTAATTCATAGTTCAAAAATCTCAATGAAGTAACTATTCTTGTTAAAGTGGCTGATGCATCTGCATTTTTGTAGCCCCTAAATTAATTTTGAGGATCACCCCAATTCCTGTCTTTTGATTCATAGCTTTCCATTCTGGAATATTTTAACATTGGATGATACATCTCCACACACAATATTTCAACAGAGTATGCTCATTTAGTTCCAAAAAATTAAGTGTTAGAAATTTTTTCTTTATGCTGGCAAGTAATCATAAATCTATAGTAATGAGGCGAAACCTCTTTTGGTGGATGTGTCACAATATTTTTTGGCTAAAACAAATCAATAATCCATCATTTAATCAGCAATTGTCAAGTAGAATTTTGAGAAATAATCATAGGAAATCTTGCAACACTTTCTTTAAGGGGATCAATGTAGCATCAAATTGATTAAGTCGTGAGTATTACTTCCATTCAAATCCCTTGAAAGTTCACTTTGATTTCCATCTGTTGTGACATCTTGGCAACATAAATTTTTGAAATGAAAAATATATCCTTTGATTTAAATGGACAACCTAATTATCATTTTCACACATTGGGGAGTATCCTAGTTTTAGGTTCTTATTTGGTTGGTAAGTCATTGTTGGGATTATAACCTTTGCCTTGTGTTGCTGTTGCATTTTTGTTTGTGGGAACTTGCTGGTGGCAAATTGACTGCAGAATTTCTTGCATTACAGAAGCAATGACATTATCAATGTCCTTCATGGGAAGTTCTTGTAGACAAACTGCAAGGGACAGTAAAGACACTATAGAAATGTAAACCTTCCCAGTATGAACCAGTATGATCCTAATTTTGGTTGTTCAGAGTTGTTGAATAGGTCATGAAAAAGACTAAGTGGCAGAGGCAGTTTCACGACTTCAGACGTCTCAGATCTTAGTATTTTTAGAGATACAACGTGGAACCAAGCCCTTCAGCCCACCGAGTCCGCACCGACCAATGATCACATGCTCACACCAGTTCTATCCGACACACTAGGGACAACTTATAGAAGCTACTAAACCCCTGGCTGCATCCTCAGAATCTGCACAGACCAGCTGGCAGAAGTATTCGCTGACATCCTTAGCCTCTTCCTGCTCCATACTGAGGGTTACCACCGGCTTTAAGAGGACCATTATCATCCTGTGCCAAAGAAAATCAAGGTAGCGTACTTCAATGTCTACTATCCAGTGGCTCTAACATCCACCATCATGAAGTGCTCAGAGCAGTCATGATGCATATTAAATCCAGCCCCCATGGCAGCTCCATGACGTTCCCGGCAAGCAGGCCCGACTCACCCGCTGCAGACCGACATTGGTAGAGGAATTGCCCACTGCATATCCGCATTGGAGGAGCCGCCCGGTAGGCCCTGTTCACCCGCCGCGGACTCAGAATCAGCCCCGAGCCACCGGTGTCAACAGAAACTGTGCCACCGAGAGCGTGGAGGGACCAAGAGTGAGGTGGACCGGCAAGAGTAATGGAGGGACCCGGCGGAGGGACCCAGTGGAGGGACCCGGCAGAGGGACCCGGCGGAGGGACCCGGTGGAGGAACCCGGCAGAGGGAGCCGGCGGAGGGACCCGGCGGAGGGACCCGGCGGAGGGACCCGGCGGAGGGACCCGGCGGAGGGACCCGGTGGAGGGACCCGGCGGAGGGCCGCCGAGAACTAAAGGGGACCCGGCGTGGGGGGAGGGAAGGGGTAAAGGGGGCCCTTCTGCCACATGCGGCGGCAGGCAGTAGATAGGATTGTTCGGTACTTTTGTAACTTTGTCATATGCAAAAAAAAAAACTTTTAATTGTATCTAGGTACTCTTGGTATGTGTGACATTAAGTATCAACTTGTTCATTCATTCAGCCTTGTCTGAAAAAGGGTCCCGACCTGAAATGTTACCCATCCTTGTTCTCCAGAGATGCTGCCTGACACGCTCAGTTACTCCGACACTTTGTATTTATCCTTGGATTAAACCAGCATCTGTAGTTCATTTCTATACAGCCTTGATCCACTGCAGTTTGCCTACCGTCCTAACAATCCACATCAGACGCCATCTCCCTGGCCCTATACTTATTGCCGGAATATGTAGATAATAAGGACATCTACGTCAGACTACTATCTATTACGTATATCTCTGCCTTCACACCATAATCCCAGCCAAACTCACCTCCAAATTCCTGGACCTAGGAGTCAGCAAACACCCCCCCTCCCCCCCCCTCCCGGACCTCTGTTATTGATCCTCAACTTCCTGACCTGTAGACCATAATCAGTGAGGACAAGCGATAAAAAATCCTCCATAATAAATCTTAATACTGGTGCCCCACTAGAGTGCTTTCTCAGCCCTTACTCTATTCCTTACGTACTCATGACTGTGCAGTAAAACTCTGCTCTAACTCCAATTACACCACCATAGTGGGTTGGATCTCGTACAATTCGAGACAGAATACTAGCTTAGTAACATAGTGACAAGACAACAACCTCTTCTCAATATCAGGTAGACAAAGTACATTGTTATTGACTAGGAAATGAGGTCATGTACACCGCCCCCCCCCCCCACACCCCCCCCCCCCCCCAGTCAGCATCTGCGGTGCCGATGGTCAAGAGTTTCATATTCCTAAGCTTAAATATCACCAACAATTTCTCCTGGTCCAACCAAATTGACACTATTCCCATGAAAGCACTCCAATGTCTCTCTACTTCCTCAGAAGACTAAGGAAGTTTGGCACATCTTCAATGACTCTTACCAACTTCTATAGGTGCATCATAGATAGGTGTATCAGAAAGCATCACAACTAGTTTTGCCAACAGTTCTGCCCAAGGTTGCAAGAAATTGCTGAGAGCTGTAGATGTAGCCCAGTCCATCGCTCCAACCAGCCTCTCCCCATCAAATCCAGCTGCCCTTCATGTTGATGTTTTCTGAAGAAGAGTCCCAACCCGGCACCTCAACTATCCATCCTCTCCATAGATGCTTCTTGAACCGCTGAGTTCCTCCAGCACTTGGCGTTTTACTCAATATAATCAAAGATTATCAACAACCCTTTCATGCCCTCTTTTCCGTCTCCTCAGTTATTGACATTCAAAAGCTTTGACACACCTACCATCAGATTCAGAAACAGCTTCTTCTGCGCTATTATCAAGCTAATGAACATTCCTCTTGTAAACTAAGGGTGTAGTCTCAATCTCCCAACCACCTCATTGTAGCCGTTGAACTTAAAAAAAACAGTATTTTCTCAATAGCTTTAAGGCTATAATGCTGCAATACTACATCCTGCACTCTGCTATTTTTCTGTTTGCACTATCTGTTTTACATGTGTACACATGTGTGTATGATTTACATGTGTATGATTTGACAGCACACAAACAATGTTTTTCACTGTATCTTCACTAAATCAATACCAAATTATATACCTCAACTTGCACTGCTGGTAGATAGCCTTGAATGCAGAGATGGCACCTGGTCTGTGGGTTTTAACAATAAAGAGAGGTGGTGTTCAGGAGAAAAATATTGACTGGTTGTTGATGAGAAAGAATGCAGATGATGGACAAGTCTTCTAGTCCAGGTTCATCCTTGCACAATATCATTTAAATAAGGGGAAGAGAAACAATGTGATGTAATGTTGAAAGAGCATTAACTTTAAAGGGCGGCACAGTGGCACAAAGGTAAAATTGTTGTCTTACAGCACCAGTGACCCGGGTTCGATCCTGACTACGTATGCTGTCTGTCTGGAGTTTGTCCTTTCACCCTGTGGATTATGTGGGTTTTCTCTGGGTGCTCCAGATTCCTCCCAAATCCAAAGACGTGCAGGTTCATAGATTAATTGGCTTCTGTAAACTCTCCCTACTGTGTAGAATAGAACTAGTGTGTACGGGTGATCGTGGTCAGTGCAGACTCAGTGGGGCTGAAGAGCCTGTTTCCATGCTGTATCTCTAATCTAAGCTAAACAAAACGAAACTTTACCCAAACTGATTTCTTAGATCGGCACACCACTTAGAAATTGGCCTTGAATATCCTTAGGTTCTCTGAGTGGTTGATTGAAGATTGCGGCTTTAACGAAAGCTAAAACCTACAGCTACTATCAGCTTTGTCTAAAGGAGAATTGTAAGTCAGCTGTGGGCAAACTTGAAGCCTGGAACAGTTTTCTCACCCCTTAGAATGAATGCACATGAAGACATCCATATCCAAAAGAGCCGGTCTCTATCCATGTTAAACATTTGCTTAGGACAGTGGCCATCTTCCATGATGATTCATTTCAACTCCTTTGGAAATGTTTCTGCTGTCACAGAAATTGCACTTGATGCCCTACCCCACCCGGCAAGTATTATGTTGGCCTTGAACATTTCAGAAGATCTATCATTCCTCTCATGATCTTTCCACATTATTTGGTATTGTTTGAAGTGTCAATTCTACAGGGCTAATGTCCATCAAGCCCTCACCATCTTCACATATATTAATAAGATCCAGCTTAGTATTAATTCTGTTCAGGGAGGAACTGTAGATGCTGGTTTAAACCGAAGACAAACACAAAAAAGCTGGATTAACTCAGTGGGTCAGGCAGCATCTCTGGAGAAAAGGAATAGGTGACGTTTTGGGTTGAGACCCAAAACGTCACCTATTCCTTTTCTCCAGAGAGGCTGCCTGGCCCACTGAGTTACTCCAGCTTTTTGTGTTTGTCCTTAGTATTAATTCTCATGGCTGCCATGATATCTTAGAGGCGTGGTAATCCTCATGCTGGGCATTTTGAATGACATGCAGATTAAATTGCGATGGATCCCGAAATCAACTGTGACCTTGATGCACGTGACGAAGATAAAATAGAGTGGGGAGAATTGTGAAAATGCATCTATTTTTCGTTAAAGTGAGAACCATTCCATGAATTGAGGACACATAGCTTAAAGTATCCAGGTTTAAATTTAGATACAGTGCGGAAACAGGCCCTTCGGCCCACCGAGTCTGTGCCGACCAACGATCACCCGTGAACTAACACTATCCTAGACATTAGGGACAATTTAAATTTTATCAAAGCCAATTAACCTACAAACCTCTATGTCTTTGGAGTGTGGGAGGAAACCGGAGCACCTGGAGAAAACCCACATGGTCACAGGGGGAATGTAGAAACTCTGTACGGACAGCATCCATAGTCAGGATCGAACTGTCTCAGGCGCTGTAAGACAGCAACTTTACTGCTCTGTCACTGGGTTTATTATTGTCACGTGTACCGATACCGTGGAAAGCTTTATATTGCATCCTATCCAAACAGATCAGATATATTTGTTCCATTGTTGTTCCATTGTTTAAAAAGGGGTCTAAGAGTAAACCTAGCAATTATAGACCTGTTAGTTTGACGTCAGTGGGTGGGCAAATTAATGGAAAGGATACTTAGAGATAATATATATAAGCATCTGGAATAAACAGGGGCTGATTAGGAACAGTCAACACGGATTTGTGCCTGGAAGGTCATGTTTGACTAATCTTCTTGAATTTTTTGAAGAGGTTACTCGGGAAATTGATGAGGGTAAAGCCGTGGATGTTGTATATATGGACTTCAGTAAGGCCTTTGACAAGGTTCCTCACGGAAGGTTGGTTAAAAAGGTTCAATGGTTGGGTATTAATGGTGGAGTACCAAGATGGATTCAACAGTGGCTGAATGGGAGATGCCAGAGAGTAATGGTGGATGGTTGTTTGTCAGGTTGGAGGCCAGTGACTAGTGGGGTGCCACAGGGATCTGTGTTGGGTCCACTGTTGTTTGTCATGTACATCAATGATCTGGATGATGGTGTGGTAAATTGGATTAGTAAGTATGCAGATGATACTAAGATAGGTGGGCTGTGGATAATGAAGTAGATTTGCAAAGTCTACAGAGAGATTTATGCCGGTTGGAAGAGTGGGCTGAAAGATGGCAGATGGAGTTTAATGCTGATAAGTGTGAGGTGCTACATCTTGGCAGGACAAATCAAAATAGGACGTACATGGTAAATGGTAGGGAATTGAAGAATGCAGGTGAACAGAGAGATCTTGGAATAACTGTGCACAGTTCCCTGAAAGTGGAATCTCATGTAGATAGGGTGGTAAAGAAAGCTTTTGGTGTGCTGGCTTTTATAAATCAGAGCATTGAGTATAGAAGTTGGGATGTATGTTAAAATTGTACAAGGCATTGGTGAGGCCAATTCTGGAGTATGGTGTACAATTTTGGTCGCCTAATTATAGGAAAGGATGTCAACAAAATAGAGAGAGTACAGAGGAGATTTACTTGAATGTTGCCTGGGTTTCAGCAACTAAGTTACAGAGAAAGGTTGAACAAGTTAGGGCTTTTATTCTTTGGAGCGCAGAAGGTTAGGGGGGACTTGATAGAGGTCTTTAAAATGATGAGAGGGATAGACAGAGTTGACGTGGATAAGCTTTTCCCACTGAGAGTAGGGAAGATTCAAACAAGGGGACATGACTTGAGAATTAAGGGACAGAAGTTTAGGGGTAACATGAGGGGGAACTTCTTTACTCAGAGAGTGGTGGCTGTGTGGAATGAGCTTCCAGTGAAGGTGGTGGAGGCAGGTTCGTTTTTATCATTTAAAAATAAATTGGATAGTTATATGGACGGGAAAGGAATGGAGGTTATGGTCTGAGCGCAGGTATATGGGACTAGGGGAGAATACGTGTTCGGCACGACTAGAAGGGTCGAGATGGCCTGTTTCCGTGCTGTAATTGTTATATGGTTATATGGTTATACCATAGAGATACAATTAGTTCAAACTCAAGTTTGTAGCTCTGAACATTTGCAATTAAATTGAGAAATGCCTGTACTGGTTTCAAGGCATCTAAATGGCTTCCATTGAGCAAACACCAGTGTACGACACTTGGTGTCTTGGTATGTAATCGAAGGAACTGCAGATGAGACAGGCAGCATCTCTGGATAGAAGGAATGGGTAACGTTTTGGGTCGAGACCCTTTTTCAGACTGAGAGTCAAGGGAGAGGGAGGCACAGAGTCTGAAGAAGGGTCTCGACCCGAAACGTCACCCATTCCTTCTCTCCAGAGATGTTGCCTGGCCCGCTGTTGCTCCAGTTTTTTGTGTCTATTTTCGGCTTAAACCAGCATATGTAGTTCCTTTCTATCAAAGTGTTTTAGGATTGCAAATGGTTACACCATTCCTAGGGAGGAAAGAACACAGGGCATAGGAGTGAGAGATGCTGGCTTGCTTGCTTATGGACCAGGTTTATCACAGTGCTCTTGATATTGCAAAATCTGCATGAAATGTCATAATTTAACAAGGGAGTCTACACTAATCAGAGTGGCTTAAATTATCCACATAATATGGTGTAACATGTCTAAACTTTATTTTATCAGGCAGAACGTTTTGACCCACATATTAAACCTACATCAAGATGTTGATATTAAGGTTCTGAAAATTAGTTAGTTTTTTTATATGTAAGTTACTTCAAAGACAACAGATGGTGAAGCAAAAATGTTGGTGTCGACTTCAGAATGAAGATTCACCAGGACAGCATTGTGGCGCCGTGGTAGAGTTGCTGCCTTGCAATGCAAGAGACCTGCAGACTTCTGCCACCTCAAACGCAAGAAGAAGAAGTGCAGGAGACCTGGGTTCGATCCTGAGTATGGGTGCTGTCTGTATGGTGTTTGTACGTTCTCCCTGTGACTGCATGGGTTTCCTCCGGGATCTTTGGTTTCCTCCCACATTCCAAAACACATACAGGTTTGTAGGCTAGTAGGCTTCGTAGAAGTGTAAATAAATGTCCCTAGTGTGTGTAGGATACTGTTAATGTGTGTGGATCGCTGGTTGGTGCGGACACGGTGGGCCGAAGGGCCTGTTTCTATACGGTATCTCTAAACTAAACTAAAAAAGTAGGAATTGAACATCAATGGCCAACTTGATCCTTAGCTTGAACTCCACTTTCCTGCCAGATCCCCTTAATTCATGGTTCAAAATCTCAGTGAAGTAACTATTCTTGTTAAAGTGGTTGATGCATCTGATCCATTTCCTCCCACAATCCAAAGACGTAGAGGCTTGTACAGTAATTGGTTTTGGTGAAAATTATAAATTTTCCCTAGTGTGTAGGATAGTGGTAGTCGAAGGTGATCGCTGGTCAGCGCGGACTCGGTAAGCTGAAGAGCCTGTTTCCGCACTGTATCTCTAAACTAAACTCAACTAAACTAAAACTCAACTAAACTAAACTAAACTCAACTAAACTCAACTAAAACTCAACTAAACTAAAACTCAACTAAAACGCAACTGAACTAAATCTTAACTAAACTAAACTAAACAAATGAAAGCAAAGGAAAATAAGTGCCAACCCGAAAAGTCACCTATTCATTTTCTCCAGAGATGCTGCCTGACCTGCTGTGTTACTCCAGCATTTTGTTTCTAGCAGTTTCTTTTTATAATATTGAAAATAAGAACTGGCAGATTCCTTGCAAATTTTCTATTGCTGCATTTAAGGCTTTATGAGTCAGACGCTGGAGATGTTACGCAGAATTTAAAAAAACATTTTTTTCCCCTTTGAAACTACTTCTAGTTGTCAGAAGTGCTCGTGAAACGATGGCTTCAGATTCAAACGTGCAAGCTTTCTAAAAGTACAACACAGCCAGCACTTGTAGCTCCAAAGCTGTTCCATATGTCCTGCTACCTTTGAGATGTATCGTTTTCATCAAAGGGGTCCAGGGGCTTCATTCACATGTTAGGTCCATAATCCAGTACAGCAGACAATTTGGCAATCATTTGTAGAATATAAATTTTTTAGACAAGAATAAGGCTCATTCAACAGGAGCGGAAACAGGGACAACATTGTACTTTCTCACAATTGCTAAACTGAAAAGAAGGCAAAAGAAAATCTGACTCCCTGCTATGTAAAATATGTCAAGAACGTGGAATCCAAAATCCAGACCTTAACATAAACTAATAACAAAGAAATTCTGTCATAGAAGTTTATTGAATGTCGTTATAAAACTGTTGAGAGGAAGTGGTTAGGTATGACTATTGTCTATAATATTGACCAGCTGTGGAGGCTGAATATGAAACCTCATGAAATCAGACAGAATTTATAAGCTGAGAAAGTGTCAGTCCTGATTCTGATAAATTGTAGATATTGAACTAGTTGACCTACTTCTTCTTTACGTCAGTAAGCACTCACTGACAACACAGCAATGGAAGCAGATCATTCTCCCTTCTTGTGAATGGGGGGACATATCAGCCATTGTTCACCAAGAATTTGATGCGGACAACCTAAAATAATAGTTATTCTTTTCTTTTTTAATTTCAAGATACTTTCTCTACTTCTTCAAGTAATATCCTTGGTACTGATAGCACTCTTAAGCCTGGATCAGTAAGTACATGGTTCAGCTGGTAGAGCAGCTGTCTCACATTGCTCTGAAGACCCAGGTTGGATCCTGACCCCGGGTGCTGTCTGCATGAAGTTCACATGTTCTCTCTGTGACTGTTTGGTTTCCTCAGGTTGCTCTGGTTTCCTCCCACATCCCAAAAATGTATGGGTTTGTAGGTTAAAAGACCAACCGATCAATTGACCAACCGATCAACCGATCAATCTAATAACCGATGAACCGATCACTCGATCAATGTCAATCAATCAATCAATCGATCAATCAATCGATCAATCAATCAATCAATCAATCAATCAATCAATCAATCAATCAATCAATCAATCAATCAATCAATCAATCAATCAATCAATCAATCAATCAATCAATCAATCAATCAATCAATCGTATCTGGGCCTGACACTCCAGTGCAGTGCTGAGAGGGTGCTGTACCATCAAAGGCACAGACTTTGAGGCAACAGAAGTGAAAGACAAGTAGGAGTCTTACCCTGTTTGCATAAAGGAAAAATTGGTCTATGGAAGACACCATCTCCTTGCACTACATTGAGATCTGAATTACCTTGACAATATGAAAGAATGCTATTCATTGACTAAAACAGCCTTCAACACCATAATGCCTAATAAGCTCATTCCTAAACTTCTGGACCTTGGCCTTGGCTTGGCTCTGCAACTGGCTTCTGAACTTCCTGACTTGCAGCCCTCAGTTGGTTAGTGTTGGTTATAAACGTTTTCTCCACCCTATCCCTCAATACTGGCGCCGAGGCATCCATGTCACCAGCAACCTAATCTCCTCCTTTCACGTTGATGTGGCGATCAAGAAAGAACATCAGCGCATTTACTTTCCTTGGCTTCTGAGAAGATTCGACAGTTCTTCGAGGATTCTCTCACATTTCTAATGATGTGCTATGGAAGATATTCTGATGAGATGCATCTCAGCCTGGCATGGCAACAACTGTCCTCTCGACTGCCTTAACATGCCAAGTGAACATAGCCTAGTCGATCACAAGCTCATCATTTCCTCCCATCCAGTCCATCTACACCGTGATTTACATCAGGAAGGTTGGGAAAATGGTCAAAGATGCCTGCCACCCAGGCCATTCCTTTTTCTCTCCTCTACCTTCTTAAAGAAGATCCAGGAGCTTGCAAGCTTGGATGTCCACACATAAGAACACCTTCTTCTCCATTGCTATCCGACTCCTGAACTAATCACCTCTTTCACTCCCCTTTCCCGGAGATGCTACCATGTACTCTTACAATTAACTCTACCTCAGTCAGTTGTTCCATTTTTCCACTTTATATTACACTACAATCTTACACTATTCTGTTCTTTTGCATTCATAGTTACATTTATGTTTGTAATTATCATT
The DNA here is from genome assembly GCA_038087875.1 of Malacoraja senta. NCBI lineage: Eukaryota > Metazoa > Chordata > Chondrichthyes > Rajiformes > Rajidae > Malacoraja > Malacoraja senta. The sequence continues at coordinate 43,108,975 of CM075982.1, read as the reverse complement.
ACTGTATGGATATTGTTTACTCTGTAAGCTTCTTGTGAACAAGGAATTTCACTACACCCTGTTGTATACAATAATTAACTGGTCTAATCTAATATAAACACAAAATGTTGGAGTAACTCAGCAGGTCAGGCAGTATCTCTGGAGAACATAGATAGGTGGTATTTCAGATCAGGAGCCTTTTTTCAGTCTGAAGAAGTGTCTGCTTGGGACCCATTTCGGGTTGGGATCGTTCTTCAGTGTGAGGAACGGTCCTGACCCAAAACGTTACTTATCCAAGTTCTCCAGGGAAGCCGTCAGACTGCTGCATTACTCCAGTATTGTATGTTTTGCAGCAGATTCTGGCATCTGCAGTTCCTTATTTCTTCTCACTAATCTAATATAAATGTTTTTCTACCTAAAATCACTAAAGGAGATTATCACATTCGTTTATCGTGAAATCTTATGTGTGTAAATGTTTCTCAGGCTGTGAACTGCTTCGGGTCATCCTAAGATTGGATAGAGTGCTATGGAAATATTCTTTCTATTCTTTCCTTTTTTTTCTGTCTTACGTGAATCAATCTCTGCAGTTCACTGCACATTTCAATATTGATCAGAGAACGATGGTGCAGTTGAAATGTTTCTCCAAAGATTGGGAAGAAAACTCAGGAAAGCCACCAATCAATGGGATTTTCTTGTACTTCCTGGTGGCTAGTTTGAGAGAAACATTGGTGGATGCTCCATTACAGGTAAATCAACACTTACATCAATCACAGAATGTTAACCTAAACAAAGGTGGATTTATTTTGTCAGAAAGGACACCGTGGTAAAGATAGCCAATGGAAAACTCTGTGCTGTGTAAGGAATTAAGTGAAGTAATGTCACAGCAAAACAAAGGGGACTTGGGAAGAGCTTTATGTTGTGGCAACAGGTTCTGTTGTGTAGGAAGGAATTGCAGATGCTGATTTACACCAAAGATAGACACAAAGTGCTGGAGTAACTCAGCGAATCAGGCAGCATCTCTGGAGAAAAGGAATAGGTGACATTTTGGGTCTGAAGATGGGTCTCGGCCCAAAACGTCATCTTTTCCCTTTCTCCGGAGGTGCTGCCTGACCCGCTGAGGTTCTGTTGTGAGTTTGCCAGCTTCCAGTGAATCTGCAGTTGGTCCATTCAATCTGCAAGCGTCAGATCTTTCTGTGCTGGATATTCCCTGCCTCTTGCACCTGAAGGGCTTATTCAGAAAAATGCAGGGACGGGAACCACATTAATGAAAGATTTGAGAGTCCGATGCTCCAGGGTTACCCAAGGAAGTCAGGTCTGTTAAACTCTTTTGTATTTTGGGCTTTTGTATTTTGGGCTTCAGAGGACCTTAATATCCTTTGGAGTTCCAGCGCCCATGTGACTCCATCTGTTGACTGTAAACTACCGTCGACATTGTTTTGACAATTTTTGAAAACACAGCTGTGCCACGTTTAATTCCAAATATCATTCAATGAATGCTAATTTATGCCGAATGGCTCCTTGGTTGACAGTGGTATTTCCTGTATTTCCAAAGAGCAAGGGATATCACCTGACGAGTAGTCGGTGTGATTTACTTGGCCCCCCCCCCCCCTCCCAAGTTCGTGTTGGAACCAGAGCAGGCTGCCGTCGTGTGAACGGGCAGATTTCAGGATGAAGTCAAAGTGGCCTTAAGCAAGATTGCCGGCCTTTTATTACCACTGACAAGTTTACTCACCTCATCATCCTCCTCCACGCAGAGAAACACATCAACGTTCTGCAGGCACATAAAGAGATGATCTGACTAATTGGACCTGAAAATATGTCTTATGATTGTACAGCCATTGTTCTATTGTTGCTCTGCTATTTTGATGACATGGGAAAAAAAACCCAGCCAGCCGGCAGAGAGGGGAACTACAATCGTTTTAATTCCCCTTAGATGATGGCCTTCCTGACATTAAGTTGCCTCGCTGGAGAACAGCCTCCCCGAGAGACGGTGGAAGAGGATGCCATAACTTTGCCTTTCAAGAGCGAGACTCTGTGAACGAGCAGGGGAAACAGCAGGGATCATGTGAATAGTCTGCTCAAACAGATCCCCTCCAACCTGTCAAGTCTGTAGCCCCAGGTAGCATCGGGAAACCTGACAGCTTGACTGGTGTGTCTATACCTGATCCTGAGCAGCCATCAGAGGATAGCCAAGTACATGCATTAATGTGAACTGGAGGGCAGTCCAATACCTACGGCACAGTGTGATGTAAGAGAGTGTGACGGTTCTTTTGTTGCCAAAATGATAAATGATGTCCACATAGGGACATTAGTGACTCACAGATTTATCTTTCCATGTCCATATCTGTTCTCAATTTTAACCACAGTTCCATGATTCAAAAATTCTAATCATCAAACCTGTTCGGTCATTTTCAAACATTTATGTTCGGTCGATCGCTAAAGAAGAAGAATTTTTTTCGGGGAAGTGATTCTTTCTTTGTGATAACTTCAGAAGTTAGGCTTATTAATGAGATGGAACCATGTGATACAAAAGCAAGCGATTTTCAATATACCCATAAAGTGACATATCTCTTTAGGAGCAATTAGAGGGGTGTTTTATTTATGATGGTACGGATTTCAGCCATCACATTCATCCCAGGATTTGGAAAATTATTTCACCACGTTTAAGTTTAGGCTTAAAGAGGGTATTTTGACCTTTCTGCGAAAGGTTAAACCTTTAAATTGATTTTTTTTTCCTGTAGGATCCAATGACAGCTGTGCAGTCTGTCTCAGTGCTTTACCTAAACAGTTTTGTAACCTCCATTTGCAGAGTCCCTCAGGCCAACCTTGTGGCTCATCACAAGCTTCCATCTGTTACATGTTTCAAATAGGGGGTTTCCTTTAATGTCTTAATATCGTTCGGTTTTAAGATCTGTGCAACAGTCTGACGACCCAGACCACATAATGTGCATTACTTCTGAGAACAATTATGCTAAGACTCTGGAAATTTCCTGGTGATATTCTCCCCAACTAATAGGGTCAGCTCGAAAAAAAAGATCTTTTATATAAAGCGCGGCACGGTGGAGCAGTGATAGAGTTGCCGCCTTACAGCGCCCGAGACCCGGGTTCGATCCTGACTACGGCTGCTGTCTGTACAGAGCTTGTATGTTCTCCCCGTGACAGCATGGGTTTTCTCCGGGTGCTCCGGTTTCCTCCCGCACTCCAAAGACAGACAGGTTTGTAGGTTAATTGACTTCGGTAAAATTAGTAAGTTGTCCCTAGTGTGTAGGATGGTGTTAGTGTGCAGGGTGATCACTGGTCGGCACGGACCTGGTGGGCCGAAGGGCCTGTTTCCACATTGTATCTCTAAACTAAAGTAAAGTGAGTTTAAAGTGCTTAGTCCTTCTCATTAATGCTCTCCCACAGTGTGCTTTCCACAATGAAGAATGAAAAGGGGTAAATGGTGACTGAGAACAAAGAGGTTCCTCCTCATACAGGAAAAGATCAGTGTAGCACTTTATGGAGAACCATGGGCACAGAATCTGCTACCTGACACACCAAACAGGAGTGCCTAAAGCACTGCGCTGTACCTTTACACTGGACAAGCTGCATCATTTTGTGTGGAATCACTCTTCACCCATTGTAAATAAAGGATAAACTAATTCCTCACTGAAGTTTCACTGGAAAGATGGTGTTCATAAGGTCATAAGGGATAGGAGTAGAATTAGGACATTTCGCCCATCAAGTCTAGTCTGCCATTCAATCATGGCTGATCTATCTCTCCCTCCTAACCTCATTCTCCTGCCTTCTCCTCATAACCTCTGACACCGTTACTAATCAAGAATGCCAGCGTTGGCATTGGCTTAGATAGGGTAGACAGTCAGAACCATTCTCCCAGGGGGGAAATGCCCAACACTAAAGGACATAGCTACAAGGTGAGATCAGGGAAAGTTTAATGGTGATGTTTGGGACAGGTTATTTACACAGAGAGGGGTGGGAGCCTGGAACTCCTTGCCATGAATGGTGGTGGAAGCAGATACGATAGTGGCATTTAAGAGACCTTAAGATAGGCATACTGAAGTGCAAGGGATAGATGGATATGTATCCTGTACAGGCAGATCAGAAGGGTTGAACTTGGCCGCATGTTTGGCAAAAACATTGTAGGCTGAAGGGCCTGTCTATGTGTTGTTTTGATCTATATTAAAGGAAGATGTGATCTAACTATCAACACTATCCTGACGTAACTACAATGTGGTGAATAAATGGTTCCAGTCTTACCATTGGGGAGTGGTGACATCATGGATAAGTGTGTCGAGAAAGAAGGGTAGTCAGGCAAAGTAACAGAGTCCAAGAAAGATAAATTGTATTTGATCTACATGCAAGAATGTGGTTTGATAATTTTCCACTGTATACTGCCAATTGTAGCTTTCTCTTTTCCAGCATGTCGTTGGTTTTGGTTTGGAGGATTTCACTGATTGAGAATTACACCCATACCTGTCTTTGAAACACTAAGGAAGAATTCCAGTTAAAAAATGCACGTACAATGGTTAGATTGAGAAGAGCTCTGTGGAGTTTCTAACGAACGAGATGCTTATGAAGAAGGGAAGAGGCCATGAATAAAGTTGGTTCTCCCAGGATGAAGCTACAATGTTGTACTTGGGGTGTGCCGATCTCTGTGATGCCCGCAAATGCAGGATACTCAACTACAAAATCTGTTGGTAGTGGGGGCTGCATTCACACGAAGTGGGCGGCATAGTGACGCAGCAGGTGGAACTGCTTCCTCACAGCGCCAGAGACCCGGGTTCGATCCTGGCCTTGGGTGCTGTCTGTGTGAATTTTGCATGTTCTCCCTGTAACTGCGTGGGTTTCCTCCACGTGCTCTGGTTTCCTCCCACATCCCAAAGACATGTGGGTTTGTATGTTGAAGATAGACACAAAGCGCTGAAGTAACTCAGCCGGTCAGGCAGCATCTCTGGAGAAAAAGGATGGGTGACGTTCCGTGTCGGACCCTTCTTCAGACATGGGTTTGCATGTTAATTGGTCTCTGTAAATTGCTCCTAACACATGGGGAATGGAAACAAAAGTGGGATAGCAGAGAATTGATGCACACAGATGAACAATGGTCGGTGGATCTGAAGTTGGGCCAAAGGGCCTTTTTCTCTGCTGTATCTCTAAAGAAGGCTTTACTAGGAGAAGCAAAGTCCCGCTAAACAGACTAAACATCTCAGGCTGCACTGTGTTTACTGAAACGTTCATGCCAGGTCATAAGTAGTCGGCATTCTTCTGCCAGTTAGTGCTCGGGGGCCTGAGGGCTTTAAAATCAGATCTACTTCTATCTAATTCTGAAGCAGGCAGGGTTAATTGCTGTCTATTACCAAAGTCCCACATTTGGATTTCAAGCAAATTTGAAGCAGTCTTTTCTGCTGCTCTGGTAAATTGAAGAGTTCTGATGTTGAAAACAGTCACCCCAAAAATAAATTGTTTATCCTCAGCATTGCAGGATTCCAAATTTCGATCACACCCCTACAACTGAAATGCTCATAGTGTGGCTCCACAAAAGTCTCATTGCTTTGGGCCAGGTTTTCACACTTCTGCTCTGTTGGGAAACAGAATGCCAAGGGCGCCAAAAGTTCTACTCCTTGTGTGTTGAATTTAAATATTTAAATATATTTTTCTGAACTGGCACCTGGAAATACTTTAGCCAAGAGATTAATTACTATTTGTGGGGTAAATGGGAACGCTGCCTCCAGCAATATGAATGTCTGGCTGATGAACTCAGTTAAGACAAAAAGGACCTAAAGCTGATTTGTGTAGTTTAATCGTGTTACCACAGCTGAAATTTATATTAGAGGCAACAATAATTCTTCCTTCTCGTATTAAGTAAATATTTTTCAGTCACTTGGTAATTTTTTATCGTTCTTCGCCCTTGCTGAGAACACCCCAATGCAAGGCGTAAAAAAAGTATTAAGGCAATAAAGTGCTCCCTGACCACTGTCAACACTAGCCTGATATGGACACAATGGAGTGCATGAAAGACCACTGCCCTTGCATATGGAGATGGTAGTATCATAAGTAACTGGCGACATATCCACAGGCTCGGAGTTGAATCCCACCGTGACAGCAGCGGAATTTCAATCCAAGGAATTAAATAAATCTAGTCTCTCCGAAAAATCGTGACCAACAAACCACCAGGTTATCGTAAAAAACAACAACATCTGTTTCACTAATATCCTTCAGAGAAGTAAATCTGCTGTTCTTACCTGCAGCGGCGTATATGGGACTCCAGCTCACAGTGATATGTTGACTCTTCACTGACCTCTGAAGTGGTATAGCATGCCACTGAGTTCAAGGGGCAATTAAGGAAGGGCAATAAATGTTGGCCTTGCTAATGACACCCACATACCGTGAAAGAATATGAAAAGCCAAGGGTGCTCAGTTACTGATCTGTTAAATTTCCATCCTGAGGTGCATGCCTGATGTTTATTATACACCACGTTAGGAATAACAGCAACACCCAAGCTAATGGATATATTCAGTGCAGAAAGAAAGGCCGAGTCAAAAATACAACACGCAGACTTCTATTCCCCTTGTTAGAAGAGTGAGATTGTTAGATGCTATGCTAAAAATAATATCAATAAAGAAATTGTTTCTGAGTTCAAGATATGCACAGTAAATTAACAATGATATTCTATATTAGGATTGAATAAAAATTTAGGGCTGCATATTGTTGTGGCGGTAGAGTAGTTGCTTAAAGGTGCCAGAAACCTGGGTTCAATCCTGACTACGGGTGCTGAGCAGTGCTGAACTACTATCTACCATGGAGGAGGAGCCATGTTGGGGAACGGCTGCTAACCAGCAGCCGTCCGTTTAATTCACCTTTTTTTTAATAGTTTTTTAGTGTGTTTTAGCGTCTCCAGTTGGAGAAATCTACTTTTAAATGTAAGGTGAATGGGAGTAATTTTATTCTAGGTCCCTACCTGGTCGGTGAGGCAGCTTTTTCTCCGGGCTGCCTCGTCGACCCGTCCTCGTGGCCTACCAGCGGGCATGGAGCGCCGTTTCCTGACGGGGACCGCCCAGCACCTTCAGCTTCGGTCGGCAGCACAGCGCTGGAGCGCTATCGGGGAGCGTAGCGGGCGATGCCTTGCCTGGGTCGCCGCGCTGGGTCAACGCGGTGGAGCTCCGGTATGCGGTGACCGCCGAGATCAACACCTCCGGCCTGTGGGTCTGCGGAGCGACCAGCGGCGGCGCCGGCTTTAACATCGGGAGCCTCGTGGCTCCAACTCGGCGCGGCCCTGTCGGCTTCAGGTGCCATCGACTCCGCTGGGAAACCGGCCGTTCCAGCCGCTGCGAGGACTCTCCCGACGGCCAGGAACATCGGGCCTCCGTAGAGGCAACTGTGGCGGCCTCGATGGGCCTGACTCTGGGGAGAACTGGGTTGGGGACTGGACATTGTGCCTTCCCCCACAGTGGTAACCATTGTGGGGGGATGATTTTGTGTGTAGTGTTACGTGTCTGTGTTAGTCTGTGTTAGTCTATGTCCAACATGGCGGGTGGAAGGGAGAGTGGACGCTGGCGCGGTTTGGCTGCCGCTGCTCTCCCTTCATGTTGTGTTTTCTGAATTTTGTTGTTGTCTTTTTTTGGATCGAATTTCTGTTTTTAATTTGTGTATTTGTGATGTCTTTATAACTTGTTTTACTCTGATTATATGTTTATATGTTTATATGTTTCTTAAATTGTAAGGTGTCCTAGAGACCTCGGTATTAGGCGCCCTTAAAATAAAATCTATTATTATTATTATTATTACCTCTTTGATGACCCTCAGACTATCCTTGATTGGACTTTGCTGGCTTTACCTTGTACAGTGTATAGATAGATACAGTGTATCTATCTATACACTGTAAATTGATCGATTGTAATCATGTATTGTGTTTCTGCTGACTGGTTAGCACACTACAAAAAGCTTTTCAATGTACCTCGATACACGTGACAATAAACAATGAACTGAAACTGAATGGCGTTTGTACGTTCTCCCTGTGACCGCATGATTTTTCTCCGGGTGCTCTAGTTTACTCCCACACTCCAAAGACGAACAGGTTTGTAAGTTAATTGGCTTCGGTAAAATTGTAATTTGTCCCTAGTGTGCAATATAGCGCTAGTGTACGGGGTGATCGATGGTCGGCACAAACACGGTGGGCCGAAGGGCCTGTTTCCGTGCTGTATTTCTAAAGTATAAAGTCTGAAGGTCAGATGGTATTGATGATCAATGAGAAATGTGTTCATGCTTAGTCAATTCAGTATCTTCTTCTGACCAGGTTTGCAGAATTTTCTGTGCCCTGGGAATTTACCAGAATTTTCATCAAAGCATAAGTGTGAAAAATTGGCCCAAAGTTATGATGCTTTTGTGGGATTATTTTGTGGGATTATTAAACAATTATTTTTTGGGTGTCTGTTTTCAGCAGCAGAAATCCTCAATTTACCAGACCAGTATAAATTCAGATCAGAATTGAAGACAGATAGAAATAATTAAGTATTCTTTGGATCACAATATTTACTGTGACACTGGAACTGTAGAAGAATCATTCGTGAAATGTAATTGGCCAGAGTTGATTATGTTTGTTTTAATGATGACATGCTGCCTGTCAGTAATTCAATAACAAAAGCTTTTCACTGTACCTTGGTACACGTGACAGTAAACTAAACTCATCATTCCTTCTACTTTAAGAAATATCCTAATTTCTTTAAAAAAAAATTAACCTTTAATTTTTGATCAAATATACTTTACAGAATTACAGAGCATATTGACAGGTTGAATCATGGTCTGGTTTGGCAACTTGAATGCCCAGGAATGAAGAAGATTTCAAAAAGTGATGAACACTGCCTGGTCCATCATGGGTACTGACCTCCCCCCCATCAAACGGGTCTCGGGGTGGGAGATTGCAACCTTCACGTGGTCCGCCCTGTTTTGACGAATGCAATCAACCTGGCGTGCACAATCAAATAAGATCAAATAGAACAAGTTACCTACAACTTTAGGTTGTGCACGCCATTCCCAAGAAAAAGAAGAAAGGGGTCTACAGGATGTGCTGTCTCAAAAAGGCAGGCAGCATCATCAAGGACCCACACACTCTCATTTTACTCCTGCCATCGGGAAGAAGGTTTAGGAGTCTGAAAACCGTGACCTCCAGGTTCAGGAACAGATTTTTTCCAACAACCATCAGGCTTTTAAACACTACAAACACTTCAAACTTCAAACTAAAGACTTGCAATCGGGACTTCGGGCTTTTGTTTTGTTTTGCATGAATATTGTTATTTTAATTTATTGAACTTTTTTTGTTTGTTTTATTATGTTATCTATTTAATACTGTGTTTACAGACCTGTTATGCTGCTGCAAGTAAGAATTTCATTATTCTCTTTTGGTGCATATGATAATTTAAGCACTCTTGGAACTCTTTCACCTTCTTCCAAGCCTAATTGTAGCATCAATTACACTCATTGTTCATTTGTATGTCCCACAGTTATATATGTTTTAACTTTGCATTGGAACATGCTTAGTTTTTAAAGATACAGTGTGGGACAGGCCCTTCAGCCCACCAAGTCCATGTCAATCAACGATCAGCCGCAAGCGTGTTCTATTCTACACACTACGGACAATTTTACAATTTACCGAAGCCAATACCTACAATCCTGTACGTGTTTGGAGTGTGGGAGGAAACCAGAGTACTGGAACTAAAATTTGTTCAGCTTTGTTTATTTTAGTTTAATTTAGTTTAGAGATGCAGCTTGGAAACAGGCTCTTCGGCTCACTGAGTCCGTGTTGACCAGTGATCACCCATACACTGATTCCATCCTACACCCATGGGACAATTTATAGAAGCCAATTAACTTACAAACCTGCAATATTTTGGAATGTGGGAGCAAACCGGAGCACTGGGAGAAAACCCACGCGGTCACAGGAAGAATGTACAGACAGCACCCATAGTCAGGATCGAACCTGGGTCTCTGGCGCTGTGAGGCAGCAACTCTACCGCTGCACCACTGAAGATTCTGGTTTACACAAAAGGATGGAAGGTGCAGGAGTAACTCAGCGGGTCAGGCAACATCTCTGTGTCCGAAGACGGGCCCTGACCTGAATAGTCACCTATCTATGTTCTCCAGAGATGCTGCCTGACCCGTTGAGTTACTCCAGCTCTTTGTGTCTGTTTCGCTCAACAAGTTCTTGCTCGGGAGAACCACATGAGGGATGCGTGGATTATTTTCATGAGTCGGCTCACTGCTGACTGCCAAATCCACTCCAACGTTTGTGATTAAATATCCCTCATGAATCGTAGGCTGAAGGGCAAACAATTGTATTATGTGCGCCACCAATGATGTGTTTGTGGCTTGGCACCTCCCTCGAAAAACTGCACAAAATCATAATCGGATAAATAACGAAAAGGAAAAACCAATGGGTCACATTTATGAATTTTAAGGAAGCTCAGCAACTTAATGTTCCACGCTACATGTGTTAAAGAACATGTGAAAACGTATACTGTAAACCAGTGTTCTGGGACTTCGCTACAGTTCAATTATGGTTGCTTAAGTTAAGAAGATTGCACAGCAGAACTCTGATCTAACTGGGTAATTGTTTTATACAATCCCAGAGCATAGTGCATCAGAGCATCAGACTGCTGTGCCACTGTGCATTCTATATCTCACCTCAGTGAAAGTAAGGGTAAAATGTTGCTTGAACTAAACACAAGAGCAAAAGGAAGTGGGAGTGCACAGTGATGCAGCTGGTGGACCTGTTGAACCTAATTAGACTGTAGACGTTTGTAACCCTGACCCATTTTGCTTCGGCTCTGGGACAGTATTATAGGTATCCATCTAGATGAATGTGCTGGTAAAGTTACCTCACTGGTAACCACTACCAGGAGCTCTCAAGTTTGGTGAGGACACTTGGTCAAAGGTTACGATGCCATCAACAGGCCCTGACTGTACATCTAGCAGGGAAAAATACAGTAGCGTTTGCAGCAGATGAAGACAGCAGGAAAAATACGCCACGTCAGAAGAGTCACGAACAAGGCAGTATTGCTTTTAAGAGTCGTAAGTTATATAGTGCAGAAATAGGCCCTTCAGCCCATCTCCTGGAATGACATACGGTTATGGGGACCTGATGAGTCAACTGAACCGTCCATCACCAACTGGAGAGTGCTCTCAACCTCCCATCTACCTCATTGGAGACCTTCGAACTCTTTAATCAGACTTTACTGGACTTTATCTTGCACTAAACGTTATTCCCTTATCCTGTATCTATACACTGTAGACGGCTTGATTGTAATCACGTATAGTCTTTTCGTTGACTGAAGAGCACGCAGCAAAAAAAACGTTTTACTGTACCTCGGTTTATGTGACTATAATAAACGAAACTAACCAACATTTCCTATCCATGCATCTATCTAAATGCCCCTCAGACATTGTAATTGTATCCATCTTCATCATCTCCCTTGGCAGCACGCACCACACTCCCACCACCCCAGTTTCTTCTCCTCCCATCCCAAGTCCACACCCTCTACTCGCCAACTTCCCCACCCCTATGACATCCATTCTTAGACTTTCTTCCACTAGGACTCCTATTCCTTCGCTATCCTTCACTATCTCTACAGTTCCCACACATCCAACTTGTCCTGAACTTCCTGATTCTGAGATGACCACGAAACTCAATGCTGCCGAGAAGTCTATGAACCAGGTGATTTTAGATTAGTTGAGAGATACAGTATGGAAAGAGGTCCTTCGGCCCACCAAATCCAGGCCGACCATCGATCACCCGTTCACACTAGTTCTATGTTATCCCACTTTTGCATCCACTCCCTACACACTAGGGGCAATTTACAGAAGCCAGTTAACCTACAAACCTGCATATCCTTTGGGATGTGGGTGGAAACCGGAGCACCTGGTGAAAACCCACATGGTCACGGGAAGAATGTGAACAGTGACAGCACCTGAGATCAGGATCGAACCCGGGCCTCTGCCGCTGAGAGGCAGCAGCCCCACCAGCTGCACCACTGTGTGCTACCCAGCACTGCAATATTCTAGCATGAAAGCAACAAGCGTCAGGAGCTAAAATAACAGAGGCCTCACCACAGATGCATTTCTCATTGCTCATGTCTTACCCATTCATCCTTCACCCAGTCAGAATTAAAACCGGACTCAAATTAATCCATTCAGGTAGTGGCTTTGTTTTTTGTCAGGCCCACTGCGGAGTCTGTGTACTTACAGATCTTAATGGTTAATCTGTGAATTTTGATCACTTTTAAGAGATTTTCTATTAAACAGTTAATCAGCAGTATCCAGAAAACTCCTATTAACTGCTTGACTTTCTCAAATTTTGCGACGCAGTCCTATGGACTGGTAATGTGTTTTCCATACTGGTGTATCTAATTGGAACAACAGCAACTCGTATTTGCATCCTGCCTCTAATGCAGTGAATCGACTAAAGGCATTAGCTAGAATGTTGCCAAACAAAACTTTGAAACGAGGCCACAAAAATAAATATCAGAGCAAATGCATGGTCAGTGAGTTCAGTTTAAGGTGCATTGTAAAGGAAGAGAGATCAAGAAAAGCTAAAATGTCCAGGAAGGGAATTTCAGAGTTTGGCACCTTGATAGCAAAAGGCGGTAACTGTTGATCAGCTACTTGATGGATTGAAAGATACAGCGTGGAAACAGGCCCTTCGACCAACCGAGTCTACAACAACCATCGATCGTTCACCCTAGTGCTACAGTATGTTATTCCCATGTTCGCATCCACTCTCTGCAGATTAGGTGGAATTCCTAAAGTCCAATTAACCTCCAAACCTGCACGTCTTTGGGATGTGGGAGGAAACCGGAGCACCCAGAGGAAAACCACACAGTCACACGAAGAACATGCAAACTCCACGCAGACAACACCCGAGGTCAGATGGTATCCAAGATTCTGACGCTGTGAGGAAGCAGCTCCACCGGCTGCACCACTGTGCCGGCCTAATCAAGAGGAAAATAAAATCCAACCATTCTAATACAACAGACCTCCAAAGACGTGCAGGTTTGGAGGTTAATTGGACTGAAAAGACCCAACTCCCTTCACTATCTTGCAGTAATTGCAAAAAGAATCTAAATGGTAATGTGCATCCCCCACTTTCCCTCTTCCTCCGTTTTAGTGAAGGCCCTGAAATGAACACAGAATATAGAACAGTCCAGCATAGGAACAGGCCCTTTGACTCATGATATCTCTGATAATCATGATGCCTAATTAAATGAATACCTTCTGCCTGCAGATGCTCCCTATCCCTCCATTTGCTGCATATCCAGACATTGTGGGCTGAAGGGCCTCTTCTCGCTCTGTACTGTTCTATGTTCTATCTATTTGTCTAGTTAAAAGACTCTTCAATGCTGCCACCTGGCAGCGCGTTCCAGGCACCCACTGCTCTCGCCTCGCACATCTCCTTTAAATTTTCTCCCTCTGACCTTAAACCTGTGCCCTCTAGACTTTGACATTTTCACTCTGGGAAGAAGCATTTGACTGCCGACGCTATCCATGCCTCTCATAATTTTATAAACTTCTAAGGTTTCCCCTTTGCATCTGATTCTCCAGAGAAAACAATCCAAGTTTGTTGAACCTCTCCTTATGGCGAATACCCTCTCATCCAGGCAGTTTCCTTGTAAACCCTAAATCCACACAGAAGAAATCCATTAATTTAGTAGATACTAGACCAAGTGCAGACCCGTTGGGTCTGGTCCCCGAACATGCTTCAGACTTCGGGGTCTGGTTGCCGAACATACTTCAGCGTCTTGACGGCGTAGACAGCGTCTGGAAGGCTGTACGCAGCGTCTCGACGTCGTACGCAGCGTATTGACGTCGTAGGCGGTGTACGCCGTCAAGACGCTGCATACGACGTCGAGACGATGCGTACGTCCGTCGAGACGCTGTGTACGCCCTCAATGGGGCTGCAGGCTGACAGGCCGTTGACACGCCGGCTGTGTGACGCTGGCTGAAGGCAAAGATGGGTTGTTCCGCCGCTGCTTTTCGGCGTCCTCGGAAAGAGGACGGCGAAAAGCAGAGGGGGAAGTGCCGATGTTTGGCTTGAGCCAGCATGAGAGAGCCGGCCCGGGGGGAGGGGGGGTAGTGGAGGAGAGCTGGGCGGCAGCAGTGAAAATCGCCAGCGAAAAAATTAAAATGTTGCCGTTTTTGGAGGAGAGCCGGGCGCTTGAGCCAGCATGAGAGAGCCGGCCCGGGGGGGTGGGGGGTAGTGGAGCAGAGCCGGGTGGCAGCAGCCGTTATGGTTGCTGGCCAGCAGGAGGCGACAAAATGAGTGAGTGGGGTGGGGGGGGGAGATGGATTTTATTTTAAAATGTGTACATTAAAATGTCTAAATCTAATAAGGAATGTGTTAGGATATGTAAAAGTGTAATGTCTAGCGAAATGGAAAAAACTTCGGAGTTTTCGCATGTGTTTTTGGCGGAGCAAGGAATCAAAGGCCAAATGTGACACCCACAAATAAACACACACACACACACACACACACACACACAGACACACACAAATAAACACATACACATACACACACACACACACACAGAGTTTTAAAAGTATACTAGACCAAGTGCAGACCCGTTGGGTCTTTCTCCCCAACGCGCGTTTGCAGGGGGGGGGGGGCTGCGGCGTCACACTAACCCCCGTTGGGTCTGTTCCTCCAAAGCACGGTTGTGGGATGGGAATCTGGCACCCACAAACACACACACTCATCACACCCCTTGATATTATCTTAATTTTATTAATTGGCTTCTTTTATCCCATCTCCACTCTATCCACTGACGAATAGCCCTCACTCTCAGGTGCGTCTAGAGGGGGGGGGGGACAGAGAGAGTGTGCACAGACAGAGTGGAAGAGAGAGGGCAGAGAAAAAGATAAACATCAAAGAGAGAGAGAGCAGAGATAGGGGTAGGGGGTAGAGGGGGAAGAGTGTGGATGGAGGGGGAAGAGTGGGGAGGGGGAAGGGGGTGGGGGAGAGGGAAGAGGGTGGGGAGGGGGGTGGGGGAGAGAGGGAAGGGGGTGGGGGAGGGAAGGGGGAGAGGGAAGGGGGGTGGGGGAGAGAGGGATGGGGTGGGAGGAGGAGGAGGAGAGGGAAAGGATGAGGAAAGGGAGATGGCGAGGGGGAGGAGAGGGATGGGGAGGGGGAGAGAGAGATGGGGAGGGGGAGAGAGGTGTGGGGGAGGGGGAGGGATGGGGGAGGGATGGGGGAGGGAGGGGAGGAGGGAGATGGGGTAGGGGAGGGAGGGGGAGAGGGGTGGGGGGAGAGGGGTGGGGGGAGGGGGGAGGGATGTGGGAGGGAGGGTAGGAGGGAGATGGGGTAGGGGAGGGAGGGAGGGGGAAGCGTGTGGAGGGAGGGGGAGAGGGGTGGGGTGAGTGAGGGGAAATAGTGGGGAGGGAGGGTGGAAGGGGGAGGGTTAGGGACAGTCCATCTGTTTCCCCATTCCCTATCACCCCCCAATCCTCTTTCTCTATTCCCACACACGTGATGACACGCTTCGACACAGGCTGCGGGGGTGGGGGGGAGGGGCTGGTGCTGGGGCTGCTGCAAAGGCATATGTAAATGGATCCATTCCGAATGGACATCTGTGAGCATTGGGCATTGTGACATCACACGATGGAACGTACACCAAAATTCTGTGGGTGAGAGGTGTTTTTTTAAAAAACATTTTGAAATTTTGGGGGTGGGGGGGGGGCAGAATGATTTTATTAAAAATGTGTACATACACATGACGAAATTTAATCAGGAGTGGCTACTCGTAATGAAAAGTGAAATCTCTACCGAAATTGAAAAAATCTCGGCGTTTCTGCGTGCGGTGTTGGCGTTGTGAGGAATCAAAGGAAGGCTGGCACCCACAAGACAGGCAGAAACACACAGAGACAGGCAGAAACACACACACACACAGAGTTTTAAAGATAGATAGATAGATAGATAGATAGATAGATAGATAGATAGATAGATAGATAGATAGATAGATAGATAGATAGATAGATAGATAGATAGATAGATAGATAGATAGATAGATAGATAGATAGATAGATAGATAGATAGATAGATAGATAGATAGATAGATAGATAGATAGATAGATAGATAGATAGATAGATAGATAGATAGATAGATAGATAGATAGATAGATAGATAGATAGATAGATAGATAGATAGATAGATAGATAGATAGATAGATAGATAGATAGATAGATAGATAGATAGATAGATAGATAGATAGATAGATAGATAGATAGATAGATAGATAGATAGATAGATAGATAGATAGATAGATAGATAGTGGTTGAATTGTGTAAACACCAAAGCTAACAGACAAAATCATTGAGGAAGTTGGTGTGGATTTTTGAGATGAGGCGCAGGTTGTTCAGATTTGAACATGATAATTTCAGAGAATTAAAATTATTGAATCATAGAGCATAGAAACGGAACTGCACTCACTGTCCACCCTAGAGCATCCTATATGAATCCCATTTTATGCTCCTTGCATGTGCATCGATTCCCCTCTGATTTTACCTCTTATCCACACTCAAGAGGCAAATAACACTGCAGGAAAGAACTGCAGATGCTGGTTTAAATCTAAGGTAGACACAAAATGCTAGAGTAACCCAGCGGGACAGGCAGCATCTCTTGAGAGAAGGAATGGGTGACGTTTCAGGATGACACCCTTCTTCAGACTGATCTTATTATTTACAGTGCAATTTACAGTGGTCAATTTAATTTAAGGCAATTTACAGCGGCCGATTAACCTGCCAATTCACACGTCTTTGGGATGTGGGAGGAAAGCGGAGCAACTGAAAGGAGCACACAATGTCACAAGGAGAACATGTAAACTCCACACAGACAACAGCTGAGGTCAGGATTGCACCCAGGCCACGAGCCGTAAGTCAGCAGCTCTACCAGCTGTGCCACTGTGCCATCCTTTATCAAGTAAAAGGAATAAGGAATCTGAAAAGAGATATTTGATTCCCTGCACATTAAAGAAGGAGAAAGAGGGAATCATGTGGAGTGTATTACTAGTGTATTACTCTGGGCCCACAGCCCAGATGCTTAGTCTGATGGTCCCAAGACCTGAGATCATATCCCACAATAGGATCTAGGGCATTTAATTTCATTAATTAAATATAATCTAGAAATAACAAAGATGCAATCAGTAAAGGTGACCAGGAAAATCCCAGATTGTTGTAAGTGGTTCACTGGTGCCCTTTGGGGATATAAATATTAGGGCGGCACAGTGGTGCAATGGTAGAGCTCCTGCATTACAGCGCCAGAGACCCGGGTTCAATCCTGACTATAGGTATTGTCTGTACAGAATTTGTACGTTCTCCCTGTGACAATGTGGGTTTTCTCCAGTGCTCCGGTTTCTTCCCACACTCCAAAGACACACAGGTTTGTACGTTAATTGGCATCAGTAAAATTGTAAATTGTCTCTAGTGTGCAGGATAGTGTTAGTGTATGGGGTGATTGCTGGTCGGCGTGGACTTGGTGGACCAAAGGGCTGTTTAGCCACTGTATCTCTGAAGTCTAAAGTAAAATCTGTTAATCCAACCTAGCCTGAAGTAGGTGGTGCAAGGACCATAGGTGGTGCAGTGGCGCAGCTGGTAGAGACTTGGATTCAATCCCGACCTCGGGTACCGTTTGTGTGGAGTTTGCACAGTGATGGTGTGGGTTTCATCTAGGGACTTTGGTTCCCTCCCACATCCCAAGATGAGCAAGTTGGTGGGTCAATTGGCTACTGCAAATTGTGCCTTGTGTGTAGGTGAGCGGTGGATCTGGGACAGTTGAGTGTGTGGGGAGAATAGGTAAAATATAATTAATGTAGGATTTGTCCAAACTAGGTTGGTGATGGTTGGTTTGAACTCAGTGATTTAAAGGACTTGTTTCTCTCTATGACTCTGTGGTTAACTCTGAACTACTCTTTAAAATAACCAAGCAAAGCATTCTGTTCCATAGGGAAATTAGGAATGAGCAATAAATTAGGAAGGCAGATTGGCACAGAGGTAGAGTTGCTGCTTGCAGCACAAGAGTCCTGGGTTCGATCCTGACTATGGGTGTTGTCTGTATGGGGTTTGTACGTTCTCCCCGTGACCGTGTGGCTCCGATTTTTTTTCCCACATTCCAAAGACTTACAGTTTTCCAGGTAAAATTGTATATTGTCCCTCGTGTGTACTGTGTGCTGGTGTATGGGGATCGATGGTTGGCACGGACTCAGTGGGCCAAAGGGCCTGTTTCCAGGTTGTATCTCCAAATTAAACTAAAGTAATTGCTTACGAAGGAACTGCAAATGCTGGTTTTAACCGAAGATAGACACAAAAAGCTGGAGTAACTCAGGTAGCATCTCTAGAGAGAAGGAATGGGTGACGTTTCAGGTCGAGACCTGAAGAAGGGTCTTGACCCGAAACGTCATTCATTCCTTCTCTAAAGTAATTGCGTTATTGCTTAAATGTGCGCCTCTGTTTATTGCACACAATGAAAAGCCTTTTATCTTCACTGACAGTAGCATTCTCACCTGAGTCAAAGTGTTGGTGTTTTAAGGTTCACACCAATGACTCTCAAATCCCATCAATGAATCAAGTTTTTTTTTAATGCATATGCATGGGTGGGATTATTTCACCTGTCAGCAAAGAAATTGTTATAAATGGGAATTTGTAGATGGAATGTGCTCGATATCAGGGAATGAGGGAACATGTGGCTCGGTGGCAAAACTTTGATTACTTTACCTTAGCTGACGTTATTCCTCCAGAAATTATATGCACTGTTACAACACATCAAATAATAGTTTTAATCACATGAATAGTATATTTACAATCATGCAAAGAAGGTTTTGGTTTGAAAAGGAAATTGCCAAATCATTATCCCAGCATCATCCTGTAGAAATAACAGTACATAGGAAATTTGGAATTAGAGGAAGAAACTTAGCCTCTCAAGCTGCAGTGAAGTTATGACTAATCATAACTTCATACACCTGGCTAATTAATTCCATTTATGCCTTAATAAGTACGATTAATAAGTATCTATCAACTTAGATCCCAACCAAACCACTGAAGCTGCATCAATTGCTATTGTGGAAGGGGGTTCCAAGTTTCTACCACCTTTTACATGTAGATGTGTTTCCTTAAAACCACATCTGAAAAGTTTGACTCTAATCTTTGAATTATGACCAGTAAGTGGAACCGCCCCAAACAAAAGATATAGTTGAGAAATCTTGAGACATTTAGTTGAATCTTCTAAATTCCGGGGATTTAAACCTTGGCTATTGTTATCTTTCCTCGTAGTTCTTGAAGTGTGGGTATCACACTGGTAGATCATTGCTGCTTTCCCTTTAAGGGCAAGTTATGCTTCCTAGCATTCCTAAGGTACCCAGAACTGCTCACAGTGCCCCAGGTGTGATCTAATTAGGAGTTTGTTTAGCTGTTGCATTTCTCTCCCTTTGAAACATCATCAATATTTTATTAGGTTGTTCTATTTTCTTCCATGACAGTTTAACGATATTTGTACATGGGCCCTCAAGTCTGTTTGGACCACCACTACTTCTAGATTTTCACCATTTAGCAATTATTTTATGTTTATTTTAGCTCCAAAGTGAATGATCTCATATCCCTAAGCTGAGAACATTTTGCCACATTTTGTAATTTATTGCTTCCATTTAAGCTACCTACAACGTGGCCTATTTTTGTTCGTTAGAAACGTTGGATGCATGGGCTCCTATCCCATTATAAAAGTAAATTACAAATATAACAAATATTTGTGACTCCCGCCCAACCCTTGTGTGGCCCCATTAATCACAACCTGCCAATTGGGATACTTGCCCATTATCCCTGCTCTCTGTTTTCTGTTGTTCAGCTGGTTACCTTGCCAATCCAACAATTTACCATCAATTCCATGGGCTTCAGGTTTAATTTAGTTAAGTTTAGAGATACAGCGCAGAAACAGGCTCCAGGGCCCACCGAGCCATGCTGCCCAGTGATCCTGGCACACTAACACTATCCTACACACTAGGGATAATTTACAATGATACCAAGCCAATTAACCTACAAACCTGTACGTCTTTGGAGTGTGAGAGGAAACTGGAGCTCCTGGAGAAAATCCACGCAGGTCACGGGGAGAACATAAAAACAGACGGGAGGGTGGCTTGAAAAAAAAAACTCCGTACAGACAGCACCCGTGGTCAGGATCGAACCCGGGCTTCTGGTGCTGTAAGGCAGCAACTCTACCGATGTGCCACTGTGCCCCCTAAAGTTTGAGCCAACATTTTTGTTTACCCTGTGAAGGCTTTTATAAAATAACTTTTCGAAATCGATTTAGATACTATGTATAGAGTGGAGATGTGAATTGAACTTTAGAAACACATATTTAAGATGGAAGATTGCAGTGCAACATGTAATTAATCTGACGGAACTATTTTGACTTATTGTTAATGCATTTGTTTTCAGCAGAACTAACCTTAAGGGCAAGTCGAAGAACTTTGTAGCTCATAACGAATGATGAGCAGTTGATGGCGCTGGGCCTGTACTCGCTGGAGTTTAGTAGGATGAGGGGAGAATCTCATTGAAACTTACCGAATAGTGAAAGGCCTGGAAAGAGTGGATGTGGAGAGGATGTTTCCACTAGTGGGTGTGGTCTAGGACCAGAGGGCGCAGCCTCAGAATAAAAGAATGTACTTTTAGAAAAAGATAAGGAGGACGTTTGTTAATTAGAAGGTGGTGAATCTGTGAAATTCTTTGCCACAGATGGCTGTGGAGACCAAGTCATTGGGTATCTTTAAAGCGGAGATTGACAGGTTCTTGACTAGTAACGGTGTCAAAGGTTATGGAGTGAAGGCAGGAGAATGTTGTTGAGAGGGTAAGATAGATCAGCCATGATTGAATGGGGAATAAACTCGATGGGCTGAATGGCCTCATTCTGCTCCTATGACATATGAACTTATTGTTGGTTCTAATTCTTCCATGGGGCTGGTGATTTGCCCTTGAACTTGACCATGAGAGGAATAATCAGTCTCTTTTTACTCGTTAGCATGGTTTAGAGTAATACTGAAAATAAAAGTACAGGAAACTGTAGGAGAGAATCTATCCTTTGCTGCTACATAGTTTTGCCATCTTACAGTTCAAATTGTTGAAGTAAAGTCTACCAAAGAGGTTTAAAAACTTTGACATGGTCACAGAGTAAGCATGGTTTGCTAGATGCAGTGTTCTTGATATCATCTAATTATCTATTGGGGAGAAATATCTATATGGGTTAATAACTGTGTGACTGTTTTAACGCTTATCTCTTTTTTTTATGCCAGAGATATGGAGGCAGATTAGACTAGACTTTAGACATACAGCGCGGAAACAGGCCTTTCGGCCCACCGTGTCCAGGACGACCAGTGATCACCCCCGTACACTTGCACTAACCTACACACAAGGGTCAATTAACAATCTTTATCAAAGCCAATTAACCTGAAAATCTGTACATCTTTGGAGTGTGGGAGGAAACCAGAGCACCTGGAGGATACCCACATGGTCACAGGAAGAACGTACAAAATCTCTGGACAGACAGCATCCGTAGTCAGGATCGTACCCGGGTCTCTGACGTTGTAAGGCAGCAACTCTACCTGTGTGCCACTGTGCAGCCAGGTGGCGCAGTGGCACAGAGGTAGAACAGTGGTGGATTATTTTCTTACTTCATAAAGTTGAAACTGCTGGAAATATTCAGCAGGTCAGGTAGCATAGACCTAAAATGTTAACTCTGATTCTTTCTCTACAGGTGCTGCCTGATCTGCCTTGTATTTCCTGTTTTTTTTTTCCTGCAGACTTCCTGCATCTGCAGTTTCTATTTTGTTGCTTTTTTGATTACTTTTTATGTTTTCCTTGTGCCTTTGACCAACTGACTTTTATTTTTCAGTCTTTTAACAATTTTGCAGCTTTAAAAATGTGTTCAGTTTTTATCCTCAACTTAATTATTTGAAGTACTATTTCTTTCAAAATATTATCCAAGAGGTATTCAATGATTGGCCTTGGTCAAATGCCCTTGGTGTGCAGGTGAGTGGTGGAATCTGTGAAGTTATTTCACAGGTTTTAGTGAAAAGGAGGAACGACATGTAATGGATGATTTTGCAAACAGAATCCAGCTAGTTGTTCAATCTTTGCCATCACCAACCGTAACAGAATTTATAGAAGCTGCATTGTCTAGTATTTAAGATAAGAACAGTGATTTACATATTAATTGTACCATTTAATAGGGCGCAAACTTCCACGGTGATTCACAGGAGTGCTGCCAGCCACATGTTAATATCGTGCACAGAGGCAAATAGCATTGGGTGACTGTTTAGGGAGCCTTCGAAACTTCCAATGGGCAAGACTTCCAATGATAGACCGATTTTAAAACTGAAGGTGTACAGAGGGCTCCTGAAGGGATTACGTGGGAAAGAAGGGCAGGTTTGTGGGATCCTGGGCCCCCTTATGATAAACGGGATCATATTGGCATTGTATGAAGTTTGCTGTTTAAGGGCACTGTAATCTGGCAGAACTGAGCACTCTCCCACACCAAACCTTCTTAAATTTAATTCCATTAAGTTCAAGCATCCTAATGATGGATTGAACATATTTGCACTGTGGAGACGGATGGTTAAAAGATTGTTGCTATCAAGTGGAAGAAGCATCAAGTGGACTTCACAGTCTTACTAAATCCTGAACACTCCTGGGTTACTTCAACACAAGGATGCAAGTACTGTGGTGAGTAATGTATCTCAAGGTTTCAAGGTCAGTTTATTGTCACATGTACCAATTAAGGTACAGTGACATTCAAATTACCTGCACAGTAATGGGTAGGATTAGATAACAACTCTATTACCATTCATTCATGTGATTTCAGGGTCTTGTCTTGTCCATTATTATGTGTCCCATTGCTAGCAGTTGGCCAATGATACAAACAATATGTATTGTGGCACAGCGGTAGAATTGCTGCCGTACAGCGCCAGAGACCCGGGTTTGAACCTGACTACAGAGTTTGTACATTCTCCCTGTAACCGCGTGGGTTTTACACACTCCAAAGACATACAGATTTGTAAGTAAATTGGCTTAGGTAAAAACTGTAAATTGTCCCTAGTGCATAGGATAGTGTTCGTTTATGGGGATCGCTAGTTGGCTTGGATTCGGTGGCCCAAAGGGCCTGTTTCTATACATTATCTCTAAACTACCCTACACTAAACTAAACTCCAATTATAGTTGGATCGAGATTAATCGGGATGGAAAACATTTGTGCAATACTACATGTAGACTGCATTCATTAAGTATTTGTAGAAGAGTGCTTGATGAAGGTTTGTTTGCTTTACATTAGGATATATAAAACCGGGAGTTCTTTGAGTACCTAGTTGAAAACCAATTTAATTAATCTTAACTTCATGGTTCTATGCCTTCATACAGTTGGTATGATGATGTAGATGGCATTTATGAACAACAATCGCTCTCCTGCTGTTGGCCAGAAGGAGAGTCTGTTTAACTTTGAAAACTGTCATATGATCTGGCTAAATGGACTAGTTTCAAAAGTCCTCAGAAAATTTCAAATTCTTGTTTATTCAATGCCATTTAACCACAAGATTTGTTGTCACAAAAGTACCAACTGCACGTATTGATCAACAAGGTGGTGACATAAGGTAGAGTGTAGACACATGCACAGTCCACAGGACACCTATCTTTAATAAAAACACTCACAGGTTGCTATTTGCAGTTACTATTTGAAAACAACTTGAGCAGTATCAGAGAAAGAGAGATAGAGAGAGATATCGTAAGATTACAAATTTACACAAAAAAAAAAGATTATTTGTCTTTTGATTGTCTTAGCAATAGCAGGTTTTTTAAATAAGAACTTACTGTATTTTCCATTGGGAGGGGCAAGTGTGCTTGCACTGAGCACAGTTCATATTGGGGGGAGAAAGCAGGAGTTCATAAATAGCAAGAACCATTAAAAAAAACAGTGATTGTACCACGCTGTCTATAACCACAAGTCACTGCTTCCCCCATGGTGTTCACAGCAAAGTCTCGATGATAAAGAAGGGTTCAGTTGACTTTGTAGTTAACATCATATCAGGTTTGTGTCTTTTTTTTTTTCAATAAAGGCGCATTTCCATAACGAAGACAGTGGTGCAGTGGTTTTAAACGATTTGAGTTTTTTTTGTGTAGAAAGGTCAGATCTCATTCTTAACTCTGAAGCCATTTTTGTTTTTCTTCCGTGAGGGTTAAGACAAAGCAAACGTCAACTGCATAATCCACGCATCTCATAGCTGGATGGGCGCCACAGTCAAGGAGCCAAGGTGCAGCCTCTCCTCTGCTACAAGTACTCGAGTTCAAGAGCGTGCCGTAGGGCCTCAAGGTCCGCGTGGCACGAGATCCTCCAGAAGGGCATGTTGTTCTGCAAAAAGCACAGGAGAGTTTGCTGAATGGAAAGCTCTCTGATTACAGCAGTCAATGGAATGTTTCAGTTAGAACAATCCCTGCCACACACTCTTGCCTTTGCACCAACTCATTCCTGTGGAGGTGGTTTGGGGTCCACAGCCCAAGGTGCTACCCAAATGCTCTGCATTCACATACTTGGTAATGACTCGAGGCAAGAGCTGGGATCAGGTTATTCATGGGGAAGAGAAGCATGGAAGTTGTGTGGAAGTAGTTTGAGGATAATTATTATTTACAGTGTAATAATAAGGAACTGCAGATGCTGGTTTACTAAAGAAAGACGCAAAATGCTGGAGTAACTCAGTGGGTCTGACATCATCTCTGGATGACATGGATAGGTGATCTTTCGAGTTGGGTCCCGACCCATAATAATGAGCGTGTCTCATCCAACCCAAAATAATGGGAACCCTTTACCTCATCTCCTCCTAAGGCAATCCCACAGATCCCATGGTGACTTGCCTCTGTTTCTGAGGTAACTGGAGTAACTCAGACAGCATCTCTGGAGCACTTGGTAAGTAACGCATGACACATGGATAGGTCGGGACCCTTGTTTAGACTTATTGGGGTGGGGGGTTGGGAAAGAAAGCTGGAAGAGAAGAGGGGCAGGACCAAGCATTGGCAATAATGGGTGAACACAGGCGAGGGATCGTTCTTAATTGTCAGGGTTGACTGCTGTGGATCAATGGCTTGGGGAGTAGCGATAAAGCCACATTAGGTAGGAGAGTGGATCTGGAGACTGGACTCATAGGGTTCTCATCTTGTCTCCCTTCTACACTGCCATAGAGCAAGCATCCACACTTGGAATAAATAGTACATTGTTATTTTTGACTGTCAAATCAGTTTTTGTTTGTATTGGCATCCACCTATCGAAAAAAATAATCTAAAACTAGTTGACCCAACCTTTTGATGATCTTTGCTGAATTCTTAGAAATAATCGATTATCTAGCACACCCAAGATTAACATGGGTTAACAAACACTGAAACATAAAACTGAGCATGCAACAAATATTGCATCTTACTACTTCCTCCTGGAAGAAAATACAAATGCTAACTCAAAATAACCTCAGCGCAGTTTAAGCCGTCCACTCTAACTCATTGTGACACAAAAGCTTTTTGCCAATGTCAAGTTTAGATTAGAGATACAGCATGGATCAAGGCCCTTCGGCCCACCGAGTCCATGCTGACCATCGATCACCTGTTCACCTTCGTTTGATGCTATCCCACTTTCACATCCACTCCCTACATACTAGGAGCAATTTACAGTGACCAATTAACCTACAAACCCACATGTCTTTGGGATGTGGGAGGAAACTGGAGTACCTGGAAGAAACCAACGCAATCATAGGGAGAACATGCAAACTGCACACAGACAGCTCCTAGGGTCAGGATTGAACTCTGGTCTCTGGCACTGCGAGGCAGCTGCTCTACCGGGTATGATCATTATTACTTCGTACAATGAATATGAGCCGTCGGTAGTTTCAGCTGGCATTGGTACTTGTACTATTCTTGGATTTTGAGCTGGATTGTGGTCTTGGAAACAACACAAGATAGCATCAGGGTAGGTAGGTTAATTGGCCACCGTAAATTGTCTTTTGTGTGGGTGGGTGGGTGGGCGAATTAATGACAATTGGGGTATAGGATACAAGTGAAATTAGTGCAGGAATAGGATTAATCTGTGAATTGGCATAGACTCAATAGGTTGAAGAACCTCCTATGCTGTAAGGAAATATGATTTGGAACTTCCAGCATATTAAGTTAATTTCATTTAACTTTGCATTTTTCTGATTTTGGAAACATGTCATTTTAATTTGATCAAAAACCAGTTTTATTAAAAGCTGATACGCCTATTTGATGCTGCTGGGTTTGAACTCCTGGCACAGTAGCTTGTTCTATGGTTGGCTGTTTGACAAACACTCCCTGGAACACAGGTCTGAGTGTTCATCAATCAGATATCATTTACCTGTTTCAGCCCTCAGTCTCATTCAACCAGCCATTCCATTCCAGCTTTGTTTTTCTCTAACATGGCTCCCACCCAGCCACAGATTCAATTTTAAAGCGCATGATGCTGAACTAGTGTGAGAGTAACAGCTGTCGGCTGTATGCGTTGTTGATAATTAGTTCCTCCAACTTTTCTTAGAGATACAGCGTGGCCCACTGAGTCCCCGCCGACCAGCGATCACCCCACACACTAGCACTATGCTATACACGAGGGCCAATTTACAATTTTACCAAAGCCAATTAACCTATAAACCTGTACGTCTTTGGAGTGTGGGAGGAAACTGGAGCACCCGGAGAAAAACCCATGGAGAACGTACAAACTCTGTATAGACAGCACCCGTAGTCAGGAGCGACTCTACTTCTGCGCCACCGTGCCGCCGGCTTTCATTTGAGTTCAATGAGACTGAATGTAGTTGAGAGCAATGGCATTGTGACTTGCTTGTGTTTATTCTTCGAAGATAGAAATAGAAAACGGGACAGCGCAGGAAACGGCCTTTTGGCCCTCAATGTCGTGCTGAACATGATGCCAAATTAAACTAATCCTTTCGACCTACACGTGAGCCATATCCCTCCATTCCCTGCATATCATAGAACATAGAACAGTACAGCACAGAATCGGGCCCTTCAGCCCACATTGTTTGTGCTAAACTTGATGCCTGGCTAAACTGATCTCATCTGTCTGTACGTGATCCATATCCCTCTAGTCTCTGCACTTCCAATATGCCTATCTAAAAGCCTCTTAAACACCACTATCGTATCTATCTCCACCAGCACTCTGGCAATACATTCCAGAACCCTATCACTCTCTGTGCATAGTTTCCCTTTATCATGTATCTGTACATTGTGGACGGCTCGATTGTAATCATGTATAATCTTTCCCCTGACTGGTTAGCATGTCACAAAAAGCTTTTCACTGTACCTCGGTACACGAGACAATAAACTAAACTAAAAATAAACTTGACCTGTACATCTCCATGAAACATTCCCCCTCTCATCTTATAGTTACGCCCTTTAGTGATATCACACATCCATGTGCCTATGGCTATGGTTCCCCCAGTTCATGTCCCACCTGCCATGGAAGAGAGCCCAATGATCCATATATCTGAAACCCTCCTGCCTACATGAGCTTCAAAGCAGTGTAATTAACTGCTCTATAGTTCGAATCCTTGCCTTGCCAGCATGTAGCAAGGGTAGTCATCCTGAGATCATGACCCTGAAGATCCCATTTTTAACCTACTACCAAACTATTCTTTGCAGGACTTTATCTGCCTTGCTGTCGATGTAATTGGTACCAAAATGGCCCATGACCTCAGGCTACTCACCCTCCTCTGTCAGAATATCCTGTGCCGCTCAAATATCCTTGGCTACCAAAGGCAAATATTGTCCCAATTACTTTTTTTTAGGAAGGGCTTGTACTTGTGATTAGGTTTCTGCTTAACCCCATTAAGGGAACCAAATTGCATAAGATTTAATCTGTATTATTCATGGGCAAGTGGACTGTGATCATATGATGGGATGTTTCTGTTACTGAAGCATACTCAACATGAGGCTGGGCTGGTTGGATATCAGTACCTTCATTGACAAGGCAGTTATTGTGTGGCTTTATCCTTCAGGCAATCCAAAGTAAACAAACTTTAATTACTTAAAACACACCAATGTGCAGCTTCTTTGATTCTTCTGTTTTTTGTTTGGTCTAGACTTTACTTTTAGACTTTAGAGACACAGTGTGGAAACAGGCCCTTCGGCCCACCGAGTCCATGCCGGCGAGTGATCACCCCATACACTAACACTATCCTATACACTAGGGACAAATTACAATTTTTTAACTGAAGCCAATTAACCTACAAATCTGTACGTCTTTGGAGTGTGGGGGGAAACTGGAGCACACAAAGAAAATCTACAATGTCACAGGGGGAATGTACAAAATCTGTACAGACAGCACCCATAGTCAGGATCGAACTTGGGTGTCTGGCGCTATAAGGTGGTAACTCTACTGCTGCACTACTGTGTTCCACAAATCTATTCATGGGACTTTTCTATTACTTTAAAAACATCACCAGGGCTGCTTAAAATGGGAATCAGACTGAAGTAAGATACTATCTGAACTGTGGATGCAACTGTTATTTTGTAGTGAAAGTGTCTGCGTGCTATTGTACGTAGCTCAGGTGTGTTGCTGAGTCAGCCGTTCTCATTAATCAACCTACAGACAGGCATGCTATGCTGGCTGCTCTTCACGCAATGCCTTCACTACACAAACAGAGCATTCACACCGGGACACATCAGTAAGAGGCCACTTCAAACCTTTTCTTCAAACAGCCACTGAAGCTTATTAGAGTTAAATATCCTTGTAAAAACTTTGTTTGCTCAGTTGCTTCAGGTGCTGACCTTGGGGGTGGTGGGGAGGGGGGGAGGAAATGGGTTTGCTTTGATGTTTCTGGGTACATTGACTGGACCTTTTATACAATGAATTGGATGCTGGGATAGTGTTGTACATTCAGTGGGACTAATTATCTGCCATCATGAATATAGCCCAAGGATTCTGAATTTACTACATAATTTAGTGTTTAGTTTAGAGATAAAGCATGGAAACAGGCCCTTAGGCCCATCGAGTCCATGCTGACCCATACACTAGTTCCATACTATCCTGCTTTCGCATCCTACACACTTGGAGCAATTTACAGAAGCCAATTAACTTACAAACTTGCATGTCTTTGCAAAGTGTGAGGAAACCTGAGAAAACCCATGCGTTCACAGGGAGTTATAGGATCCTAACGCATATCTAAGCAATACCCCTGTCGGAAGAGAGGTCCTGCCCTCCACAAATTCTGCCTGAGCCGCTGAGTTGTAGACTCACTGAGACATACAGCATGGAATGCTGTATGTCTCAGGTCCTTCGGCCCAACTTGCCCACACTGACCAACTTGTCACGTCTACACTAGTCCCACCTGCCTGTGTTTGACCCATAACCCTCTAACCCTGTCTTATCCATGTGCCTGTCTAAATGTTTCTTAAACGTTGCGATAATACCTGCCTCAACTACCTCCGGCATCTCATTCCAGACACCCACAACCCTTTGGTGAATAAAAGTTACCCCTCAGATTCCTATTAAATCTTCCCCCTCTCACCTTAAACCTATGTCCTCTGGTTCACGATTCCCCTACTCTGGGTAAGAGTTTCTGGGTGTCTACCCGATCCATTCCTCTCACTTTTGCCACCATTTTGAGTTTTACTCAAGATTCAAGCATTTCTTGTGTCCCCTGTATGTTGTGGAGGAAACTGCTGAACATGCAACCAAAGAGCTGCCTGGAAATGTAATTGGACAGGGGAATAGGGGTTCAAGTTATTTAGAGTTTAATTCTCCAGAAGCTTAGAAAGTAAAAGTCTTCCACAAAGAAGAACGGAAACCAACAATACAATTTTTTTTCCCCAAAGGTAAGTGGAACTTTAATTGAAAATGCAGAGAGAACATTCAGGATAAAGGGTAAGGCTCCATCTCGCAAATCCTTGAGTTCAAGAGGAAGTGATTATGTTGTTTGGATAACTAATCTCCATGGGCGACACGGTGGCACAGCGGTGGAGCTGCTGCCTCACAGTGACAGAGACCCGGTTTGATCTTGACTACGGGTGCTGTCTGTACGGAGTTTGTACGTTCTCCTGCATGTGTTTCCTCCAGGATTTCCGATTTCCTCCCACACGCCAAAGATGTATGGGTTTGTAGGTTAATTTTAATTGTAAATTGTCCGTAGTGTGTGTAGGATAGCATTAGTGTGTAGGGATTGCAGGTGGGCGCGGACTCGGTGGACTGAAGAGCCTGTTTCCATGCTTTTTCTCTAAAATAAACTAAACTAAAATATTCATTCTATTTGGAAATCGATGCAGATCAATGTATAGGAAGGACTGCAGATGTGGGTTTACACTGAAGATAGACACAAAGTGCTGGAGTAACTCAGCGGGACAGGCAGCATCTCTGGAGAAAAGGAATGGGTGACGTTTCGGGTCGAGATCCTTCTTCAGACTGAAAAGTCAGGGGAGAGGGAAACGAGAGATATGAAAAGGTACATGGAACATGAAAGATATGCAAAAGGACAAATCAAAGCCAGCAATGATGATCAAGGAAAGGTGGAGCCCACAATGGTCCATTGTTGGCTGTGGGGAGGTGATAACGAATGATACAAACAGTGAAACTCAGTGGAATGACGTAAAAAGATGTACCTTTTTTGCTGCTTGTTCTTCTTCAACACCGTCCCCCACCACAATGTAGACTGCTTTCCTTCCAAACCTTTGAACTATTCTTTCAAAACAGCTTTCCTTCCCTAAAAAATAAACAATAACATTGATGTTCCTCCAATCTCGGCGAGGAGAGGTAATCGGTGAATCATTTGCATGTCCTTTGCACAGCTGAGGTGAGAGTATTCACAATGGCATTAGGCATGATCACAGTGCAACCAAGCCATGCTGACACTTTCTTGTTCATGGGCCAAGGACGTTGACTAATCATTTAATTCAACAGAGCTTTGTTTTAATTGTTTGTAGTTCAAGTCTAGTTATCTATTAGTGTCACTCACAATGGTTCTAAAGTCAACACTGAGCAAATCCAGCGTTTGCTGAATTCACACTCTGCTTTTGTCTGCGCATTTCTTTCATACACAATGTAATCCTGAGCCAATTATTATGTATAATTTAGAATAAAAACAGGTTTCCAAGAGTGATTAAAATTCCAATGTGCTTACCTGTTTTTGTCGCGCTGTAGATATTTTCTATGGGGAAGACTGTGCCCAGCCCGTACAACAACACCTTGGACAGGGCAGGTATCAGCTGCGTTGTTGTGACCAGAATATTCACACAATTTGATCTGTAAAATAGATCGATTGATTCAAAATATTTTTAGACTTTTTCTAATTAGCTAATTTCTAATACAGGAGTATTAGTGCCTCAGGAGTTTGTTAAACAACTCTTCTTCACAACAAAATATTTCACCTATGATATTGATAGCTAATCATTTTTATAAACATGCTCTAATAAAACGAGAGGCCAGGTTACCTTTGTACACATGGCACTTCATACGTTGTCATTATTAACAGTGGATTCTTGCTGGCTCTTTGACTACAAATGCCATCACGGCTGAGTTCAGTCCAGTCCTCATCCAGTTTTGCAAATGCTTGCAAAATACCCAGTGGGAAACCTAGTCTAGGTTGCAAAGAGTGTCAACCTCTATTTCTGTTCACCACCTGTCTTCTGAGGCCACTGACTTCAATGGAACCAAATATGTTTAATTTAGTCCAGTATTATTTATTTTCACGTGTAAAGTTTTTGTTGTTGCTTGCTATCCAGTCAGCGGAAAGACTGTACATGATTACAATCAAGCCGTCCACAGTGAACAGATAGAGGATAAAGGGAATAACGTAAAGAACAGAAAAGGACAGTAAATCTTGCTTAACAAAATTCTATGCGAAAGGAAATCAGCTTTAGTTTAGTTTAGAGGTACAGGATGAAAACAGGCCCTTCGGCCCACCAAGTCCACGCCGGCCATCAATCACTCATTCACATTAGTTCTATGTTATCCTACTTTCTCATCTACGCCCTGCACTCCAAGAACAATTTACAGAGTCCAATTAACCTACAAATCCGCACGTCTTTGTGATGTGGGAGGAAACCAAAGATCCCAGAGGAAACCCACGTGGTCACAGGGAGAATGTGCAAACTCTATACATACAGCAGCTGAGATCGAACCCGGGTCACTGGCGCTGTGAGGCAGCAGCTCTACCACTTGCCCAGGTCTAATCTACATATGACTCCAGACTTTTAGCCATCTCTTCCGTTTGATAATTGGGGATAGACACTAAATGCTAACTTTATCAACTGTCCACATCCTGTGAATGAATGGATCCCACCCTAGAGCAGTTAATGCAATACAGTTACAGAATTGAACTGATTCAGTATCAATCCTGTCACTTACTTTATTCCTAAAATTCCCTTTAAAATGTAGTCGTCCCACCTTAAACATACGCCCTGAAGAAGGGTCCCACCCCAAAACATCTTCTGTCTATTTCCTTCCACAGATGCTGCCAGACCTGCTGACTACTCTAGCACTTTGTGTTTTTCTTAAACCCGTGTCCACATGTTATGATACACTAGGGAAAAATATTGTAAATATCTACCCTATACATGCCTCACGTTATAGTTTTAGTTTTAGTTATAGAGATACAGCATGGAAACAGGCCCTTCGGCCCACCGAGTCCGCGACGACCCATTCAGTAGTTCTATCCTACACACTACACACTGGGGACATTGCACAGAAGCCAATTAACCTACAATCCTGGATGTCTATGGTCCCGACACTAGCGATCCTGCACTAGCACACACTACACACTTGGGACAATTTACAATTTTACCAAAGCCAATTAGCCTACAAAACTGTAAGTCTTTGGGATGTGGGAGGAAACCGGAGCACCCAGAGAAAACCCACGCGGTCACAGGGAGAACGTACAAACTCCATACAGACAGGATCGAACCCGGTTATCTGGCGCTGTAAGGCAGCAACTCTTCCGTTGCACCACTGTGCCACCAATATATATCTCTCTATTACATGACCCCTCGGCCTCCTCTGCTCCGGGGAAAACAAACCCAGCCTATTCAACCCCTCCCCATTACAAAAGTCTTCCAATCCAGGCAGCATCCCAGTGAATCTCCTCCGCACTCTCTCCAACCTGTCTTGCACCCATTTCCTCACTCCAACCCAACTGGGATTTTTCAACACATTGCTGGTTGAGATAAGACAGGGGAAGCACAGGCAGCTTACCTCGAGTTAATTAAACTGAGTGCTTTCAGTGCATGTGTCAGCCACAGGTCAGTCAGAGCCTCCATATCTGCCCTCAGCTGCAGCCACCCTTCCCTCTTGGGTGTCCCGATTAAACCTGTGCAATGACACACAACCAAGTCTTATTGCAAGTTACAACTGCAAGTAGTTGCTGCACCATTCTGTAGCCAAGATTAACCAGGAAAACCACATGGAAAAAAAATAAGTCAGGCATGTGACCATAAGACAAAGGAGCAGAATTAGGCCATTCTGCCCATCGAGTCTGCTCTGCCATTTGTTCATGGCTGATCTATTTTACTCTCTCAACCCCATTCTCCTGCCTTCTCTCCATAATCGTTGACACCCTTAATAATTCAGAACCTATTGATCTCTGATTTAAAAATACCCAATGACTCTTCTTCCACAGCTGTGGCAATGAACTCCACAGATTCGCCACCCTCTGGTTATAGAAATTCCTCCTCATCTCAATTTTGAAGGTATGTCCTTTTATTCTGAGGCTGTGCCTTTTGGTCCTAGAATCTCCAAGTACTGGGAACATCCTCTCCACATCCACTCTATCTTGGCCTTTGGCCAATATAGGTGCTAGTTTTGAAACAGTCTGCACTATTTTTCCTGGTGAATCTGTCTCAGAGATGATGAATGAATGCATTTACTAAATACATCATAACTAATGAATGATATATTGATTTAACCCAGATATGGCCTTGTTTCATATCCTGTGGGCTATAAAAAACCCCAAAACATTTCCATCTTTCCTTTTGAGAGTAATTGTATGATTGAGACCTGACAAGAAGCATTTCTATCCTGGGTTAGACACAAAATGCTGGAGTAACTCAGCATGTCTGGCAGCATCTCTGTAGAAAAGGAATAGGTGGGGTTTCGGGACAAGACCCTTCTTTAGACTCAAAGGGTTTGAAGAAGGGTCTCGACCTGAAACGTCACCTATTCCTTTTCTCCAGAGATGCTGCCTGACCCGCTGAGTTACTCCAGCATTTTGTGTCTGTCTGCAGTGTAAACCAGCATCTGCAGTTCCTTCCTACTCTTTATATCCTGGGTGTTAGATTTGTCATTTTTACTGCAACTGAAAAGACTCCTTTTGAAACATTTTGCATTGAAACTGCCATTTAAATGAGTTATGCCGGTTTGTGCTATCTTTTGATAGCTTTCAGTAGATGTCACGTTGTAGATACTTGCCCCCAACGTTGTTTTTGTAGGTATTGTACATTTCTTTTACTCGACGGTAGCGGAATGCTAGTTTCCTCATCCAGTCTACACCCCCATGCACACCAGAGCCTATGCAAAGGTTTCCACCAACTGCGGCTGTTTGGAAACCATCTGTTGCAAAGTTATATGTGCTGTGTGGGAGGAGAGAGGAAGACTGTTAGTGGCATTAGTTCCATTAATTAGTGCACAGCTGAAATACTGGAGAGTTATACAGCTCTTATGGGATTTATTTTCGGTACGAGCTCACCTCAGATCCTGCCCATTGTCATCTGAAGACACGTCATCAATGTGGACTTGATCGCACTCCTGCAAAAACACAATTAAAACAAAAACGCTGGAGTTTAAGTAACTTGCAGAGCACAGAATATTCCCATCACCAAGTTGTCTGCAATTGCTGGAGTGTTTTCCCATGAAAAGATTACTTCCTGAAACAGTTGGGGATACGAATATGGAATCGGATGTTGTATCAAACTCCAGAAAAAATGATTTTAACCTTTAGCCTCTGACCAATATTCTGTCTTACTTAACTGGATTCTCTCAAGGCGCTGAGGTCAAAGTTGAAACCCATGTTGCCTTTTATCGTTCTACGAGCAAGATCGCAGTCTGAGCTAAAGAATGTTGTTGGAAAATACAGCTAATAAGGAAATGTTTAGTGGCTCTGTCAGGTTCTGTATTTCTACTTTATCAGGAGAACTTACAGTAAATTCCTTTTGCAGATGTTCATTTGGTGGTAAACATGCAGGGACTGAGAAAGCAGCAACATCCATTCCAGTTCAGTAGCTTAGAGAAAGTCTGCCGCAGCTTTGCGAGTGCGTTATAGTTGGAAATATCACGGGTCAACAGTCAATCTGAAATGAGCTTCATTAAGCAGCATGGGGTGAAGCCACTGGTTTTACTTTTACCTTGAAAAGTTAAAAAATGTGGAAGAGCCTTGAAAGAAATTACTTGCTTTTAAAATAAATATGTAAGCGCCGCTGGAGATGCTAACTTAAACTGTTTGTGTTTTCGTGAGTAAACCCGTACGGGTGGCAGGGAACAAGATTGGAAATAATATTCCTTTTTTGCCTCAACATTTACTCATGAACAAATCTGAAGCAGCATCCAGCACCGTGTTCGGCCCATGGATATAAAGGGGAGAATTGCACAATGATATCTCAGTTATGTAGCATCTTTAATGTAACAAAACATCCCAGAATGCTTAACAAGATTGTAAATCAACCAAAGGGCGGCATAGTAAGGCAGAGTTGCTGCCTTACAATGCCAGAGACCCGGATTTGATCCTGACTACGGGTGCTGTCTGTACGGAGTTTATACGTTCTCCGTGTGACTGCGTGGGTTTTCACCTGGTGCTCCGGTTTCCTCCCACACTCCAAAGATGTACAGATTTGTAGGTTAATTGGCTTCAGTAAATTTGTAAAATTGTCCCCAGTGTGTAGGATAGTGCTAGAGTAAGAGGTGATCGCGGACTCAGTGGCCTGTTTCCACACTATATATTTCTAAAGTCTCTAAAGTCTAAAGTCTCTCAAAAGAGGAAATTTGGTTACGTGAGCGACCATGATCAAAAGCTCAGATGCTAATTTCTAAAGGAGAAGAGTGATGTTGAGAGGCAGCAATATTTAAGGACGCAATTCCAAGGATTTAGGGCCTTCACAGCTGAGAGCAGCACAATGAATGTAGGGGTGATCAAATGGAAATGTCACAGTCTAGAGGGCATAGCGTTAAGGCCAGAGGGGGGAAGTTTAAAGGAGATGTGCGGGTCTAGTTTTTTTGTGGGTTCTAGGGTGGTGGATGCCTGGAACACACTGCTGGGGTAGTGAAAGCAGATGCAATTGTGGCATTTAAGTGGCTTTTCCATAGTCATATGGGTGTGGCCAAGCAGGAGAGGACTGGAATTACAGCACAGATACATAGTGGAATGTAATACATGCCTGTGAATGCCAGTTTTTTGTTTTCCTAATTTAGAAATAGTAAATTATTTGCAAACATAATATCACAAAATTAAACACGCTCGATATTCTCTTCCAGAAGATATCCCTGATGACCTATTTTGTTTGTTGGATCTTGTCTTAACAGCATGTCAGTGCTAAGGGAAGGCAACATTTTAGACAGAGTGTCGATTTGGACCACTCCCTGATCATGTACTCTGTCACTGTATGTACAGTGAGGCTTCTGTTCTGCTTTTGTCTTGATTCCAACTTTGGAGACACACTTCTTTACACCAGCTTGTTGCTCACTTCTCAAACCTGTTCCCTTCTTTCAGATTTGTATTTGAGTGGCAGAGATAGAACATAAAACAGTACAACACAAGGGCAGTCCCTTTGGCCCACAATGTCTGTGCCAAACATGATACCAAGAACAACTCTTATCAGCACATGGTCCATATCACTCCATATACCCATGCGCCTATCCCAAAAGTTTCTTAAATGCCACTATTGTATCTGCCTCAACCACCAACCCCAGCAGCGCGTTCCAGGCACTCACCACCCTCTGTGTAAAAAAAACTTGCCCCACACATCTGTACTGTACTAGTCCCTCTTTCACAGTCTGGAAATCATTTTCCATAAGATCTTTACAGAGGGCAGAGTGGAAACTTTAATCCTTTTACTCTGGGTTGCAATGAAACAGGGTCCCAAAGGTGAAAGAGAGTGCTCTAACATACTGCGCCACCATGTCCCATTAAATCCTCAGCATTTTGTTTTAAATAACTCTGTAGCTTACCCTAAACCTGATACCTTCAGAAGCAAGGATGTGACCTTTTACACATGCCTGTAAAATAACTGCGACCATTTTCATTATAAATCAAACTATGACAAGAGTTCACATCAGTTAATAGAGTTAGTGAAAACTCAGTGAAATTGAAACTTATGCTGTAAATGGCTATCTTAAATCTGGCCTGCTTGTTGAAAACAGGAATTGAGAAATCTAAAAATGACAAAATGAGGCCCTATGGTAACACTTGGGTCAATGTGCGAGTGACTTCAATGGATCCTAAACAACATCTTCCTACCAGAGGAGTACTGAGTTCAAGCACTCGGATATAGCCTTAAAATATCAAAACCACAAGCCCATATGCTCATTAAGGACCTGTCACAATCAATTCTTGTTGCATTTCTAATCTTTTCTGGTACCCGTCCCCTTCATCATGGGCATTCAATGCTCTGCACTCGAATCAGCAGGTGTTTCCACAAACTTTGTGTAAAGTTCTGATTTTATTGCACTAACTGGTTGAAAGAGTGTGGGAAAAGGCCTCTGCGAAAGTGTTATTTATCCATCCTCATTGACACAACACTGGCCAAAAACACACTGAAAGTTATCCTTGGGGGGGGGGGAACACGAGAGAGCAACTAGTTTTCAAGCTTGGATTTCTTGTGTTTTTATTTATTTGATCACAGGATATGGAGTTTGCAGGGAAGGCCAACATTTATTGTCCATCCCTAATTGCCCCTTGAACTGAATGCAAGGTAGTTTCAAAATGATTTTCATTGGTGGTTCTGGACAATTATATAGTCCAGACCAGACCGAGGAAGAACAGCTGATTTCCTTCCCCTGAAGGGCATTAGTAAACCAGATGTCTTTTTGAAAATCATAACAAAGTAGTTTCACAGTTCCCATTACTAGCTT
Organism: Malacoraja senta; assembly: GCA_038087875.1. NCBI lineage: Eukaryota > Metazoa > Chordata > Chondrichthyes > Rajiformes > Rajidae > Malacoraja > Malacoraja senta. Next base: position 43,070,878 of record CM075982.1, on the reverse strand, counting down.
TTTATTCCAGATTTATTTAATTAGCTGGATTTAAATTCCCCAGCTACCATGGTGGGTTTTGAACTCCTTTCTTCCAAATCAATAGCCTTGTGCCTCTGAATACCAGTCCGGCAATTTAACCATTATGCTACTGTAGCCACACGAGTGCTTCTGTATCACACTGCCTTTTCAACACTGAGTAATTTCCACTGCTGCAATCAGCATGGGTCAACGGTCAGGGGCATTTTGAAACAATAATCCTACGGCCCTACAATGATTCACGTTTGCATGCTATTGGCAAATGTTAATGTAATTGTGCAAAACCATTATCTTCCCCTTCTGAGTCTGTCCCTCAACGACCTGTTTTCCTTCTAGTTCTGAGAAGGCGGATGAGTCTAATTTGGGACCAACAGCTTCTGCCACCGATGCAGTTGAGACTACTTGTCAGGGTGGGGGATTTTGGAGGGTGTGTAGTGTTGGCTGGAAGTATGGTTGGGGGACAAATGCATGCTTTCCTCCATTTACATAGGGGTTCCAGTGCATGGCCATGGTTTTCATTGTCATCTATTTTGAGTGCCTTAGGCCTGATGTGGTTTGGCAAGACATTGGAGATTGAAGCGCCTGATACCATTGTATTTCTCTATGTGAAGGTGGCAGGAATATCACATGCCTTCAAGGAAGCTTTGAGAATGTCTTTAGACTTTAGACTTTAGAGATACAGCATGGATACAGGCCCTTTGGACCACCGAGTCCACGCCGACCAGCAAACACTGGCACTGGCCTACATTCTGGGGCCAATTTACAATTTTTACAGACACCAATTAACCTACAAACCTGCACATCTTTGGAAGGCAACTGAAGCTCCCGGGGAAAACCCACGTGGTCACAGGGAGAATGTGCAAACTGCATACAGACAGCACCCATGGTCACGATCAAACCCGGGTCTCTGGCGTCGTAAGGCAGCAACTCTTCCGCTGCGCCACTGTGGTACCAGGTTCCAGTAGAACCTGGTCTCTACACATCTTGAACATCTTCCCACTGGATCAAAGCCTTGCTCTGTCAAGTCTGTGTGGGAAGTTGGTGTACATCTGCTAGTCATGGTAAAAGAAACCTCGTACAACCAAAACCATTACTCATACCACAACCACCACACACTGGCTATGTGGAATAAGCATGTTGAAGCCTCAGCCAAGTCCTTTAAGGATTGTAAAACAAAGTACTGCAAATGTTGGTTCACACAAAAGAACACAACATGCTGGAGTAACTCACTGGGTCAGGCAGCATCTCTGGAGAATGTGGATTTTGCTTGGGTAGCTTACAACCCAGCGGTATGAACATTGAATCCTCTAATCTTAAGTAACCATCTAACGCCCCTCTATCCTCCCTCCTTGCCCCCTCCTTCCATGGGAGACCAGCTCCACAGTTCGCCACATTATTTTTTATTGATATCACACCTTTCCCTCGGCAACAATGGACCTACCAGGTACCACTTGAGGTCATTTGTGGCTGGCCCTGATTGGTCCTGGTCTTTTCTAGCCTCCAGCTCTACATCACCCTCCTCCCCCCAACCCCCTACTTTCAGTCTAAAGAAGGGTCCTGACCTGAAACGTCACCCATCCTTTCTCTCCAGTGAAGCTGCCTGACCCGCTGAGCTTGGTGTCTATCTTTGATAGGTGATCACTTGGGTCTGGATGTCCCGACCTGAAATGTTACCCATGCATGTTCTCTAGAGATGCTGTCTGACCTGCTGAATTACTCCAGCGCTTTGTGTCCTTTTCCATTAGGACTGATTGCCTGCCTACAGATGATAAGTTTTCATCTCTCAACTGGACGCTGAGAACAAGCAACATGTCCAAATCACACCGATCAACATAATATTAGAACAGCGTGTGGTCTTCAGGCTACATAATAGGTGGGCCACCTGTACTCTGAATATCTTGTATGCACTGCTTTTCACAAATGCTTTTTAGATTTACAGTTGTGCAAAAATAAGGAACACAGTGCTCCACTGTTTCAACTTTTCAAAGTTTATGCATTTATGCTGATAACAGTTTCATCAGTCGATCTAAAATTAAGGCTCTGGACTCAAAAATGTAAAACTTCAAAGTTTTATCTTGAAAAAACAAAACAGAAGCACTTGTATTTATTTGGCATCTTTCACATCCTTTTCACGACATTCTGAAGCGTTTTACAACCAATCCAGTACTTTTGTGATGTAGTTGCTAATATAATTGCCAAGCTTGTATGGAGGAAGCTCCAAGGAATGTGATAGAGGTCAGATAATTGGTTTGTAGTACAGGCATCCTTGACTTACGTAATAGGTGACTTACGTAAACTCACACTTACAGAAGCAATTCTTTCGGCCCACTGTTTTATTTCCAAGTTGCTCGTCTCTGTAGCCTAATTTAGCGGTACTCTACTGTGCATGTGGCCGTTTCCGCAAACCAGTCAGCTGTTCTCATAGATTCCCCCCCCCCTCCTCCCCCCACTTCCTCCCCCCACTTCCTCCCCCCCACTTGGTCTCCACGTCTAATAGTCAATTTCCATGTGCGCAGTAGCACTCCCATTTCCGACTTACGTACCATCCAGCTTAAGCAAAGGTCCGCAGGACGTAACCCTTACGTAAGTCGGGAAGCGTCTGTATAATCCTCAACTAGCTAGGGCCCAGAGTTGGTCAGAACAGCATTGCTTTCATTGAAAATTATGCCAACAGGGCCTCTGTTTAATTTTTCAGCTCAAGCAAAAGTCCGCAGGACGTAACCCTTGCGTAAGTCGGGATTAATTTAATTTAATTCTTAATTTAAGAGTCCTCAGCTCCAACAGTGCAACATTCCCCCAATATCACTTTGCCACTAGATCTGTGCTCAGGGCTTTGGCGTAGGGTTTGAATTAGTGGGCTTCTGATTCAGAGATTTGGTGTCCACTGAGTCAGAGATTTAAGGCCACTGCTATGTGCTAACTTTTACAACTTTACATTTTAATGAGTTAACTTTTACAACAGTGTGCAGGTACCATGTGCATAACTAAATCTCAATGCATTCACTGGTCAATCCCATTATCTAGATCAACTGCAATGACTGGTGGTGGGTGTATGGAACGTGCTGCCAGAAGGGGTAGTTGAGGCAGGTACTATAACAGTATTAAAAAGACACTTGGACAGGTTCATGGATAAGAAAGATTTAGAGGGATATGAGGCAAACATGGGCAAATGGGACTAGCTTAACTCAGCGTCTTGCTCGGCATTGATGAGTTGAGCCGAAGAGTCTGTTTTCATGCCGTAAGACACCATGATTCTACGTCCCTATGACTCTAATTCATCAATGCTATTTTGGTGGCTATGTCTAGCCACACAGTCTTTGGACAATTGCAATATGATAACATGAACAGAATTATCTTCGAACCGCCCTAACTGGTGCACAACCTCCTCACATCCTTCCCACAATAAATCACCCATCATTGATGCATTATTGAATATGGAAAGGCTATCAACATATGCACTGTGGTGACTCAAGGAGAAGCCTACTCACTACTGAGGGTAAGTAGGCACAGGTAAAATAGGCACTTTTACCAGTGTGTCTGCATCACAATAAAGAAAATAAACATGCTTTATGTAGACACAAGGAAATGCAGACTGAAGAAGGGTCCCAACCCGAATCGTTACCTACTCATGTTCACTAAAGATGCTGCCTGACCCTCTGAGTTATTCCAGCACTTTATGTCTCTTATTAAGATGATGCATTAAATAACTCTGTTCAAATTTTACTTCCAACATTAATATTTTGAATATAACAGGGCAGCACAGTGGCACAACTGGTAGAGCCGCTGCCACAGCTGGTAGTGCCAGAGACCTGGGTTAGATCCTAACCTTGAGTGCTGTCTGTGTGGGGTTTGCACGTTCTCCCCGGGATGGCGTGGGTTTCCTTCGGGTGCTCCGGTTTCCTCCCACATCCCAAAGACGAGCAGGTTTGTAGGTTAATTGGCCCTCTGTACATTGGCCCTCTGTAAATTGCCCTAGTGTGTAGGGAGTGGATGAGAAAGTAGGATAACATGGAACTAGTGTGAAAGGGTCAGAGTCGTCTCAGTGGGCGAAGGGCCTGTTTCCATGCTGTATCTCAAAAACCGAGCTAAGTCATGCATTTGTTACCCGTGACCCTTTTGGAAAGCTGTTGCCTTACTCTATATATTCACCCATCTCCAGCTAAGTCATTTTGTCTTTGGCTAATTGAACGTAGAGATGATGGATTACTTGCCTCATTCTTCATACAATACAATGTTCCCTCAAAACTCCCACTCCAATTCTTTCCTTCCCATGCTTTTTGTGGGAGGCAGGATTTAGGCTGAAGACTTAGCAAAACAGGTCTCCTCCTATATATCCTGTGCTCTGTGCCCAGGGATTGCACATTCTCAGAAAGTAAACGTCAGGAATAGCAACCCACTCTGTTTTTAATTATTGAAGATTAAGATAGTGGTTCTGGCCATTTCCTCATCTTCTGAAGAGAGAAGTTATGGCCAATTCCCTTTTAGACCTTTTCCTTCCAGCTCATGTGGTCTTGTCCACTGGTTTTAAATTCCATGGGAATAACAAAATACTCATTAATTTACACATGGAACGATTCTTCAGCGATTTAAGCACTGGCCCTATGTCCCTTCCGATCCCTTAGTCTTGTTTCTTTGTTGAAAAAAAAACCCTTTCAATCTGACTTTGTGTTTCTTGGATCAGAGCCCAGAAGTCATCCTAGTAGGTATTCAGCAAGCATTTTCCGGAGGAATCTCCATGGGGATTCATACATTCTACACAAATCTTGTATCAGGTACAGTTATTAGAGTGCATTCCTCATGAACATTTATTGGTACAAGCATAAAGTGAGTCTGAAATGGCTACTGAAATGTGCTGCGCTATTTATTCCTGTAGGAACCTTAATGAATTTTACACTATTCTTTATATCGGTGGAGCTAATTCTTTCACTAGGAGCAAAGAGCAAGTAAGCTGCAAAGTAGTATATTGGCATAGCCAGTAGAACTGCTGCCTCACAGCTTCAAGGATCTGGGTCGATCCTGACCGCAGGCGCTGTCTGTGTGGAGTTTGCACATTCTCCCCGTGACCGTGTGGGTTTCTGCTCTCATCCCAAAGAAACGCAACATGGAGACGCTCTGGGTGATCGAAGGTCGGCTGCGGGAGGCAGCCCCGGCGCACAGAGATGGGGTGGCGGACGCGGGATGCGAGGGGACGGCATGAGTGGGTCGCGGGAGGCCCTGCAGCAGTTGGGGGATCACATCGATCAGGCGACACTGGAGGCCCCGCAGAAAATGAGCGCATGGATCGGACGAGGCCTGCAGCCCCACGGAGCGAAGGAGCATCGTCAGAGGACACCAGCATCATTGCCAGGCCACGCCGACTCTGGCCCAGTGCCGCCACCAGGCCAACGGGCCTTTAAGGACCCACTGAGTTGCTCCAGCACTTTGTGTCCATCTTTGGTAAAAAAAACAGCACCTGCAGTTCCTTTTTATTACATTAATGCTGAGGCTCTATAAGGTGCTGGTAAGTCCGCATTTGGAATATTGTGAGCAATTTTGGGCACTTTATCTGACGAGGGATTTGCTGTCCTTGGAGAGGGTCTGGAGGAGGTTTGCAAGAATGATCCGAGGAATGTGTAGGTTAACCTATGATGAGCATTTGTCGGCACTGGGCCTGTACTCGCTGGAGTTTAGAAGAATGAGAGGGGACCTCATTAAAACATACAAAATAGTGAAAGGCTTCGATAGAGTGGATGTGGACAGGATGTTTCCACTTGTGGAAGAGTCTAAGACTAGAGGTAATTGCCTCAGAATTAAAGGACATTCTGTTGCGAAGGAGATGAAGAGAAATTTATTGTCAGAGGGTGGTGAATCTGTGGAATTATTTGCGACAGAAGGCTGTGGAGGCCAAGTCAGTGGACATTTTTAAGTTAGAGATAGATAGATTCTTGAATAGTAAAAGTGTCAGAGGTTATGGCGAGAAGGCAAGAGAATAGGGTTAGGAGGGAGAGATAGGTTCAAGGTTCAAATTTATTTGTCACATGCACCAACTAAGGTACAGTGAAATGAATTTGCCATGCAGCGATGCAATTGAAAAAAGAACACACAATACACAATAGAATTTAACATAAACATCCACCACAGCATTCTTCACTGTGATGGAAGGCAATGCAGTTCAGTCAATCTTCCTCCTTTGTTCACCCGTGGTCGGGGCCTTGAGCCCTCCGTAGTCACCGCTATGGACGGCTGGATGTACAGGCCCTCTCGTCGGGATGATCGAAACTCCGACGTCAGGACGGTCGAACACACTCCGCATCTCGGAGTGCCTGAATTGGCCACTTTCATACCAGAGACCACAGCTTCAGGACGATACAGGGAAAGGCTGCACCAAACCAAGCTGTTACGCCGCGAGGTAGGCGGAGAAGCGACATGGAAAAAGTCGCCTCCCCGTCGAGGAAGTGACTGAAAAACGGTTTCCCCCTCCCCCCCCCCCACCACCCCCACATAACACATACCGAGAGACAGTAAAACCAACATTTGGACATAACGAACACGATGCTGGCGGGGCAGCCGACTCGCAGCGCCCCAACCGAGAGATCAGCCAGAGTAGACTTGATGGGCCGAATGGCCTAATTCTATTCCTATCACTTACGTTATGACCTTATGAGATAAGTCACCTTAGAGAACTTGAAGTCTGAATGGTCCAAAATGGCACCTGAAACATGGCAATTCCTTGTAAACTGCCTTGGTGAAGCGTATTAATCTTACACTACAATCATTGCACTTTTGTATTTATTTATGATTGCGCTTATGTATGGTATGATTTTACTGAATTGAATGAAAAACAAAGATATTTCACTGAATTTACAGAATACACTTTAAAGATGTACAGATTTTAGGTTAATTGGCTGTTAATTATTAGACTAACAGAATAAACAAAGCATTTGCAAAGATAGACACAAAGTGCTGGAATAACTCAGTGGGTTAGGCAACATCTCTGGAGAAAATGGATAGGTGACGTTTCGAGTCAGGATCTTTCTTCAGACATTTGATGAAACGTCCCAACCTGAAACATCACCTATCCATTTTCTCCAGAAATGCTGTCGGGCCCACTGAGTTGTTCAAGCACTTTGTGTCCATCTTTGGTATAAACCAGCACCTGCAATTTCTTTTTATTACATTAAAGCATTTGCAAGTTGATTTGCAACAGCCATACAATTCATAGACCTATCCATCACCACACCTCCCCATCAGAGCCCATTACAAACCCTCGCACCACATTTAAACCCCAATCCCTTACAGCTTGTGATTCGTGCCAATTTATCCCAATAATCTACCACTCAGGTCATGAGGTCAAAATGATAGGAGCAGAATTCGGCCATTTGGCCCATCAAGTCTACTCTGCCATTCAATCATGGTTGATCTATCTCTCCCTTCTAACTCAATTCTCCTGCCTTCTCCCCGTTACCCTTGACACCCATACTAATCAAGAATCTATCTATCTCTGCCTTAAAAATATCTATTGACTTGGCCTCCATGGCCTTCTGTGGCAAAGAAATTCACAGATTCACCAATCTGCTCCTTCACCAAGGTCACCTCTCTAAACCCAATTTGCTCTCTGCCATCTAAATCCTCCCAGAATACCAGTAAACATTACCCTCCTCACGAACCACTCCACATGCGACCACATGGACGTTGGTTTTGCCTCAACCTCCCATCAGTTACTCGGCTGACTTTCCTCTAACCACTCTATTGAGCTCATGCTGTCAATGCGCTACTGATCCACAACTGTCCCACTTATCCCACTTTGCATCCACTCCTTACACAGCAGGAGCAATTCAAACCCGTTCGTCTTTGGGATGTGGGAGGAAAACAGAGCACCCCCAGCAGGCACAGGAAGAATGTGCAAACTCCACACAGACAGCACCCGAGGTCAGTATTGAACCTGGGTCTCTGGCGGTGTGAGGCAGCAGGTCTATTAATTGGCCAATTATGTTGGCCAATCGTTTGATTTAAGCTCTTCCAACTACTTCAATTCCAGTTTTTTTGTTGTTGTTGAATCTTTTGGCGTACTTTGTCGGCTCCCTCAGTAAATGAAAATCAAAACACTGCAGATGTTAGAAATCTGAAAACCCCCCAGAAAATGCTCGAGACACTCAGCAGGTCAGGCAGCATCTGTGGAATGAGAAACAGAGTTAGAGTTTCAGGTCTAAGGCTTTTCGTCAGAACAGTGTTCAACCTGAAATATTAACTCTTTATTTCTCTGCACATGCTGCTTGACCTGTTGCGTTATTTCCAGTATTTTTTGTTTTAATTTGTTGTCTACTGTAGGGCGGCACGGTGGCGCAGCGGTAGAGTTGCTGCCTTACAGCGTCGGAGACCCGGGTTCAATCCCGACTATGGGTGATGTATGTACAGAGTTTGTACGTTCTCCCCGTGACCGAGTGGGTTTTCTCCGAGATCTTTGGTTTCCTCCCTCACTCCAAAGACGTGCAGGTAAGTAGGTAAATTGGCTTGGTGGATGTAAAAATTGTCCTTAGTGTGTGTAGGATAGTGTTAATATGCGGGGATCGCTGGTCGTCGCGGACCCGGTGGGCCGAAGGACCTGTTTCCGTGCTATATCTCTAAACTAAACTAAACTAAACTAGTTTACTTGTATTTTATAACATTTCGTAGTAAAGTGACCAAATGGTACTTCTAATTCTATATCCAAGCTTTCAATATTCAACAAATGCAAAAGACCAAGGGTAATTCCGTGACCAATTAGTTCCCTTCTTCCCACTCTTGTGGGAACACTTAGAAGGTTCCCTCCCCATGACAACCATGGCTTAGTAGGTAGTAACTCTTGCCTCTGAGTCAGAAGGTTTTCAGTTTGAGGCCTACAGGTAGAGTTGTGAAATGGTTAACTTACTGCATTAGCAACCAGAGCTCTGGAGAATTGTTCCAATGACACGGGTTCGAATCCTGCCATGGCAGCTGGAGAATTTAAATTCAAGTAATTAAATAAATCTGGAACTGAAACATTAAAAAAAGGCCTCGGTACAGTAATAATGAAATGACTGGTTGATTGTAAAAGTCCATCTGGTTCACTAATGTCTTTCAGGAAAGGAACTATGCCGTCTCTACCCAGTCCAGCCTACATGTGACACACTAGAGACTGTAGATACTGAAATGTACAAACTGCTGGAGGAACAGTGGGTCAGGCAGCATCCATGGAGGAAAATAGACAGATGACATTTCCTTCTTCAGACTGATGATGTTTCTGATTGAGAACCATCTTCAGTTCAAAGAAGGTTCATGACCCAAAATGCAGTCTGTCCATATCCCTCCCCAAATGCTGCCTGAACTGCTGAGTTTCTCCAGCAGATTGTTTTTAGCTAATACTTCAGTTCAGGCCATGGCGCAGGAGTACAGTTGATGCCTCTCAGCGCCAGAGACCCGGGTTCAATCCTGACTGCGGGTGCTGTCTGTATGGAGTTTGTGCGTTCTTCCCATGACTGCATGGGTTTTCTACGGGTGCTCTGGTTTTCTCGCACACTCCAAAGATGTACAGGTTTGTAGGTTAATTGGCTTCGGTAAAAATTGTAAATTGTCTCGAGTGTGTAGGATTGTGCTCGTTTACGGAGATTGCTGGTCAGAGCAGACTCGTTGGTTGAAGGCCCGTTTTTGCTCTGTATCTCTAAACGAAACTAATAAAGGTAAAGGCAATAAATGATGACATTGCCAGAAACATCCTCATCCATTGAACAAATACATTTTAAAATCTCCTGTAAATGGAGCATGAAAATTGAGGATGAGAACGTTGTGTGGTACGGAAGAAATGATTCAATTGTCGAGGGGCTGGCTTTGTATGAATTTTTAAAATACACCATTGCTGTTACTATGAAACACCATTGCTGTTACTATGCTGTTACTTGGTGTCCCAAGCAAGATTTATTTCATAGTTGACAAGATGAGTAGAAATTTACCAATCGGGAAGAACATTTGACTCATCATGTCCATATCTTCAAAAATATCAAGTTAGAAATGTTTAGTTCTAGTTTAGAGATACAGAGATACATCTGGAAGCAGTCCCTTCGGCCCACCAAGTCCACGCCAACCAGCGATCCCCGCGCATTAACACTATCCTACACACACAAGTGACAATTTACAATTATACCAAGCCAATTAACCTACAAACCTCCATGTCTTTGGAGTGTGGGAGGAAACCTGAGATCCTGGAGAAAACCCATGCAGATCACGGGGAGAACTTACTAACTCCAAGTATCTGCAGTCAAGATTGAACCTGGGCTTCTGGCGCTGCAAGGCAGCAACTCTACCACTGTGCCTGGGGACCTTGAGTGTAAATTAAGTACTTTGTTTCCCATATTACAACAGAACTCTGTTATTGGGTATAAAGCACAATGGGATGAGAAAAGGTTGTTAAAGCTACTGCATAAATGCAAGACTTCCTCTGTTTTCAGTGCTGACTTAGGACAATAACTTTTTAGACAAATCTATGAGCTAACACTACAGATGATAAAAGGCTCATTCTCAGATATTATAACTGGAGTCGCCTTTCACACCCAACAGAGTGAAGTTTTTATGCCAGGATTACAAATTGTAGAGCCCCAAAACAAAAGGCAAAACAAACTATAATTGACCAACAATTCTCCAGCATTCACCAATAAATTACTGAGAACCAGAAACACCATCAATCTCCAACTCCACCTTTGTCTGTTCTCCACACTCAACCCCAGCAAAGGGAAAAACATCTTAACTAGCTGTTATAAAAGTAAAATTGAGTACCCCAAGAGAAAATACCAATCCAGAATTAGTGGTGAGAATAACAGATGGACATCAGTGTGAATATTCACAAAGTGCTGGAGTAACTCAGTGGTTGGGGGTTGGGGGCGCTGCGAGTCGGCTGCCCTGCCAGCAGCGTGTTCGTTATTTTGACTTTTTTTTGTTTTTAATGGTGTGTCCAAATGTTAGTTTAGGTGTCTCTCAGTATGTCTTGTATCGGGGGTGTTGGGAGGGAAAAGGCAGAAACCGCTTTCGGTCACCTCCTCGACGGAGAGGTGACTTTTTTCTATGTCGCCTCCCTTGCGGCATAACAACTTGGATTGGAGCGGCCTTTCCCGGAGTCGGGTCCGGAGCTTCAGCAGCGAGCGCAGCGTGGACTTTTCCATCATAGAGTGCGGCGAACCCTTGCCGGGGGTCGCCAGAGAGGAGTGCTCCGATCGCTGGCCTGGTGACTTTGACATCATGGGGCTGTGGTCTGCGGAGCTTCTAGCCGCGGGCGTGGAGTGGACTTACCATCCGGAGTTTGGGATCCCTAGCCGGGGATCGCTGGAGAAGAGCTCCGACCACCGGCCTGTGGCCTATAACATCCTGAAGCCGCGGTCTCCGGTAGGAAAATGCCGATTCGGGCGCTCCAAGCCGCGGAGTGTGTTTGACCGTTCTGACGTCGGAGTTTGGATCAAGCCGACGAGAGGGCCTGTACATCCGGCCATCCGTAGTGGTGACTACGGAGGGTTTATGGCCCCGACCACTGATGAACAAAGGAGGAGGACTGACTGAACTTTGTTGCCTTCCACCACAGTGAAGAATGATGTGGTGGATGTGTGTGTTAAATTTGATTGTGTATTGTGTGTTCTTTTTTTAAGTGTATTGTTGCTGGCAAATTCATTTCACAGCACCTGCATGTGACGAATAAATTAGACTTTGGTCGGGCAGCATCTCTGGAGAACATGGATAGGTGACGTTTGGGTCAGGACTCTTCTTCAGAAAATTGTTATCAGTAATTGTTGTAGTGTTCTCTCATGTGATACTTACAGATATTGATTAACAATTTTCATTATAAAAAATGCTGAAAATGTTATGGTTTGCTGAAAGATTTTTAACACCATCCTGCAGCTTAATTGTTGCTCAATAATCTCTCTGTACCTAAAATCACTGCATTTATTTGTCAATTCTTATTCCTTCAGACAATTATTTCAAAATTCTGTGAATTCAAACAGGGTAATTTTTAAAAGTTTGTTTTTGATATTCCAATTCTAATCTTAATCTCACAAATAAATCCCGGTCTTTATTTTACTTCGTAAAATGATCAAAAAGTGAGCTAAAATTGATATGTTTTGCTTCCTGACCTATTGCCAATGGGAATTGGCTCTTCGTGTTACTTGATAACAAGGTGAGACAGAAAGCGTATGGAATGCTTGTTTTCATCGGACAGGGCTTTCAGTGTAAGAGTCAGGATACCATGTTGTAGCTTTATAGGACTTTGGTTAGGCCACATTTGAGTATTGTGTGCAGTTTTGGTCGCCCCATGACAGGAATTATGTGGAGGCTTTGGAAGGGGTGCAGAAAAGGATTAATTGGATCAGAGGGCATTAGCCATAAGGAGCGGTTGAGCAAACTTGGATTGTTTTCACTGGAGCATTGGAGGGTCAGGGAAAACCTGATGGAAGTATGCAAAATAATGAGAGGCACAGATAGGGTAGACAGTGAAAACTTCATTCCCAGGTTGCAAATGTCAAAGACCAGAGGGCATAGCTTTAAGGCGAGAGGAGCAAAGCTCAAAGGTGATGTGGGGGGCATCACCAATTTCTGCTCTCCATAGATGCTGCCTCACCCGTTGAGTTACTCCAGCATTTTGTGTCTACCTTCGATTTACCAGCATCTGCAGTTCTTTCTTAAACACTAATTTCATTTGCAGATTTAACAGCAGATTTTACTGGGCATTTTTCTTTAAACACATTGACAAAGAAGTAATAAAAAAAAAAAAGTGGAACAGAACAGGGGTGGCACAGTGGTGGAGTAGCTGCCTTACAGAGCTAGAGACCCAGGTTGAATCCTGTCTATGGGTGCTGCCTGTACGGAGTTTGTACATTCTCCCTGTGACCGTGTAGATTTCCCCCGGGTACTTCGGTTTCCTCCCACCTCCAAAGACGTACGGGTTTGTAAATTAATTGTTTTGGTAAAGATTGTAAATTGTCTCTAGAGTGTAGGATAGTGCTAGTCTAAGGGGATCGCTGGTCGCCTTGGATTCGGTGAGCTGAAAGGCCTGTTTCTGCACTATATCCTAAACTATACTAGAAGGTTCTGGAGGTATGTGAAGGATTATCAGGAACATAAAGAGTGAAAGCATTAACTTTGCAATTTAATTTAATCTGTGTTTTTGAGGATTGAGGTTTGAGGTTTGGAGGATTTATTTTGAGCAGTGCAGCACAGGGAAAGGCCCTTTGGCCCACAATGTCCATACTGAACATGATGCCAAGTTAAACTAATCTCCCCTGTCTGCATGCGATTATAGTTGATAATCTAAAGATTTACTTGTATGATTTTAATTACTACTAAAATCACAATATTCATTTAATGATGGAGACGATGGCCCAGTTTAAATCCAAGCATACTGTGGATTAATTATAGTGCCTACCCGATTCCTATTAAGGCACAGTTCAAACTGTCTAAGAACTTTGGTATTTGCTCAGGATCTGTGTTTCCCATTTTCTTCTTTTTTAGACTGATTGTTCAGTGCATGAACGTGCGACTCTGGTAGCTATCACATTACTGACTTAATGAAATACCATGAAATTAACTGAGACACTACCTCAGAACACATCGGCAGCCACTATCAGGTTACTGAGTAAGTGACTTGAACAAAAATTGACTGAGACACTCGTTTGGACTGGCAAGTGGGACTACTCTATTGCTACTTGTTGAGATCATTTTATTTTGCTTTGCATTTTGCATCTTAAACCTTGCGCGGTTTTATTTGATAAAGCTTCAGAATGCAAATGAGAAATAAAAGAACACTTGCTTGCTGCTAAACTCCTGTTCCCGTGCTGTAATGTACGTATATTGCAAAGACACAGACTGCACAGTTGCCTTTTCTTTGTTACACAAGATCACTCAGTTCAACACAAGGCAGCAGACCATTCCAAAGCTTGTATGGGACTGAATTGTGCTGCCAGATGACTTATGATTTAATATGTCTGCATCAGAAGTAACATACTATACTTGACCTGTGCGTGGCATTTTAATTTTCATGTGTTACCTGTCTAACATTTCAATATTGAGTGTAGAGTAAATTTACCATTTGGAGATGAAGTTATAATATTATGTCAAGCCTGTCTTGCATCACGTAGACTCCTGCAAACCTTTGACTGAGGAAGTGCTCACTGTCTTTACACCTGAGTGAGTTATTTTGACTGTAATCTCATGTTTTTTTGGCATGGAATTCCCTAGCTAAGGACTCTCTAAAGGAGAGCCTATAAAACTTTTTAATCATTGTAAAAACATTATTTAGATCATTGATAGACATAATAAGCTGGAGTAACTCAGCGGGGTGGACAGCATCTCTGGAGAAAAGGTGATGTTTCGGGTCAAGATCCGGAGATGATCCCTTGATCTTCTATAGTCAAGGCAATATCGGCATTGTGTTGCAACCTGTGTTCATAATTTAACCTCGTATTTTTTTAGAGATACAGCATGGAGGCTGGACCTTTGGCCCACCAACTCCACGCTGACCATCGATCATCATTCATACTAGTTCTATGTTATCCCATTTTCTCATCCACTCCCTACATATTATGGGAAACTTTCTTAGAGGACAAATTTACTTACAAACCCACACGAATTTGGGATGTGGGAGGAAATCGGAGCACCTAGAGTAAATTCATGTGATCTCAGGGAGAACGTGCAAACTCCACACAGACAGCACCCAAGGTCAGGATTTAACCAGGTCCCTGGTGCTGTGAGTCAGTGGCTCTACCAGCTGCGTCCCTGTGCTGCCCGTATTGATATTGGTGGATCATTCTGATGGATGGTGATGGCCTTCCAACAAGAACAGTACCTCTATCCTCCAGATGCGTATCTCTCCAGAGATCAGTGCAGGTTCAACAAAATGTCCACGTCTGTATTCCAGCTCTCATGAGATAAAAATCCAAGACATCTGACGCCTATATAATTACATTTCATACACATTGGGAGGCCCTTTTAGCTTATGATTTTCCTGAAATATTATATTTTTGGTGATGATGAACTACAAGCATAAACTTAAATGACTGAATCAGTCAATAATATGGTTTGTTTATCGAATTGATATTAAGCTGCCATCCCTTTAATTATCCAAAATGAGAGCCAGATCATAGCAGTAGTTTAATGAAGGTGATCATCTAATATTCTTAGGTTTTGCTTAAGATTGAAGTGGTGCTGGATATATCATCAGAGGCCAGATTCCACTTCAAAGTTTCAGGGCCTGAGTAGGTGGTTCACGTTCCTGGGAATAATTTTTGTTTTCCCAAATGCCATATAGATCAACTGCTTTTTGTAGAAGTTCCATGATTTATGTTCAAATTAATTTTTATTCTGCTGTCGGGAAATAAGTTCACGTAACTCAGGAGAAGACAAAGTGAATTTATTCAGCCGCTGCCGTGGGAGACCTTTTATTAACCAGAGTGTGGGGCGCACAGTGCTAATCACAACCTCCTTCACTGAGTATCTGAGGTAGTTTCATTCAGCAAATCATTTTCTTGTTAAGTCACTTATGAGCGAAGGCATTGCTAACTTAAACTTAAACAGGAAAGTAGGGTAGGCTAAAAGGGGCCATGAATGTCCTTGGAAAATAGGATTAAATTCCCGGCGAGCCGTAGCCCAACCCAATGGCAGGCCTGGCTTGGAACCCGAGATGTGCCATGTGGCAGCAGAATGCTCCTGAGATGCACTGCGGAGCCAAAAGACCCAGCTGGGGGCTGCTGAGAGCACGGAGGGACCCGCACGGCCAAGAGAGTGAGGAGGGGTGCCGCAAGCAACCTGGTGGGGGTGGAGGGTGCCATGAGTGAATGGGTGCCGAGAGCCAATGTTGTTCCTTTGTTTAAGAAAGGCAACAGGAAGAACACAGGAAATTATTGGCTGGTAGGGGAAATGTTGGACAAGGAATAGATGGATGTAGAACAAGTGCAGGAAGATGGGATTAGTTCAGATCACGGTCAGTGCAGTGCAGATATGGTGGGCGCAGATATGTTTGGTGCTGTTCTATTTTCTATATGTGGACTATGCCTGGCATTTATTAACCATCCCTAACCTCCTCTTAAGTGAAAGGCTTAATGGACCATTTAAATTGCATTCTTGGGGGACTGTAGTCATGTACAGCATGGTACATTAGAGAAAATTACACAAGGCAGAATTCCCTCCTTATGGGGCACTGGAGAAACAGTCGGTTTGTTTATGAGAATATAATCTCGTAGTTTCTTCAGTGGTACAAACCTTTTATTCCAGATTACTAATTAACTGTATTCAAACATTCCATGTGCCCTACTGGAACTTGAGCTCATGTTTCTGCATCATTAGTCCATTCCTCTGGGCTACTATCCCCAAAAGGGTCTTTTTTGTGTGTCTTACCCTGAAGATAAAATGCTTTATTGGTGTTAGCAGCTTGGAATTTTGACCCTGAAACCCCTTAAAATGCATTTTACAAAGCAGCAGCAAATGGCATTTAATGGACTGATTTATTCTTCATTTATTAGCATTGGCACAATGGATAGAAGTGTATGGAGCTATTTGTCAGCAATTTTCATTGTGTAGCAGACAATAAAAGACAATAAAAGAGAGGGAAACTAGGATAGTTGGATTAGTTTTGGATTGCTTCACTAAAAATCTAATATAGATATGATAGATTAAATGGGTTCCTTCTGCGCTAAGTTTTTTTATAATTTTATTATTTTATCCAGCACAGAAAGGTTCAAGAAACACTAGCACATTGATTATGTTGCTGGACTAATATCAAGATGATAGTTCAAATGTAGCAATGGTAGCTAAGGAACCAAGGTAAGTAAGTACACTTACTGGATTGTTGTATAACAAACATCTGTTTTACTAAAGATAGACACAAAATGCTGGAGTAACTCAGCTGGCCAGGCAGCATCTCTGGAGAAAATGGATGGGTGATGTTTTGAGTCAGGGCCCTTCTTGAGACCCTTGAATTGTTTTACATGTTATCTATTGCTCTTAATAAATAGCATGGGCTCTGCTTCAGAAACACCTTCTGCTCTCACTACTTTGCCCTTGTTGCCACTGCAAACTTTACACCAGATTTTGAATCTAGCCTGTACCTCCAGAAAATCACCCTCCACAAGTTATTCTAAGTGAAGGAGACCGTCAGCTTTGCAGTGAAAAGGTTTCCTTTCAATTACACGAAATCCCTTTTATGTAAGCACTGACTACATTCACAAAAGCACAGAGAAGTACTTAACAGGAGAGGCTTGAATGGTGTATGGGAGGCAATTAAGCTTCTACTGTACATCTGATTTTTCCCAAGCTTCCCACTCCAATCAGCCTTCCCACTGTCTCTTTACCCCCAGCTCAATCACATATTTTGCAGTTCATTGCACCGTCTGCACCGATGTGTTATTAGCAAAGAGTTCTTAATTAGCTAGATTGAGCACCAGCTAGTTCAACATTTTCAACTTTCATTCATATTATTAAACACAATTTTATTTATATTTAGAGCACCAAATTATACATATTTACCTGTAGTAAACACGCACACATTAAAATCATTTGTACTGCTGAAATATAATGATACATTATAATTTTATGGCTCCCAAGCAGATATTGTAGCTGCATCTTTATTATTTGAGAAAATACTTATGGAATTGTAATAAACTTGCCCAGACACTCTAACGGGGAATAGAACATAGAAGTGCACAACATAGGAACAGGTCCATTGGCCCACAATGTCCATGCCGAATGTGATGCCAAGTTAAACTAATCTCCTCTATTTGCATGTGATCCATACCCCAGCATATCCATGTGCCGATCTAAAAGCCTCCTACACGCCACTGTCATATCTGTCTCCACTTGCACTCATGGCTGCGCCATGGCGCAGCGGTAAAGTTGCTGCCTTATAGCGCCAGAGAATAGGGTTCGATCCTGACTATGGGTGCTGTCTGTATGGAGTTTGTACGTTCTCCCCGTGACCTGCGTGGGTTTTCTCCGGGATGTTCGGTTTTCTCCCACACTCCAAAGACATACAGGTTTGTAGGTTAATTGGCTTGGTATAATTGTAAATTGTCCCCTTGTGTGTCGGATAGTGTTAGTGTACAGGGATTGCAGGTCAGTGTGGACTCAGTGGGACTAAGGGCATGTTTCCGCGCTGTAGCTCGAAACTAAACTATCACTCCTGACAGCGCCTTCTAAGCATCCACCACTCTCCGTGTAAAAAAACCCCGCACATCTTCTTTAAACTTTGCCACTCTCACCTTAAAGCTGTGCCCTCTAGTCTTTGACACTTTCACCCGGGGAATGGGGGATGAATTGCAAATCCAGTATTATTTTATTTCATGTTCGGTATAGACATTGTGGGGTCGAAGGGCCTGTTCCTGTGCTGTACAGATTTATGTTCGATGTTCTTAAATGTTTAAATGTTATGACGTGATCTGCTATTCGGGAAAAATCATTTGGCTTCAATTCTCTAATTCAGTCGCTCATATTTTTCCTCCCTAAATGCACTCAACATGTTTTCATAGTGAATACTTGAAGCATTCAATGTCAACCAGTTAATCACTCAGAATTTGCAGTCAGTGGTTCTGCAACATGCTGTTCATTGACCTTGAGGGAAACTCCCAACAAAAATCTAGTCCTCCTTCAAAATAACTCCCATTTCTTCCAATGCCTGTCGCTGTTAGGAATCTTTGGTGAAGATGTCATTATGTTATCAAATTGCCTGAGCTCCAAATGCACAGGAAGTACATCAGGAAGCAAAACCTCATTTTAAATAAACTCGTAGGCAATATGTAGGTTGCTAAATGAATTATTTAAAAATCCCTTTTACATTATAAGGGCTAGGACTCTATTCCATGGCGTGTAGGAGGATGAGGGGTAATCTTATAGAGGTGTACACAATCATGAGAACAATACATTGGGTAGATGCACTTGCCCAGTGTAAGGGAATCAAGAACCAGAGGACGTAGGTTTAAGGTGAGGGGGAAAGATTTAATAAGAACCTGAGGGTAACTTTTTCACACAAAGGGTGGTGGGTGCATGGAGGAGGTAGTTGAGGCAGGTATTATCGCAACATTTATGAAACATTTAGACAGGTACATGGATAGGATGGATTTGGGTCTGGAGGGATATGGGCCAAATGCAGGCAGGTTGGACTAGTGTAGATAGTGCATGTTGGTCAGTGTGGGCAAGTTGGGCCAAAGTTTTCATGCTGGACTCTATTGAAATATTTATATTGAGGAATTACAATGAATGTGCATAAAATTAGTTTGGTAAATCAAAGTGTGGTTTGCAAGCAGTAATAATGACCTGGAAGCTAAGTTAGTTTAGTTTAGTGATACAGCATGGAAACAGGCCCTTCGGCCCACATGATTGAACCCGGATCTCTAACGCTGTGAGGCAGCAGCTCGACCAGCTGCACCACTGTGTTGCCACTTTTAAAACACTTTTGTAAAGTTCCTATGGACATAAGTCAAGGGATTGGACATTTAACAGTTTCGTTTAGTTCAGAGATACAGCATGAAAACAGGCCCTTCGGCCCACCAAGTTCATGTTGATCATCTGTTCACACTTGTTCCACATTAATCAACTTTCACACTCCCGACACACTGGGGGCAATTTTTTACAAAGACCAATTAATCTACAAACCTAATGAAAACTTACTTATACCTTAATAAAGATGTTTAAGCTATAGGACAGCAATCATTATAAACTATCATGGATATAATATACATGAATGCAATAATCAATAATAGTTTTTATATTCAGGTAATGTCAAGACATTTTCCTTGATTGGAGGAGAGACAGCTACAAAAGGTGCAGCTTGTAATGAAGCACTGAATTATTGATGTTGACGTCACTTTTTCTGGGTTAAACCATTTGCGCAGAGATCCTGAGATTGTTCGCAGTGTCTTGGAGTACGAACCGTACATTTCAATAATTTTGCAATCACTATTACTGCAAAATCATGGTTACTGGTTACAAAGGGCCACACTATTAACTGTAGATTTCCTTGTATCATGGATTGGAGAGGTTTAGAGGGATATGGGTCAAACGTGGGCAGGTGGGACTAGTGTAGATGGGATGTATTGGTCGGCATGGGCAAGTTGGGCCGAAGGGCCTGTTTCCATTCTGTAAAGTTGATCTCTTATGTTTGCATTTAATCACATCTTTCTTGGTAAAAATGACAGAATCTTGTTTTTTTTTGCAATTGACCTCGAATATATCTTATTAGACCTAGTATCTAAAATTCAAGAATTTTTATCTACTTGATATCAAAATGATCTTTCTAAATGTAGATGCAATTCATATATATCCTGCAATAATTAATAAGAGTGCTGAGTATGAATATTATACAGTTACAGAGAAAAGTTGGAGAATATTAAGACATATTGCGCAGTATATGTGTAGATTATCATATTACTGAGAGCGGAAATTCCTTCAAATATTATCGACAGGAAGTGAGTTTAGATTACCTGTATTATTTTGTGTATACATGCCTGATGTTGTTTGAATACTAAAATATGTTCAAAGAAACTCAGCTCTGTTACAAATATACCCATCTAGCTCATGGATAAGTGCATTTGATTGAGCTGAGTGGATTTAACACACACACACGTGCATAGAAGTATAAAAAACCAAATTCACCAACACAGCTGCAAAAACTAAAACAATGCATCAATGAAGGTGAATGCAGGTCAATAGGTAAATGTGCCACCTGGTGAGGCACTTAGGCACTTCAACTATCCCAGAATAGATCCGTGATGAAATAGTGTTGCTGTGATTTTTTGATTGAAAAATACAGCATGGAAACAGGCCCTTCGGCCCACAGAGTCCACATTTATGATTGATCACCCATTCACACAAGTTCTATGTTAACCCACTTTCTCACTCACTCTCTACACTCTCAGGGCAATTTATAGAAACTTAGCAATCTACAAAACTGCATGTCTTTGGGATGTCTGTGGAAACTGGAGAACCCGGAGGAAACCCACACGGTCACAGAGAGAATGTGCAAACTGCACACAGACAGCACCCAAGGTCAGAATCAAACCTGGGTCTCTGGCGACGTGAGGCAGTAGCTTTACCAGCTGCGTCACTGCCACAAGTTTTTGAGTCAGAAGGAAGGAATCAGCCAGGGTTGTTAGTCTTGACAACATGGATGGAAAAGGTGGGTGTGAAGCTAATAATTGAGGGCAAAATTGGATTTAGGATGGTCAATTTTGTTGTGGTGGCATGCAAGCCAGGCTGCGGCACATTAGCCAGACTATTATTTATGCTAAGGGCAAGTGAATTCGTTATTAGATGGGGCATCTTGGTCGGCATGGGTAAGTTGGGCCAAAGGGCCTGTTTCCATGCTGACTCTAATACCCTCTCACTCAAGCCCCTACTCAAGCAAAAATATCTTAATATCTACCTTGTCGTGCCCCTCAGGATCTTAAACATTTGATTATCACCTTTTTTTCTCTGAACTTTGAACAAGAAATCTAACTTTTTAACCTCTTTGTGACAGGACAATCCTCTTGCTCCGCAAACAGGTCCAGAGAACCTCTCCCAGACTGCCTCCAATGGTAGCGTATCTATTCTTAGATAAGGGGACTAACATTATACACGGTATCCCAGGTGGTGTCTCACCAATATGCCCTAAAATTGTAATGATTAATTTCTATTTTTAAAATCCCATCCCTCTGGCAATATAAGCTAATATGCGTGTTGCATTAATTACTTGCTGCACCTGCTTGCTGACTTTTCCTGTTTCATGCACAAGAACACCTGGATCCCACTCTCCTCATTTACAATCCTTTTCCATTTAGACATTACTCTGACTGTTGAAATGCTGAAATGCATAACCTCACAATTTCTCACACTAAACTCCATCAGCCAAGTTCTTGCCCATTCACACACCCCACTTATAATCTGTTACGGTGTCCAATTTCCCTCGTCACCACATGCCCTCCCACCATTTTGTGAAAGAAGCAAGGTTCAAGGTCCAAGATGAGGAAGGGAGGTAGAGAGGATTAGATTGGAGTACAAAAGCTTAGAGGTGCCACCAGACAATTGCCAATGTAGGCAATTTCGAAAATCTTTAATCAGCATTCTGTGATGTTTGTTTCGATAACATTTGACCTTACCTCTAAATCATTGAAGAATAAGTGTGAATCAGCTAGATTAAAAATCATCTCCTCCATTCGCAATCCAAGCGACACTGCCGTGGGTGTATCCTGTCGAAAAGCAGAGATTTAAGCTTTAGTTTAAAGATCTTCCACTGATTTTTAGGATGAATATGAAGGCCTAATTACATTTCTTTATTTATCTTCCTATTAATGATCATATAATTTTTAAAGTTTCTTGTTATCAAATAAAGGTCTTGTGATGAGATGGAGTACAGGAAAGAGATTGATAACCTTATGTCATGGTGTCAGGCGAACAACCCGGTCCTTAATATCAGTGAGATGAAAGAGTTGGTTGTTGATTTAAGGAAGCTTGGGCAGTGAACACAACACAATGATCCTGCTGTAGAAATGGAAGATAGTTCCACATTTTCTGGCATCCACATCAACAGCAAACTAATTTGTCCCTTCACACTGATGGTGTGATCAAGATATGCATCGGCAGATTTATTTTGTTAGGTGTATGAGACGATTTGATATGTTGTCATGGAATCTCTTGAACTTCTATAGATGTACTATACAAAGAATTTTGCTGGGATGTATCTCAGTCTGGTATGGCAACTGCTCTGCTTTTGGCTGCCTGAACCTGCAGACCGTGGTGACCACAGCCCAGTCCATCACAGGCTCGTCATTTCCTTCCATTCAGTCCATCATCATGGTGCGTTGCGTCAGGAACGCTGGACGTATCATCAGGTATGCTGCCATTCTGGCAGTTCCCCTTCTCTTTCTTCTACCTTCTGTTAGAAGATACAGGATATTGAAAGCCCAGACATCTAGATTTAAGTACAGCCTCTTCCCCACAACCCTCAGACTCCTGAGGCAATCATTTATTTTGCACTCCTCAGAGGTGTTGTCACATACTCTTGCTCTACCTCTACCTCATTCAGTTATTCAGTTTTTCTATGTTAGTATTTTTTACTCTACTACTTCAGTTTGTATTAAATCTCAGCACCATTCCTTGCACCTTTCTAAACCACACTTTCTCTGTAGCTCTAACACTATATTTTGAACTCTGTTTCCTTTCCCTTTTTGCACTACCTGCTGTACTCATGTTTATTTTGATTGTACTCATGTACGGTGCAAATTACCTGGCGAGCACGCAAAATAAAGTTTCTCATTGTATCTTGGTGACATGCGATAACAATAAACCAATATCAATATCAATACTAAATTGTCTATGTCACAATCCTACAAACAATGTATGATAGGAAAAGATGATCAGCTGGAGCATGTTGCCAGAAGAACAAATATTGCCCAGAGCATCAGAGAGAACAGAACTACAGCAGAAGGATCCTGAAAATGTTGGGAATCCTTCAAGTCAAGAGTGAGTGTTTTCTGTATTGAAATGGAACAATGAAATTCAAACAGGATTGCAAACACACTACTCAATAGATTATATAATAAATAAACAAAAAAGGTTCAATAAATTAAAAAAATATTGTGCAAAATTCAAAACAATACCCTTAATCCCTAATGCAACCAAGGCAGTTTGTAGATCGGAGTTTAGTTGGATTTCATCGTGTTCAATAGCCTGATTGGTGTTGGGAAGAAGCTGTTCATGAGCCTGGACGTTACTGTTTTCAGACCCCTATACCTTCTTCCCGATGGCAGTAGCGCTTCTGACTGTTAATCCTGCTACCACTACACACTGTGAATTGTGCCACTTAAATTGACACTTATGTTTGTCATAAAAAACATGATATTATGACTCTTCTGGAGAGGCTTTGGAAGAGACAATCCGGTTACATTGCACCTATTTTCTATGTTTCTATGTTTCTATGTCTATGTTCTTTCACATCCATCTGAAGGAGCAGGCAGGACATCTAATTTTAATATCTCATCTTAAATACACTCATGATATCCAGCATTTCTTCATTGCCACATTGAAAGGTCAGTTTAGGGCAGCACAATGGTGCAGCTGGTAGAACTGCTATCTCACAGCGCCAGAGACCCGGGTTCGATCCTGACCTCGGGTGCTCTCTGCGTGGAGTTTGCACGTCTTCCCTGTGATTGCGTGGCTTTCCTCTGGGTGTTCCGGTTTCCTCACATATCCCAAAGATGGGCAGGTGTGTAGGTTAATTGGCCTCTGAGTTTAAAAGAAAATGTCCCAAATGTGTAGGGAGCAGATGAGAAAGTGGGATAACATAGAACTAATGTGAACGAGTGAACGATGGTCGGTATGGACTCGGTGGGCCGAATGGTCTGTTTCCACGCTGTATCTCTGAATGAACTAAACTAAACTAAACTAAACTAAACTAAATGTAACTGAGTTAAAACCAATACCTGATCCTAAACTTTGTGGTGAAACTGTGAGAAATACTGACATGTGGTAATGCTTACCTAATATAATGGTAACAGGTTTTTATGGATATGTGAAGATATTGAGCTGAATTTTTATTCCGCTAGGAGTCAAAGGAATCACCCCTGGAGACCCAGATTATAATTATTTTTTCAGTCAACACCTTGAAAACAGAATATCTAAATATTATTGCGTTGACCTGTGTGGGAGCTTTTTCTGCACAAATTGGAAACTCCACATTGACAGCACTTGATGTCAGGTTCAAACCCAGGTCTCTGCAGTTTGAGGCAACAGCTGTACCATCTGCGCCACGGTGCTTCCCCTTAAAACTGATATTTTCATGTCTAGTTCATGCACGGAGCATGTTACTGCTATGTTAACACACTGCCTCAGGTTTTAAGAACACGCTGCAGAAGTGGAATTGTCAGGTTAGCTCTATCTCTATGACTGCTGTATTTGGAAAAAGTCAGGCAAAGAAAGGAAAGTGGACCAAAAGAAAAGTCGAGCTGCTGGTGGAACTCAGAGGGCCAGGCAGCATCCCTGAAGGGAATGGATGGATAGTCAACATTTCAGGTTGAGACCCTTCATTTGGACTGAAAAATAGAGGGGTATGCAGTTTAAAGAGCTGTGTGGGAGTGAGGTGGGGCAAGAAAGACAGGTACAGGTGAGATGGGGTTGATCGCAGGTAACGGTCAGGTGGGGGAGAGATAGTTCGAGATAGTGATAGAGCTGGGAGGTGATAAGTGAAGAATAAAAGGCTGCAGATTCTGAAATGTGATAGGAAAGGAGGCGATGACTGGAAATTAGTAAGGTAGTGCACTTGCCCTTTGAGTTTGTTGATCATGTATCTCTAGACCACTTTTACAAGTTCTTAAGTTCTAGGACCAGAATTAGGCTCTTCAGCCGATCAAGTTTACTCTGCCATTCAACCATGGCCGATCTATCTTTCCCTCTCAAACCCAATCCCTTGCCTTCTCCCCATTGACCCTGGCACCCTTATTAATCAAGCCATTTCTCCCAGATTGTTGCATCCTTAATCAAAATCTCAACTGCCTTCAGACTACAATCTTTGTGT
This sequence comes from Malacoraja senta, assembly GCA_038087875.1. Classification (NCBI taxonomy): domain Eukaryota; kingdom Metazoa; phylum Chordata; class Chondrichthyes; order Rajiformes; family Rajidae; genus Malacoraja; species Malacoraja senta. The sequence goes on along the minus strand of CM075982.1, from coordinate 43,045,353 downwards.
CATGTGGAAAAAGAAGTTTGAATTTCTTTATCTTTCATTTCATTTTTCTAATTGTTTATCTGATAATTGCCACTTGGAGAATTCCACCTTGAGATTAGATTTTTTATGTCAGTTTGACCTCAGCTCTCAAAAACTTGGCAATGGATTTTAAAAGATATCAACTAGGTACAGTGTATTCCGGATTTTGAATGTTTCTGTGTGGTTGATGCTTCAGAGGTTGGTATCAAATTCTCTGGATGTAGCATAGGAGCAACATTAAAATGTGACCCTTGTGAGACCCTTATTATAACATTACAGAAACCTCTTCTTGTAGATACTAAGTGATAGAAAACACATTTAGGATGTAAATTAACTTCACCATTCAAAGGATCCTGATATAATAGAACCACATTGCTTGGGGACATGATTGTGGATCATGTTTACCCTGATTTAGTGCAGCCCAAATTTAACTCAGCACAAGGTAGTGACGCATTAAAGATAGAGCAAAACTTGTTTTAGTTTTAATTGATTTTTATAGCTTTTTTTCATGCACAGAATGAATATTAAACCTTTTTCCGCGTATAATAAAACCCTGACCTTTGCACGAATACATGGGAAGATGTAGATATTCATTTGATTAATTTAGAACAGTCAGCTGTGGATTTATAAGAAGTGCTCTTGGCCCTAAGACTGAAGGCGGTGGGCTTAAATTTCATTCTGCTTCTTTGAGTTGTAAAATCTGAGTGCACTGTTAAGGGAGTGCTATACTGTCAGAGGCGCTATTAACCTAAGGTGCAAGGTGTCCCTAGGTGATCAATAATGGTCCTGTGATCGAAACTGGAGGAATTCAGTTGGAGGTGCTGGAGGAATTCAGCAGGTCAGGCAGCATCCATAGAGGGAATGGACAGACAGTTTCGGGTCGGCACCCTTCTTTAGACTGATTCAGATAGATTCCAGCATCTGCAGTTTCTTTTGTCTCCATTTTAATGATTCCACAATATTACTTTGAAGGTAGGCAGACCAGTTATCCTTAGTCTCCTGATTAACCTTTATCGTTCAATCAACATAAACCAATGACTGATTGGATGTGGAAGAAGGTGTCATGATTAGTAAAGGGCCTGTCCCACTTGGCCGTCATTTGCGCCTCATTTACGCGTCATATGTAAAATAGGTCGACACGTCATCATGCCGTCTGGTGTGCGTGATGTCATTAGAATACCCTGCAGCGTGATGTCATTAGAATATCCTGGAGCGCCGCGCGATACCGCGCGCAAATCCACACTCCTCCATGCCTCTCCATGCGCCCGTCCCATACTACCCACACGCTACCCGTGCGTCACAACTCGACGACCACATTTTTGGAGGTCGTGTAAATGGTGTACAAATGACAGCCAAGTGGGACAGGCCTTAAGTTTGCAGGTGGTGATGTTGTTGACAATGTGAAGGGCAGTCTTGGGTTACAGGGTGATAATGTGACGGTGAAATGGGGTGGTAAATGGGAGGTGGTGCATTTTGGGAATACTAATTACTCCAGGGCATAGATCATGAAGGTCCTAGGGTGTATTGAGGAACAACGGGATCTAGGTATGCAAGTCCAAAGATCCATGAAGGTGGCAGCACAGCTAGATAATGATCTTCATTGGTTGGGGCATTGAATACAAGATCAGGGAAGTTATGCTCCAAATTTCTAAATCCATGGTCAGATCTCATCTGAAGTATTGCATGCAGTTCTGGTCACTACACCTTGGGGAAGATGTGACAGCACTGGAGAGGGTGCAGAGGTAACTCACCTGATGTTGTCTGGGATGAAGTGTTTGGTATGAGGAAAGACTGGAGAGGCTAGGTCTGTTTTCCCTCGAGTAGAGGAGGTTAATAGGGAACATGACTGAGGTGTATAATACAACGAGGGGTATAGATGGGGTAGACTGCAGGAATTGTCTCCCCTTATCAGAGGTGAATGAAACACGGGGACATAGATTTAAGGTAAATAATTATTTAAGGTAAATAAGGGGATGTGAGAGGGAACCTTCTTTCACACAGAGAGTGGTGAATACTTGGAATGCACTGCTAGAGAGGTGATGGAAGCAGAATTGCTGGCATCCTTTAAGTGATGTTAGATGAGCACTTAAATTGCCTCAACGTTGAAGACAATGGGCCATGTGGAGAAGATGGGATTAATAGGGATGGGTGCCACTGATTGTTGTGCTGATTAGCCTGTTTCTATGCCATATGTATCTATGACTCGTCCTAAACCACAGTTCTTATATGTCTGTTTCACTATAATTGAAAACAGAATGGATCTTGAAGACATTTACCCTATTAAACCCATATGATTTTCAAACCTTTATTCTATCACCCTTAATTTTCCTTACCCTAAAGAAAATAATTCTGGTCCTTAATCTTTATACATAACTGAAAACCCTTATCTATGATGTTATTTCCTCCGCACCCAAAATCTGACTGTAGATAGTGTCCAGAACTGTACTCAATACCACAGCTGATATTCAACAAGTGATGTAGCTCTGGCTCAGCAGAATTTCCTGGCTTTGCGTCGGTATGCTGAGAGTTCTATCTGTTTTTGTTTAACATCTTGACCAATTTGTTCTGCCACTTTCAAAACCAGTGAATGTGAATCTGTGGGACTCCTTCAGGATTTTCAACAATGCATCCAAAAAGAATAACACTGTGCTGAAATATGTATGATGTGATATATAGAACAAACAAAAACTCTTGCTGAATTGTCATGAAATAAGCAATGAATACATACTACTTATTAAACACATCAGTGATTTCTATAACCCCATAAACCGTTTCACAATAAAAGTGACATGATAAAGACACATAAAGATTTATGTTCTGCACCGTAAACATCCTATCAACTTGGCTGTCCTGCACTGGGTACCAGCAAAACCTAGGAATGATGGACCCAAATCCATTGATTTATTAAACAGCTAAACAATCACCTTTTTTGTAAACCAGGACAGTCCTTTCTTTAGAACGACTATATAAAGCCAGGGTTCACAGTATTCATCAATTTAAGATTTGTTCTTGTTTTCCTTGGGAAAAAAACATTCCTGTAGAAGGGACATTGTAAATGTATCCTCAAATTGAGAATCAGCCAGTTGAGCTTTAGAACTTATAGACCATAGAACAGCATTCAGGCCACGAGGCCCACAATGTCTGTGCCGAACATGATGCCAAGTTAAACTAATCCCTTCTGCCAAGTTGGGCCGAAGGGTCTGTTTCCACGTTGCATGACTCTATGAGACGAGCCAAATATCGGCGACCATCCACATTACGCTGTTTGTGTGATGGAAATTTGTTCAGAATTCACAAATGTTCACAGAATTCACAGACTTCACAATTCACAAACCCATGACTCCAAATTTTGAGCATTGGAATAAAATTTGCTCTTGTGGAACACAGAGGCTACATGAGAAAAAGTAAATAAATCAATGCGATTTTAATTTCAACTTTTATTTCTTGATGCCACATTTAAAAAAAACCGCAATACAGCCCGTTTTCTAGGGACATGACCCCTCTCCTCTCCTCCCAGGTCATTTGCCGTTGCCTGTACTAACGGTCATATATTACAGGAGCTAACTTTCTTGTACAAATGATCCCTGAAGTGACATATTTGTCAATCCAGCTATAAATTGTGATTTCAGGTTTATTTTGTACCTGTGTCTAATAATGTCCATCACTTGCAAATGTAAGTGTCAGCTTGGCTCAGTGGAAGCATTGGGCCTCTGAGTTAAAAGGCTTCGAGCTTAAGCCTCAGTCCAGGACTCGAGCACATAAATCTCTACTACTATTTTAGTTAGCACTGAGGGAATTGCTGCATTGTCAGAAGTGAGACGGTTTGAATGTCTGTTCAGCTGGATGTAAAAGAAACCGTGGCACATCTGTGAAGTGTTCTCCCGGAGTCCTGGCCAACATTCACCTCTCAACGAATATCAACTAAACAGATTAACTGAAACTTTATATGGCATAGTCATTATACTTCAAAAACTGCAGTATGTTATTGGCGGACAGTAATTTTTGTGCATGTAAGCTGTTATGTAAATTTCAGTTCTCCTTTCTTACTTCAGTATGACAAATACATTAGCCATTGGCAAGCATTTAAGCAACAGACAAAATGGGAAGCAAAGTATGTTACGGGTGTAAGATTATGCTCTGAAAATGCAAACAATAATATTAGAAGTAAAAACTTAAAATGCTGGATATATCAAATATGAGAGGGCATAGCTTTAAGCTGAGAGGGGCAAAGTTTAAAGGAGATGTGTGGGGCGATTTTGTATAAGTGGAGGGTGGTGAGTGCCTGGAAGGTGCTGCCAGGGGTGGTGGTGGAGGCAAATACGATAGTGGCGTTCCAGAGACTTTTGGAGAGGCACATGGATATGCAGCGAATGGAATGATCTGGGTTTTGTGAAGGCAGATAAGAGTTGGTCTCTGGCATCATGTTCTGCACAGACATTGTGGATGAAGGGCCTGTCCCTGTGCTGCATTGTTCTATTTCTATATTCCAAACACTCAGCATTGAGCAGTTATTTGCTGAAATCAATTATAGAGTTATAGTTACACAGCATGGAAACAGGCCCTTGGACCCAACTCATCCATGCCGACCAAAATTTTCATCTAGGCTTGTCCCATTTGCCTGAATTGGACCCTTCGTTTCCTAACCATGTTCCAGTTGAAATCCCTTTTACATGTTAATATATTCAGTTGGTATTTTTTTGTTTCTGGAAATGCAAATAGCATAAACTAAAGGAATATTTGTCATCCTTTATAAAGGTACCCTTTACTGCTGATAACACTGTTGTCTTTTGGCACCTGCACAAAATAAGTTGCTGAACTTGTTTAGCCATCAGCCATTAACCTTCAGGTAGGCTGAGGGAGTGAATAGGGTGAAACTTGGCACTGATAATTCAATGAGGAGGTGCTTTGTGTATCTGCACCTCAAAAAAAAAAAGAGAGAGAGAGAGAGAGAGAGAGAGGGAAAGAGAGTATATATGCGTGTGTGTATGTGTGTGTGTGTGTGGGCACACACAGTTAGACATAAGACCAGAAGACATTGTAGTAGAATTAGACCAGTCAGCCCATTGAGTCTACTCCGCTATTTGATCATGGCCGATCTATTTTTCCCTCTCAACCGCATTCTCCTGTCTTTTCCCTGTAACTTTTAATGCCTTTACTCACCAAGAACGTATCAATCTTTGCTTTAAAAGTACCCAATGATTTGTCCTCCACTGCTGTCTGAGGCAATGAATTCCACAGAATTATCACCCTCTGGCTAAAGAAATACCTCCTCATCTCCATTCTCAGGGTATATCATTGTATTCTGAGCTGTGCCCTCTAGTTCTAGACTCCCATTCCTGGAAACATCCTTTCCATTCCCACTCTACCCAAGCCGTTCAGTTCTCACATTGATCACAGTCTTGGGCAGGCCAGTTGCCACACTGAGTTATGGTGCATCTAGATCAGATTATCTCTTTGGTGCACCTTTAATGATTAAGTCAAAGGCATTGGAGACATGACTTTTGAGGAAGGAGAGGTGATGGTCTACTTTTGTAGCCAGAGCGTTAATAGACCAGGGCAATTTGTTGCTGATATTTACAACCACACACTGGTTAGATTCGTTTTGAGATGTGTGAAAACGCACACCTCCAGATTCAGGGATAGTTTCTTCCCAGCTTTTACCAGGCAACTGAACTATCCTATCACCAACTTGAGAGTGATCCTGACCTACCATCTACCTCATTGGAGACCCTCAGACTACCTTTTATCAGACTTTACTGGACTTTATCTTGTAGTAAACGCTATTCCCTTTATTCTCTATCTGTACACTGTGGATGGCTCGATTGTAATCATATATGGTCTTTCCTCCTACTGGTTAGCACACAACATAATAACTTTTCATTGTACACATGACAATAAACTAAACTAAAGTCAACTAAAGATACAGCATGGATACAGGTTCTTCATCCCACCGAGTCCACGCTCACTATCGATCACCTGTTCACTCTAGTTCTATGTTATCCCACATTCCCATCCACCCTTTACACTCTAAGGGCAATATAGAGGCCAATTAACCTACAAGCTCGCACGTCTTTGGGGTCTTCCTCTTTCCACAGAGGAGACTTGGCCTGCTCTGTTTAAAAAAAATAATGTTATGCTTTTGCAGCAGCACATTTTAACTAAATTGAAGCCTTTACAGCACAAAGTTAAAACAGTTTAACGGCTGCTTGTTGATCGTGCGTGTAAATTTGGAGATCTTTAATTAGCTGGAAGTACAGCTTAAAGTCTTGCAACATAATTGCACGATTGAACAGGTATGGCTAAGAATTTTGTTGGTGTATGTGTAACTGCAGTCGAGAAGAATGGCATGTCACTGTGATAAGCGTTTCCAAGTAATTAAACTATTGCTGTCAGTTTCTAGCTTGCTAGGAACAGGCTTTGTGTTCCAACTAGAAATGAGAGGATCTTGATTATCTCAAAGAGCCCACAGCAATGCACTAATCCCTGCCTAACCTCTGGTTGACTCTCACACAATTAAACCTCCATTGAATATAGGTCTAATTTTAATAAAATCCTTTATGCTTTCAATACTATAGGTACAATGGTCTTCTATAACTACTTTTGAACCTTCATACTATATTTTGTAGAACACAGTGACCTCTTTAACTTCTTCTCGTTAGGATAGTTGTCTTTAAGATCTTAGAAATCAATTATTGACAAGTTTATTTTTTTTGCATTCATCTAAATTAAAATGTTTTCAGGGCTACTTCATTTTCTGGGAACTTAACTCTCAGGTGTTGCGATAAGCTACATAAGAGCAGAAGAGAGCTATTCAGTCCCTCCAGTGTGTACCACCATTCAATTAAAGGAAGATGAATCCGTGCCTGAGCTATCTTTGCCAGCCTATGCTCCATAATACCTCAGTTTTAATTTAGTTTAGAGATGCAACGCGGATACAGGTTCGCCCCACCGAGTCTGCACTGACCATCAATCACCTGTTGACACTAATTCTATGTTATTCCACTTTCCCATTCATTTCCCACCCACTAGGGTTAATTTACAGAGGGCAATTAAACTTCAAACCCACACGTCGTTGGCTTGTGGGAGGAAACTGGAGCACCCAGAGGAAACCCACCCCGCCACAGTGAGAACGTGAAAACTCCACACAGACAGTACCCGAGGTCAGGATCGAATATGGGTCTCTTGCACTGTGAGGGGAGTAGCAGCCCTAACCTCTCAAACAAGAAAGGAAACACTGACTCCTCATCCTAGATTTGACCAAGGCTCAATTGTCTTCTGAAAGCCAGAGTTCCAAATTTCTCCACATTTGTTCAAAAAAATTTAAATATAGTTACTTTGCAAGCCGTATAGTTTTTTTGGTGATAAAGTTCGTGTCGCAACCTGCACATAATACTCTTCATGAGCTTTCTCCGTGTCTCTGCGCAACTTAAAAAAAATAATCCAATTAATCTTCGTCGTTTCCTTTTATATCTTGGATCATGTTTTATATCTTGGATCATGTTTTGGTGGTTTTGCAGCATGGAGATGCTCAGATGTGGACTGGCCCTCTGCAAGGCTTCTGTAAGTCACCATGCTCGTTACACCAGACTCCTGCTCCACAAGCTTACTTATTGCAGAGATCTTGGATGCAGTGAGTTAGAGAAGATCGGGTATAGGGAAGGAGACCGGAGTCACAGTAGGACGGGGCGTGGAAAGAGGGACATGCGGTCGGTGAGACCGGTGGTAGGAGAGCAAGAAGGAAGCTGGGTAATGAGGGCTTTAGGTGGATAATAATCAGGGACAGGTCATTGGAGAGATAGTCAGGCTGATCATGAGTAGAGGGATGAGCATCTGACAGATGCGGAGCTGGGGACAATGGCAATCAGGGGATAGGATATTTGGAGCAAACAGAAGAAGAATTAGTTACCAGGAGGAAGTTAGACACCCCAAGCTGTTTGACAGCAGCCCCTGAGCGGGTTAAGCCCTTCAACTAACATTGAATCAACCCTTCAGCTAAGACCTACTTACAGTATTACAGTGCCATGGAAGAGGCCATTTGGCCAACCAAGTCTTGTTGGCCATCCATTTGCATTGCTCATATGCCAATGCATTTTATTCTCCCTACGTTCTCACCAATTTCCCCCAAAATTTACCAATCACCTGCACAATTATTTGTGTCTATAATTTAGTTGAGTTGAGTTTATTTTAGTTTAGAAATACAATGTGCAAATAGGCCCTTTGGCCCAGCAAGTCCGGGCCAACCAATGATCGCACATACACTAGTTCTATCAACACACTAGGGACAATTTACAGAAGTCAATTAACCTACAAACCTGTACGTCTTTGGGTGGGTGAAACCGGAGCACCCAGAGAAACCCATGTGGTCACAGGAGAATGTGCAAACTCTGTATAGACTGCACCCGCAGTCAGGATCGAACCCAGGTCTTTGGCGCTATAAGGCAGCAACTCTAACTGCAGTGTCACTTAAAAATATGTTATCAAGCTTCTTCATGCTTCATAAGGCATTCTGATATAAAAGTGAAGGTTCCAGATTAGATCCAAGATCATTGCTAAGCTAATTGATTTTAGTCAACATGTCAGTACAGGGAGTCACTGCAATTGACCTTTGTGACTCAATCTAAACTGGAGAATAAACTGCAGAAGAAAAATTGCAGAATGATCATTGTTGTTGAACAAGTTCATGCGTGGGGAGGTCGAGGAAGGCTGCGATGACTATGATTCAATTGGAACATAAGGGATTGGAGCAAGAATCGGCCTTGAATCTTCTCAGCCATTCAGTCTGAAGAAGGGTCCTGATCCACAACATCACCTATCCATGTTCTCCAGAGATGTTGCCTTCGTTGCTTCAGCACTTTGTGTACTTTTGGCCTCTTCTCTGTCATACAATGACATGCTGACTGAACTGCTACTAACTTTTCATTTCCAACGCCATAACCTTTGACTCCCCTGTAATCTATCCATTTGTCACATCATCCTTCGGTCTCGAGCTTCACAGCTGAAGAATGTCCCTTTGGTAAATCAGCAAACAATAACTAGCATCCATGCACCATACAGGTGCAAATTGGTAACTTTGATGTTTAATTTCATTCAGGAACTGCATTGCAGATTTACTGAGCTAATCTTATTCGCTTTAGGCTTTTACCTTATTTAGGGCTATATTTACAAAGTTTTTAGCTCTGTTTCTGCAGTTTCTATTGCATGGGCATATCTGCAGCGGCTTTTATAGGATGTCCAATATACTCTATACCTTGCATCTGTTGATGCCTTGTCTATTCCAAGGGCATATATTTAGCTTGGCGTCTGTTGGATGGCCAGTGTACTCTATGCCATGCATCTGTGGGATGCCCAGTCTCTTCCAAGGCTATAAATTTAGCCTGGCGTCTCTGGGATGCCCAATATGTTCTGTACTTTACATCTGCAGGGTGTCCAGTCTATTCTACAAGGATATTTTTAGCTTGACATCTGTTAATGCCTAAATTACTTTGCGAGTCTATCTTAGCCTTGGCGTTTGTGGTCATAGATTTTATCAGGCAGCAGTATTTTCACTGACACAAGAAGTATTTTCATCAGAGCACTTGCTTAGAAAATGATAGGGAACTAAGTCATACCGGTAATATAATCATCAGTATGGCCAATACGATTCCTTCACGTAGTGAAAATGGTTGTTAATTTTTTATTCATGGATGGAAGAAGTAGAAATTCTACAGCACATAGGATGGTGAATTATTTGGCTGTGGCAGCAGGAGGTTCATGTTTTGGTCTTCCTTTGGTGTCTGTTGCAAATTTCAGTTGTTTGGTAGGTCAAAGACTTCACATGCAACTCAACAGGTGTTGCACATGGGTGGGAATAGAAATTTGCTGCATTGCGGTTTGGGTTTGATAACGTCAGACTACGGATGCTGTCTCTACGGAGTTTGTACGTTCGCCCTGTGACCGCGTGGGTTTTCTCCGGGTGCTCCGGTTTCTACCCACACTCCAAAAACGTGCAGCTTTATAGGTTAATAGGCTTCTGTAAATTGTCAATTGTCCCTAATGTGTGTAGGATGGTGCTAGTGTACGGGGTGATCGCTGTTTGGTGCGGACTCGGTGGGCCGAAGGGCCTGTTTCCGCGCTGTATCTCTAAAGTCTAAAGTCAAAGGACTTCTTGGTCAATATGGGTGAGTTGTGCCGAAGGACCTGATTCTATGCTGTATGATTCTACGACACAAGGCCACAGACCCAAATGTGGACTGGACACGGAGTCAGGCAGTGTGGGGAGATTGATAATAAAACCTTCGCACTGGAGTGATAGCAGAATGGTAAGAGTCTGTGCATGCTTGGGAGGTGGGAGAGAGATGGAAGAGAGGAATTGGAATCTGTGATGGTGGGGTGAGATACAGGTCATGGTCTTCATCTGGGATCTTGTGTTAGGGTGGTCAGTGTAGTGCGGTTGGAGATAGAAGATTTAGCAAAGGTGAACAGCGGTAAACAACATCTTGGCCTATTGGAGGTCTCAATGTGCATAGGACCAGATTGATAATATTGTGGTGCTTGATAATATTGCCCAGTATCATTGGAATAACTGTGCTTCAAAAGTTCCAAAATGACTAAAGCCCATTGCAATTATGGAGTCATAGAGAAACAGTGCAGCAGCGCAGAAACAGGCCCTTCAGCTCACCAGGTCCATTGCACCCATCATACACCCATTTGTACCTGAAACTTACCTTAACCCATTCTATTCTATTCTCCCCACATTCCCATCACCCCCCCCCCCCTTTACCCCCCCAGTCTAGGTTCCATCACTCATCACATATGGGGCAATTTAATATGGTCAATTAACCTACCAGCCGAATACTTTTGGGCTGTGGGAACACCTAGAGGAAACGTCCAATCTCCACACAGACCGCACTCAAGATCAGGATTGAACCTGGTCTCCTAGCTTTGAGGCAGCGGATCTTACCAATGCGCCACCCTAAATAACATGAGGTTATGGAACACACTCTATTAGTACTAGCCTTTCTTTTTATATCCCCTCTCCTTCACCATCTCCTGCTTTATATTATATCCAGTTATTTTTAGTTAAGAAAATATGGAAAAGCAAAATAAGCAGCAAAGGCCGTGTAAAGTGCAAGAGCATTTGGCATCCTTAATGCCGTGCGTCATGGATTATTTTGGAGCATTTCAATGGAACTAGTGTAAAGACTCTAAACCTGAAACTTCTGCCTGACAAAACATGAATAATGATGCTTATGGCTTCTTCAGAGAGGCATGGTTTTGACTAGAGGAATGTGAAGAATGTCTGTTACCAACATTTGTTTCCAAGTGGCTGCTGGTGCCAAAAAGATGCTGACTTTGTGCTGATGGCTTGGAAGCTTTCGAGACATGGGAAACCGGAGGGGCCGTTCACTCCCTGGTTATGGGTCATTGTCGAACTGAACGCTCTGACCTGTGGTATCAGGTGGCTCATCTTAGTATTTACAAAGGAAGGTTACAAAGGATTGAGTGGTGTTAAGCGACATTACCCACTTGATCTGGTGAGTGTTGGTTGGACCAAAATCTGCTGAAATTTTGATGCCTAAGAGAAACCTTTATGAAAATTAATAAAATTGTCTCTGATTTTTTTTTAGATGACAGTCACCAATATAATTGCTTCTAGGAAAATTTATATTTCCTTCCTGTTGTCAAGCTTTACAAACTGGCTGTATTTAACTAAATTAATGATATTTTCTTTGCCATATTCTCTCTATTCTCTTAATTCACCGCGCTTCCATTTTCTTTCTTCCACCTTCCAGAAGATACAGAAGCTGGATAGCTCGAATACCCAGACTTACAGCTTCTTCCCCATTGATATCAGACTCCTGAATCAAACACTACGTCCACACCCCCTTCCTGGAGGAGCTGTCATGTACACTTACTCATAGCTCTACCTCATATAGTTATTCCATAATTGTACTTACATTTTTTTTCAGCACTACTTTAGATTGCACTACAATCTTGCACCATTCTGCTATTCTGCACTTGTTAGTAGTTATTGTATTTATCATTATTGTATGTATACTGTTTACTCTGTGAGCTTCATGTGAACAAGGAATTTCATTATATCCTTGCGTATATTACATTAAACTGACGCCATTAATGTATTGATTGGTTATTTAATCATTTTTTGTTTATTATAAATTTTCTTTGTGTATTGTTTTTATAGACCTGTTATCGCTTAGTTTATTTTTAGTGTTAGATATACGGCATGGAAATAGGCTCTTTGGCCCACCTAGTCTGTGCCATCCAATGATCACCCATACACTAGTTCTATCCTACTAAAGACAATTTTCAGAGGCCAATTAACCTACAAACCTGCATGTTTTTTTTAATGTGGGAGGAAACTGGAGCATCCGGAGAAAACCTATGCAGTCATAGGGAGAGTGTACAAGTTCCATACACAGCACCCATAGTCAGGATTGAACCTGGGTCTCAGGCACTGTCAGGAAGCAAATCTACTGATGCGCCACTGTGCTACCCTTACTTGCCTCTGCTGGTAAGAATTTTGTTGTTCCGTTGTTGGTACATAAGACAATTAAACTCTTTTGACTCTTGACTTGAACTGAATGAGAAAAGATTTTTGTTTGATCTGGTGGCCACTGGCAGGGTCAGTGTTTATTGACCTTGTGTAGGTGTTGGTGAGCAGCCTACTTGGACTGCTGCCATGGTTCTGGAGAAGATGCTCCAATATTGATATTGAGTAGGTTGTCTTGGAATTTGTAGCCAACAATAATGAAGGAATGGCAAGTCAGGCTGGTGTGTGACTTGGAGATGAACCTTTGGGTGGTGATATCGGCAATCAACTGAAGCCTTGGTCTTTCTGGATGCTAAAGGTTTGGGAGATGCTATCGGGACGGCTAGACGAGTAACTGAAGTGCACTTTGTGGATGGTTTACACTGCAGCCAATGTGCGTCAGTGGTTGAAGGAACTAATGTTTTGGATGTCAGGTGAGCTGTTTTGACCTCTATGTCATCGACCTTCTTGAGTGTTTTGGGAGCTGCATTCATCAAAGAAAACGGAGGGTATTCTATTACAAGCTGATTAATGTCTTGTAGATGGTGGAAAGATTTTGGCATTGGAGGTGAGTCACACTCTGCAAGATATATCTAGTCTCCGACCTACTCTTGTAGCCATAGGATAGCGACCTGGCCCATTTGCGTTTCTGGACAATAATGACCCCCAGGATGCTAAAGAAAGGGAATTTAGTAATGGTAATGTTATTGAAAGTCAAGCATAAGTAGTAAGATTCTCTTTAGTTTAAGGTGATCATTGTCTGGCCAGTGTTACGTTTTTATGTCAGCCTATGCCTGAACACAAATGTTTGCTGAAACTTCAGCTGGAATTTAGGTTTCCCAACTGAGAATTCAACATTCATGGACTTGTAAAATGAACATTCTGGCATCAATGTTAAGATTGCTTTTGAAACTTCTATAAATGTGGTGTTTTCGTAAGTTGTAATAATATTATTTCCCTTTGAGTTGATTCTTCAAAAGTACCGTTTATGATTGGTGATGGGAGACATTAAAATAATTTACTTATTACTTTTCTGCATATTGGTCAGTCAAGTTACTTATGATTGTTATTACAAACAGTGTTTCATTTTTTAAAACTAACAATTAGTATATTTGCTGTAAATCAATTTTTCTAATTTGGTGGTCTGACCTCACTGATTTAATGTTAGTGCTTGCAGGCGAGATCATTAATGTGCAGGGCTTGGCTGTTATTCATATGGTTGCCAAAAAAGAATTATATTTTCTCTCTATATGTACTCGGTTACACTTAGAAAGGACTTGCTCAACAGTTACAGAGGAAATGCTTGGAGGAATTAGGTGCTTGGCAGCATGTCAGTTCATATTGGACTGAAATATGCATCAACTGTTCAGCTGCCACAAATTTGACCGAATGACATGGCAACAACCGGTCTTGGGAATTCAAAACATCATCAGATAAACCAATGAGCCTATTGTTCACTGTGTGACTATCACAAAACCTCATAAAGTGCCAAGTTCTCAATCCACGTCATTCGATGCGTGATAGGCAAAGCAACGCTTATTATACAAGAACATGTTGGAGGCTGTGGCCGATTCCCGTTTGCTCCCCACATTCATAATAAATAAAAGGTTCCCAAGCTTGTAAATTGTTTTGGTTTTCTATAGCCGGCCCTTCGAAGCTATTCAAAGCCTTGAATGCATTCTCATTTAATTAAAAGGTGTGAAGAGAAAAGTGCAGAGGTTTAGTCGTGCTGAGATTCTTGTGGTTTAGTGGCCTGTGTTTATGAAAACTGTAATTAGTCAGTGGAGTCGAACATTGTCACCGCGACGTGAACTTGTGAGGCGTAGACGCTGCACTGTGGAGAATGTTGTTGCACAACTATTATTCTGGTTCTGAACAATCTACAAACACTTGCTGTCCGTTACTGCTGTGTACAGACCTCATTTCCACATTTCAAAATGTGTAAAGATGCAGATTCTGCAACATGGTTTATGAAAACGATACCAAAAGAGAGAGGTTATCACCATCAAAAACATATATAGACTTGGTGATCTCACAGCAGTGGTAAAATTATAAGCCCGGCCTTTTACTGAATCAATGGGACACCATTCAGGAGACAGTACACTTACCTGTCTGCCTGCCTTCCAATTAAACCCGGTAAATGCCAACAATTAATGAGGTAAATGTTGACATGCTTTCAAGGCATTAATTGTTGGCACTTACAGAGTTTAATTGGAAGGCAGGCAGACAGGTGAGTGTACTATCTCCTGAATGGTGTCCCATTGATTCAGCAGGGGCCTAAAGGGCCTGTCCCACTTGGTTGTCTTTCGCGCGCCATTTACGCGACCTGCTAGCACGTGGGTAGCATGTGAGTAGTGCGTGGGTAGCGCAGGACGGGCGCATAGAGTGGTGTGGAGGAGTGTGTAGTGGCGTGGAAGAGTGTGGACTTCGTCCTGCACGAAATCTTCACGCGCCACTGACGGCCAAAGTGGGACGGGCCCAAGATCCTGGCGCGGCGCAACGTCTCACCTCCAACAGCAGCAGAAGCAGGCAAGCGATCGTCGAACTTGGCCTGGGGCTCACGGCCGTTGCGGCTCTGGATCCGCCCCCACTCCTACTCCCAGAGCGGGGCCAAGACGATTGAAGATAGACACAAAATGCTGGAGTAACTCAGCGGGACTGGCAGCATCTCTGGAGAGAAGCAATGGGTGACGTTTCGGGTCGAGACCCTTCTTTCAGTCTGAAGAAGAGTCTCGACCCGAAACATCATCCATTCCTTCTCTCCAGAGATGCTGCCAGTCCCGCTGAGTTACTCCTGCATTTTGTGTCTATCTTCAAATGACGTCACGCGCTCCAGACGACTGTGCGGAAGCATGATAACGCGCGCGACTCTCGTGGGACCGTCGTGTGTCAGTCACTACCAGCCTGTCGCGTAAGTGACGGCCCAAGTGGGACAGGCCCTTAAGTTGTGCCCTTGTGTTAGTGAATGTTTGGTGATCCAGACCGTGATGTCTTGAGTTGATACACCCAGTCTGTGGAAGTGGCATGAGGGATGTTTTTGGGTCAAGCAAGTATGGTTATAAGGATCCAGATTCCAGATCCTTCTTCATGGTCTCTGGGTTCCTGATCTCTTTCTGGACACTTGGATAAAGGGGTAGTTCCAGATTCTGGATTAACTGTAGCACTTCCCAGCATCCCTTAGACTTTAGAGATTCAGCACGAAAACAGGCCCTTCGGTCTACCATGTCTGCACCGTCCAGCGATCACCCTGTAGACTAACCGACACACACTAGGGACAATTTTACAATTTACAATTTACCGAAGCTAATTAACCTACAAACACGCACATCTTTGGAGTGTGGGAGGAAACCGGAGAATGTACAAACTCCGTACAGACAGCACCCATAGTCAGTCTCTGGCGCTGTAAGGCAGCCGCTCAACCACTGTGCCACTGTGGAAATGATTGTATGTTTTCTCCTAAAAGGTCTGAGCCAGTGGCCAGAGGTTAGTGAGAGAAACCTCCATAATCCAAGCAGCACTGTGACCACTAACAGCTCCCAATCCCAATTCATTCAGCACAGACTGGTGATGGAATCCATTCCATTTCTACTCTATGGGATTTAATCTTGAATTCAAGGAAGATCAAAGAGGAATAATACATAGAACATAGAACAGTACAGCACAGGAACAAACACTTTGGCCCACCGTGCCTGTGCTGAAGCCAAGTTAAACTAATCTCCTCTGTCTGCACATGATCCAAATCCCTCCATTTGCTGCAAATGCATGTGCCTATCCAAAAGCATCTTTAATGCCACTACGTATCTGTCTCCACCACCACTCCCAGCAGTGTGTGTGTTGGCACCCACCACTCTCTGTGTAAAAAAAACTTGCCTCGCACATCTCTTTCGAAATTTGCCTCTGTCACCTGAAAGATATGCCCTCTAGTCTTTGACATTTCCATATTCCATCAGACTCCTGATAACCTGGGGTAGTTTACCAAATACAGTGTAGGTGTGTATACCTCCAGGTATTGTGGTGGAAATGCCCCACGGTGGGACCTTCCTGGCTGTAGAGACCGTCCAGGGGTGGAGCCAGTTATCTGTGATCAGATAGACCCAGGGCTTCACCAATCCACAACAGATAAACTGCCCGTTGGAAGAATGTACCCAGATGTACGTCTGCCATTGGAAGATCCAGTTCCATAAAGAGTTTGATGGAGAGAATATTAAGAAAATGCTTCCCTTTGTTGGAGGATTCAGAACTAAGGACCACATATACATTAGGGAAAGAGCCACAGTCTATCCAGCATCTTCTTATAACTCAAACCCCTCAGTCTGAGTAACATTCTAGTGAAGCTTTTCTGTAGCTTAATGACATGCTGGGATAGAGTATACCAAACATTCCAAAGATATCACCACTTGCTGAAGACATTTCTTCTCACCTCAGTCCTAAATGGCCAACACTATACTTTAAAACTGTGATCCCCTCTTTTAGGCACCCAGGCAGAGGGAATATTATTTCTCCATGTATCGTATCAAGCCATATAGTGAATGTCCCTTATCGCAAGAATATCTGAAGGATTCCTTTATTGTCAGAGCTCTTGACCATGGCCCATCTACTTTCTACATCTCTATCTTACTCCCTCTCCTCTTGTACAAGGCAAGTTACTCTGGTCCCCACTTTCCACTATCAGAGTCATCATCTCCTGTCCTTTGGCCCAACTCATCAATGACGACCAAGGTGCTCCATCTAGGCTAGCTCCATTTGCCTGCATTTGGTCCATATATTTCTAAACCTTTCCTATCCATGTAACTGTTAAAGTGTCTTATAAATGTTGTGACTGTACCAGCACCATCTACCTCCTCTGGCAGCTCATTCCTAATACCCCCACCCTCTGAGTGAAAAAGATGCCCCTCAGGTTCCTATTAAATCTTGCCCCTCTCACCTTAAACTTCTGTCCTGTGGTTCCCAACCCTGGTAAAAGACTGTGCATTTACCCTATCAATTCTTCTCATGATTATATTTTGCAGTCTGTTTACATCTCTTTTGCACTACCTGATGTACTCATGTATGTTCTGATTTGCCTAGATGGCATGCAAAACAAAGTGTTTCACTGCATAACTGTATCTCAGTAGACGTGATAGTGATAATACATTAGCCAAAAAGGTCACCAGATGAGACTGTGGCAGGGTGCTAATGACCATTCAAACATTGGTGCTCCGCAGAAAGCTGTGGCTTTGCCTGAGGCCCAATGCCTTGAACATACCTGCTTGGGCCCTGGTATATTTCCAGCTCTGCACAACTCTGAAGAAGAGCCCCAACCAAAAACGTCACCTAACCATGTTCTCCAGAGATGCTGCCTGACCCGTTGAGTTACTCCAGCATTTTGTGTCTTTCTTTGTAAACAAATATCTGGAGTTCCTTGTTTCAACACCCAGTCAGTGCTTATCTCAAGAGGCTGAGGTCATAGGCCAGTGGCCACCGACCAAAAGGGACGTTGGGGCTGGGAGAATGAAGGCTTTGTGGAAACCAGTCATTGTTGGATTGCGAGATTTGGAAGTGACGTTAGGAGATATTTCTAAATGCTGAGACTATGGGTAGATTGGAATTTTCTTCTACAATGTCCATTGTTACTGACCCAAACTGTGAATTTTTAATTTGAGATTGATGGTCTTTTATCAATAAGAGATATAATGGGAGAAGGGCAGTGGTGTGTATGTGAAGTTAGATCATAGCTCAGGACCGGACTTTAGACTTTTCTTTGTAAAAAGGAGTCAATATTATGGCATATGTGCATTTGTGGGTTGTGCAAAAAGAGTTTCACAATAAAGAACCATTGAACCATTGAGCTAAGGACTCTGAAAAATAAAATAGTTTTGAGAAGCTAAGTGCTTATACCTAATCCTATGTTCCTTATTATTTTAGGGGGTGTTAACAACCCCTCAGTAGATCCCTACAGTAGAATACTATTGAACAGTTAAAAGATGGTAATGACAGGTAAAAATATATGAAAGTGAATTTGTTTAGAAACAACAGAAGGAGAGGTTCTAGTTTCAATGGTAAACGAGACACAATAATGTTATGCTTCGGTTGAGGAGGATTTGTGTCTTGACCGAATCTGATCTGAGCTGGCACAGTGAAAAGATGGTCAAATTGTCCTCACCATTCTTGAGTCAGAAGGGCAAACATTTCTTCTTAATCATTCTGAGTATTTTACTAATCGTTATTTTTACTCTGTCATGGAGTCTTAGTATCATACAGTGTGGAAAAAGGCCCGCCGGCCCAACTTGGCCATGCTGACCAACATGCCCCTTCTACACTAGACCCACCTGCCTGCGTTTGGCCCATAACCCTTTAAACCTATCCTATCCATGTACCTGTTTAAATGTTTCTTAAACATCGTGATAGTGCCTGCCTCAACAACCTCCTGCGGTACCTTGTTCCTTACACCCACCACCCTTTGTGTAAAAAAGGTTGGTGCTTAGGTTCCACTAAATCTTTTCCCCCTCACCTTAAACCAATGTCCTCTGGTTCTCAATTTTCCTACTTTGAGTCATAAAGTTCAACCTTTTGTGAAATGTGTTTGAAGATTGTATGGAACTTATGTTTCATCTAGCGCACCTAAATCCCCTTCCTGTAGATGTTTGTTTAACAATGTATTATTTCCAGTTATTGGCGATATTACTTCCTGTGATTGGACACTGCTTCTTCCTGAATTTGAGGCTTAGACAGTTTATGTTGGCAGTAGAACTGATGATTTAAATTATTGTTCCAAACCTAGTGCCAGGTATTTGTTCATTACAATATATGATCTGCAGTTTATTTAATCATTAACATTTTTTTTT
The DNA here is from genome assembly GCA_038087875.1 of Malacoraja senta. Classification (NCBI taxonomy): domain Eukaryota; kingdom Metazoa; phylum Chordata; class Chondrichthyes; order Rajiformes; family Rajidae; genus Malacoraja; species Malacoraja senta. Next base: position 43,025,982 of record CM075982.1, on the reverse strand, counting down.
ACTAAAGTGATGCAGATGGCAGAGAAGTAAAATACATTTTGTAAACCTTCAATACCCAATAAATCAACTCTAATTGCTTCAGTACGGCATATTTCAAAATGTACCAGCTATCCTTGTTATAATATTCTACACTCATTAAATGCACTTGGACACTTCTGTTACAATTAAGTAAATACACACAGCAGTGCACAATTTTACAATTTGGCTCAATAGCTTTACCAGCTACTTGATTTGGGTCAAAGACTTTATAGATAGTTACTCCTATACAGAGTTGTGAAGGCTACATAGGGTTCCAATAACATTTGTGCCATGTTCTGTTTCAAAGGTAGCTGGAAATCTGACCAGGTTAGGAAATTAACAATAGATTTTTTTATTTCTTGACTGTAGGCCAATTGTTAATTACCAGACTATTCGACGTTCTGCCCAGAATCTAAGCTACTAAATTCTAAATAACTAACCAGTCTTTTATGGCAATGTGAAGTTATTTTCTTTTGAATACTCTATTCCTTAAACCTACATTTGTCCATCAGGCATAGTTTTTCCTCTGCCTGACGGACAAATGTTTGAAGTGGCCAACAATTATTTTCAAGGAAACTCATTGTTGTTTTAAAACACCCCCCTTTTGTCTCACAAGCCTCGTTTTCTTTGCTATCCTTTGTTCAGTCATTCCTCTTGTCTATTTCAACATACCCTTAAAGATAGGCACAAAATGCTGGAGTAACTCAGGCAGCATCTCTGGAGAAAAGGAACAGGTGCCATTTTGGGTAGAAGCCCTACTTCAGACTGAGAGGGAAACTAGAAGTATGAAAAGATCCGGAGGAATCACAGAGGGGGAGCAGTGAGAGAGGGTGTTGCAGAACTCCCATCGGAGAGAGAACTTCTTCAAAGTAGGCATCTCTTGAGGAGATTTTACAGTGGAGTTTACTCTTTTCTCCCACCTCCTACTTTTAATCTTCATGAATCGTCATTGAATCTTCATTTTCTCCAAGTTAAATAGCATGTTTCCATGCAGGATGATTCTCTAAGGGCCGAATGGCCTACTCCTGCACCTATTGTCTATTGTCTATGGACTTCCATTTGATAGCTGATCCACTAGACTGGGACATTAGTTTTATTTCTCTCTCTCTACAGCTGCTGCCTGACCAGCTAACATTTTTGTTTTGTTTCACATTTCCAAGAAACTCAGCAGTTTGCACTGTGCCACAAGGGGTGGCACAGTGGCACAGTGGTAGAGTTGCTGCCTTACAATGCCAGGGACTCGGGTTCGATCCTGACTACGTGTTGTCTATATGGAGTTTGTACGTTCTCCCTGTGATCAGGTGGTTTTTCTCCAGCTGCTCCTGTTTCCTCCCACACTCCAAAGATACAGATTTGTACATTAATTGGCTTCTGTACATTTTCCAGGTGTGTAGGATCGAACTAATGTACGGGTGCTTGCTGGTCGGCACTGACTTGGTGGGCCGAAGGATCCATTTCCACGCTGTATCTCTGAACTAAACTCCAGTTTTAAACTCTTTTTGAGTATAAACTAAAGGGCCTGTCCCACTTACGTGTCCTTGGCACGCAAATTATGCGACCTCGTGGTCACGTTGAGCCGCGAAGGTCGCGCGCGATTTCATACGTACGCACAGCCGTCTGGAGCGCCTGACGTCATTTGAAGATGGACACAAAATGCAGGAGTAACTCAGCGGGACCGGCAGCATCTCTGGAGAGAAGCAATGAGTGATGTTTCGTGTCGAGACTCTTCTTCAGTCTGAAAAGAAGGGTCTTGACCCGAAACGTCACCCACCCAGAATGTAGATTCCAAGACAAAATAGTAATACTACATATAGTTAAGAATAGAAAACAGATGCCGTAAATACCGCTATAAATTTGAAGATTCACTCTGCGCACTTACTTTTAACGCACGAGTAGTCACAATAGAACAAACCAATCTGTAGTGGCCTGTAATAATCTGCCACTACACAGTCTATTCCCATTAAAGAAAAATGCAGCTAAATGATGGGAAACAATCAAGATTGCAGCACATTGGGAATTGAGTATCAGTTCTGAGGGGGTAAAGAATGTTTGGTAAATTGGTAACAGTGGGGCATGATCATGATCTAATGAAGCACAGAATAGCCCTTTAGAATTTCCTTCTTTTCTTCTGATATTTTCAAAAGCAGGGGGGGGGGGGGGAGGTGGTAATGATAATATGAAGGGTTTTACAGTTGTCACAGTACTTGTTGTGCCGACAGTGGACTGATATGTTAGATTATATTACAATCAGACCAATGGAAGGCGGTATAGTGTACAATGATGGACAAGAAATAAATACTCATTCCTTCAATACTCATGTCAATGTAACCTGGAATACAAAGCCACATTTTTAGCTTCAATAATTTGTGACTGACATACATAATATGTTACTCAGTTTAGAGATACAGCATGGAAGATACAGCCCACCGAGTCTGTGCCCATTGAACTACGGCCTCAGAGCACTCCATCAGTCTGCCCACTCTTCAGCATAGACATCCTCGTTGTCTAGGCAGAAAAGGTCATTAGGACTCTGCTACTTAGCCGAACTAAAGCAACCATTCAGGTGCACTAGAATTATAATTATTTTCTTTGAGAACTTATCAAAATCCATCTTTGAGTCATGTCTGACTCGGGTTCAATAGATTTTTGTGTGGACTCATTCCAGATTAAGGGTCTCGACCCGAAACGTCACCCATTCCTTCACTCCAGAAATGCTGCCTGTCCCGCTGAGTTACTCCAGCTTTTTGTGTCTATCTTCGGTTTCAACCAGCATCTGCAGTTCCTTCTTACACATTCCAGATTAATAACCCTTTTTGCAAACAAATGTAAACTTGTGCTCCAGAATTCTAAAATGACATCCCTCTTTCCAGACAAGAGGAAATAATCTTTCACTGTTTACTCTTATAAAACGTTTTATAATTTTACACCACTGTACTCTTTATTCCTGAATGCAGAAACAATTCTACTAATTCAATTTCAAACTATATTATGACATTTCAGATTCCAGATTCAGGCACAACTTCTTCTCCACTGATATCAGACTACTGAACGGCCATCTCATAAGATATGGCTATAGTTCAATCTCCCAACCTACCTCATTATTTAAACATGATTTTATCTGCAGTTTCTCTGTAGATGTAACACTATCATGTGGTAATACTATATTCTGCACTCTGGTATTTTTCTCTGTGCACTATCTGTATACAGCTTGATAGTAGTCACAGTAGTATGATTTAATAGTATGATTTGACTGGATAGCACGCAAACAAGGTTTTTCACTTTACCTCAGTACACTTGGCAATAACAGACCAACATTATGAGAAGGGTCTCGACCCAAAACGTCACCCATTCCTTCTCTCTAGAGATGCTGCCTGTCCCGCTGAGTTACTCCAGCGTTTTGTGAATATCAATAGCAACCTTTCTGATATTCTGTAAAATCAGTTTTTCCACCCTCACTGATGCTCCAATATCTTCACAGAATAATTTAATTGTTGTCAAGCCAGACTTGTGGAAATAATTACTTGTTTTTATATCTCATGCTTGAAATCAGAGTTCCATTTGTTCATTTTACGACTTTCCTAATTTTGGGAATCTGGATATACAGAGCAATAAATCTCCCCACTCCTCTATTCCACTGGATTTTTACTGTTTAAGATGTGCTCCACCCTTTTGAACAAGTGGGTATACTTAATGAAAAAAGGGCAAATTTAAGACTAATGTTAGCAATCTGTTTAAATAAACATTCTTCTCTGGGTTCAGAGTGTCATTGTGGATGCCTCTCGTGTCATCTTCATCATGTGAACCTAAAAGGGTTAAGTCTGTGACTTGTATTAGAAATGCCTTATTAAATTCTGCACTTTAAAAATCCATGGTCTACTGCGCACATTATATTCTATTTGTTTTCTAGACTAGTTTAAAGGGTTTAGTGGGTTCTGTTTCACGTCTTTTGCCTGGAAGCCAAGCCAGCATTGGAGCTAAGGCATCTGCAGCTCTTTAATGTCCCAGAGAGCACAGCACGCATGACTAACATAGTGTAAATAAACACAGCTGAGCCAGGCAGAAATTGGAAGGTTTTCTCATTAGAAAAATAAAATAAACAGATGCGGTTAAGCACTCTGTCTAAAGTGTTTGTCCAAAGAATGGAGATCTCTCAGAAGTTTGAGCACAAAGGTGACAGGGCCAAGTCTCGTGTAAAAGGAATGGAATCTGTACAGTCCTTTTAACTAATAGTCCATGGGGAAGCCTGTTGATTTTAACCTTAAAGGAGTGTTACGTCTTGGGATTTTGGCAGCTTTTCTTTTGGTTCTTCAATAACAAACTTGGGACAGTGGTTTTGTGTTTCACAAGAAGCTGAATTTATTGAAGTTGCCCATTGCTGGTGCTGGGCCAAGAAATACCTAATTCAGCCAATCTGGTTCAAATGGAGCTGTTTTTATAATACAATGGAAACCATGGGGCTCTGTATGAAACACAAGGTAATTCAACAAACATTGATGTCCTGATCGCTGAAACCCTCTTGCAAACTTTCATGGCATCCTTTTACTGTTCCTTGTTCATACTAACTACAGATTCAAGCAAGATTTTACAATGCTTTAAATCTTAATTCTTGTGGGAATACTAAAAAAGATAATTGTAGTGTTGCAAAGGCTCTTTTGAGAAATCTTGCGATTCTGTTGGGAAGCACGTTTTGGTGGATTATACCCATCTACTTTTTTCTTCTACAGATTCCAGCCTCATCCCTGGGTGAAAATTTATTTCCTCATATCCCCTATGAAGCTCTTATTCCTCAGCTTAAACCCATGGCATTTGATCAATGGGGATATAACGTTTCTTACCATCTACCTCTCTATGCCTCTCGTAGTTTAGTTTTGGATACAGTAAAACCTTGTTATAACGGACCACAAGTGGGGGGAATCATTTCCATTATTGCTGATTGTCCACAATAACCAAGTACGGTATTATCATTGTATTAGTAGCAGATACAAACAACTGCAGTTGCTGGTTAATACACAAAAGGACACCAAGTGCTGGAGTAACTCAGCGGGTCAGGCAACATCTCTGGAGAACATGGATAGGTGATGTTTCGGGTCGAGACCCCACTTCAGATTCTCGGTCCGGAACTGGGGCTGGAATCCAGGCAAGTGGGCGGTCCTGGTGACCGGGGGGGAGAGGCAAGTGTCAGTGGAGTAAATGGTCGTGGTCTGTAGGTGCAAGTAAGGCTCGGCGGTGGCAGAAGGTCTGGCCTGGAAACAGCGTGGGATGGGGCAGCATGGGGGCAGCCAGGGCTGCAAGTGGCTGGGGAAGCCGTGCAAGTTGGGGAAGAAGCACAGGCACCCATCAGCAGGTCCGCTGCTACAAACAAAATCCGTTATAATGAGGTCCGTTAAAATGAGGGTTTACTTTATATCTTATCAGAGTACTCTACCCCATCCACCCTTCCCGTGCCTTCCACAGCATCCTCTGCTCCAAGGGACACCAACCAAGCCTATTCAATCCCTTCTCATAATCAAAATGTCTATCCCATATAATATCCTGGTTAATCTCCTCTGCACCCTCCCAAATGTAAATAAGTCCTTCCAGGAGACTGTAGGTGGGAGAAGGTTAGAGGATGAAGGGTCTAAAAAGAGGTGTTGACCATGGTTTGGGTTGGAACCAATGACAGAGAGTCTTGATAGAGACTCGAGGAACTGCAGATGCTGGAACCTTGAGTAAAACATAAAGTGCTGGAGTAACTCAGCAGGTTATGCATCATCTCCTGAGGACATAGCGACGTTTTGTGTCGAGACCCTTCTTCAGACTCATATCATCAGAGTTCCTTCTTCAGACTCATATCATCAGAGTTTTGATGGTGATACATACAGAGGCTGTATATACATACATACATGTAGATACATACAGGGCACTGCACCACCCTAACATCCTTTGGAACCTGTGTTATCTAAAGTCAAAACCTCTCAACTCAAAACGGCACCTATTCATGTCCTCCAGAGATGCTGCTTGACCAGCTGAGTTACCCAAGCACTTTGTTTTTGTTTTGTAAACTAGCATCTGCAGTTCCTTGTATCTCCACTGAAGAAGTTGAAAGTGATATAAATAATTAAAACAGATGGCAGAAATAAATTTAGTTTAGTTTAGAGAAACAGGCTATTTTGTCCAACCAAGTCCACACCGACCAACGATCTCCTGTACACTTGTCCTATTCTACACACTAGGGCAATTTACAGAAGCCAATTAACCTATAAACTCGCACAACTTTGGAATGTGTGGGAAACCGTAGCATCCAGAGAAAACCCACGCGGTCACAGGGAATATGTACAAATTCTACATAGACAGCACCCATAGACAGGATCGAAATCGAGTCTCTGGCATCATAAGGCAGCAACTCTACCGCCGTGCCACTGTGTCAACCATTGTGGCACAACTGTAGCACAGTACAAAGTGCTGCACCACTGTGCTGCATTTAACATGGAAAGAATAACAAATTAAATTTAAAACACATTACAGTGAAATAAGCAAGGATTTTAACAAAATGATTTTTATTGAAGGTTGACTGCACCGCAGCTGTGGCTGGCATAAAACTCAGGGGCCAGATGTGATTTGTGTCCAGCAGTTCCGTTTAATGAACGAACAAAGGACCCAGGGGTGAGCAAGAAGTCAGATGCACCTGCATCTGACCTTCAGTGCATAATAAACCTCCATGTTGCACAACACTATTCTCATTGCAGAACCTGCTAACGCTCACTTTATAGCTGTCCAGCAGTTCTCTACGGACCCACGAGCTAGCCTTCAACACCATCCAGATTGCTGCCTTGTTATACTCCTTGTTGCTCAAGAGTTGTCTAAATATTCACTTCTGTGCTGCGAATTCCTTTTGCAGATTTTAAACAAATTTTTTACTTCCCTCTTCCTGAGAGAATGTAGCTAAAGACTTCAGGAAATTGTCTGAAACATTTTCTTAAAGTGGCAATGTGCATCATTGCATTTGATTGATATTATTTATAGCACAATGGATTCTTATTAGTTTCTCCTTGAACTTATAAACGCACCGGCTGCACTAAATTTAAAGAGAGTGTTGTTCCTGAGGATTATCCTGGAATTTGGTCAAAACTGAATTGCTCAACAGACTGACTTCTGAAAACGCATGACCCTCAGAAGGAAATCCAACTTCCCCCAAAGTACTGTAGCCTAGAGAATTAATGTTATAATGGTCACAGCCTATATCCGTTCACATCCACTTAGATCCCTCAAAGTACTTCCCATGCCAGACTCCTGCTGTTCTTGTCTCTTGACCCAGGACAATATCCCAGCTAAAGGCTTCCCCACCACCCCCAGCTCCTCCAGTTATTAATTTACAGTCGGCAGCGGAACTATTCCAGAGAATGGCGTGCGGATGCAGTCATGATGTCACCAATCCCTTATTCTCATTGCAGCTTCTGTACAATATCATTCTCCAGTTCCCCTTCTTTTTCAGAAGTATTTTACAAGATCCAATAGAGAATTGCTCATCAAACAACGTGAAATAGACCTTCTGACACCACTTCCTTTTTGACAAACATATTGCTGAAAATTCCTGTCAGGGGAATGACCGGATTGCTGTAAAGTTTGATTTCCCTTACAGCATTGTTAATAACATAATGGCTTTTCTTATTGAAATAATAACTCCCGCGTCAAGAGATAAATTTTTCTGTAACAATAAAAAGGTGCTCTTAATGTTTTCAGCTACGAAGCTGCCGTAAACCTATGTTTTGATTAAAAGCAGGGAATGAAGCAAAGTTGAGAGTTTACAAGCAGTGCCAGGATCAAGTATTCCCAGATCAGGGATGGCTGCAGGGCAGTAAAATGAGTCTTTGATCCCATTTGACTGCAATAGCGCTGGATCCAAAACTTAGAGCTATTAGAGATAGCAGCCGAGAAACATGATGGCAGTATGCCTATTTCACAAGCAGATTCTTAGGTCAGTAGTTTAGTTTAGTTTAGAGATACAGCATGGAAACAGGTCCTTTGGCTCACCGAGTCCTCGCGTTCTTCACTAGTTCTACGTTATCCCACCTTTGCATCCACTCCCTGCACATTTTTGGCAATTTTACCAATTTACCTACAAACCCACACGTCTTTGGGATGTGGGAGGAAACCGGAGTTCCGAAAGAAACCCCACGCAGTCTGGGTGAGCATGCAAACTCCACACAGACAGCATCCAAAGTCAGGATCGAACCTGGGTCTCTGGCGTTGCGAGCCTATAGTTCTACCAGCAGCAACACTGTGCAGTTTTCATAAAATACAGCACGGAACCCTTTATTTCAGCCCACAATGTCCTGTCCGAGCAGGATGCCAGGCTAAACTAATCTCTGCCACCATTTCCTGTATATCTATGTGTCTATCTGAAATTCTTTTAAATGCCACTATTGTATCTGCCTCCACCACACCTGGCAGCACGTTCCAGGCACCCACCACTCTCTGTGTAAAACTAATTTGTCCTGCACATCTTCTAAATTTTACCCCTCCCACCTTATCTTCACGTTCTTTCCATCATAGTGAACTCATAAAGCATTGACTGACTGCCTTTTAGTAGACAACTGGCACTTGGAATGGACCATCATGAGTCATGTTATCAGTGGGAGAAAACTAAATCCAATGATGCAGCAGTACTCCTGCTGAGGATTGGGGATTCTCTGCATGCTTTGATTGGCACTAAAGAATTTCCAAGGAGTTTCTTAACTTGGTATTAGGTTGTTCATTTGAATATCTGAGGAAATTAATGTCCTGTTTAATTTGGACACAGAGATATATAAACACAGCATGGTGTATGCATTCCATGCACCACAACATCCTATTTCTCTCACTGCATATTTGATTCAGAAATGTATTGGGGAATTATGAGAAAAATTGCTCAAATATTGTTCAGAAGACGTTGATCCCTTGGAAATGCTACAAGGGAAAGCAATTAGTTTAGTTTAGTTTAGAGATACAGCACGGAAACAGGCCCTTCGGCCCACCGGGTCCGCGCCGACCAGCGATCCCCGCACATTCACCCACTTTTTACATTTACCAAGCCAATTAACCTACAAACCTGTACGTGTTCGGAATGTGGGAGGAAACCGAAGATCTAGGAGAAAACTCACGCAGGTCACAGGGAGAACGTACAAACTCCGTACAGACAGCACCCGTAATCGGGATCGAACCCGGGTCTCCGGCGCTGCATTCGCTGTAAGGCAGCAACTCTCCTGCTGCGCCACCGTGACTGCCCGAATTAGTTCATGGCCTCGTGATGTAAGAGTAGTTACAGAGGTTGGTACAATTCTTGTGGAATCTTTCCAAAGGTGATGGACCCACGGCATAAGATGACGATATATCAACTTTGGACTGAAACACTCTGTGGGTTTGCCAACAAAGTCTTCTGAGGGTGATGGTCAAGTCGTGGTTGGAGCTTGATGTGGGAAGGGATTGTAAAAGATGGGATCTATAGGCAAAGCCACAACATGCCTCTCCACCACAGAAGATCTGGGATCAGTACATGCTCAATGGGCCAAATGTTGTAACATATGACATTAAAACACTCTTGACTCTCTTGACCATTGCCTTACCACAATCACAGCAAAAATGTATTTCTTTACTTTTAACTAAATGTTGGAAAAAAACTGGACAGGTGTACTACGAGTTTCATCTATCTACTTTGTATTTTGCTGTTATGCTTTTTCACTTTCACTGTCTCCTTATCATGCTTTTTCCAGTCTTTAGCACCTATCTCAACATTGAATTCATGCTGCACTGTTAAAGTTATATTCTCAGAAAGGCTACTTTTGGATGAGAAGGCAAAATCACCTGATGGGTGTTCCAGATTGAAGAACAGCATCATCCCAATGATTATTGTGCAACACCTCCTTCAGGAAAACATTATCTGATCATTTGTCTTACTGTTATTGGCAAAATTGTCACAACAATTCCTATTTACTTCATTGGCTTTGATGTACCTGGGTAAATCTTGTGTATATAAAAGCATTGCACAGAGCAAAGTTTTTCTTTGTTTTCTCTGTTTCTCTTTGCTTGTTCTTTCACTGTTAACACCTTTTCATTCACATTTTATTTATCTCTGCACCTCTGAATCTCTAAGAATTGTAGTGAGCAAATAATGAAGTAAGGAAGGGTCCTTCCACTCTCCTCCCCACTCCACCCCATCCCCTTCCACCTAAGTCCCTCCCTCTGGCTTCACATTTGACTTATGACATTATTTGATACCCTTTTATCTCCTTTTCATTTCCAGTCTGTGTCACTTACTTCACCGATATGCCAATCAATCTCACCCTCACGTATATCCACTTATCACCTGCCCAGACTTTATCCCATCACCAGACTCAGATACAATGTTTTCTCTTGTGTTATCAGACTTCTGAACGCCCCTCCATTGCGAGGGTACGGTCCGAATCACCTCTACCCCATTGTGGACATTGGACTATGTCTGTGGAACTGTTGCGCTACAATGCTGAGAACTATATTCTGCACTCTGCATCTTCCCCTTTGCTCTATCTATTGTACTTGAGTTTGAAGTGATTGTATTTATGCAGCGTGTTATCTGATCTGACTGGATAGCATGTAAAGCAAAGCTTTTCATTTGGTCTCGGTAAATGTAACAATAATAAACTTCTTCAGATCATTTCCAGTCTGAAGAAGGCCCCTAACTCGAAACATCGCCTGTCCATACCCTCCATAGATGCTACATGAACCTGCTTTATCCACCAGCACTTTGTGTTTTGCTTTGTAAAGTAAAGGTTTGTGTTTATCGTATTCTTTTCACAAAATCAAAATGTTACAAAATTATATGATAGCCAATCAAAGCATTTAAAGTATAGCCTAGAGGTAACAAGGGGAATAAGGAGGTAGATATTGAATAACATTGGATAGAAAAGATTTAGAAGGATATGGACCTAACACAGGCAAATGGGACTCGCTTAATGGGACATCTTGGTCAGCATGGGCAAGATGGGCCGAAGGGTCTGTTTCCTTGCTGTATGATTCGATGACTCTATAACTGTAAAACCTTGGGCACAAGGACACAAGTTTGATTTCTATGACCTTCTCTGCCCAATGAGTTCAGTGAAAGGTAGTGTAATAAGCATATACATCATATGTTAACCCAATCATTCCTGGGATCATTCTCATAATCTTCCCCTGGACCCTCTCCAATGCCAGCACATCCTTCCTCAGATATTGGGCCCAAAATTACTCACAATACTCCAAATGCAGTCTGACCAGTGCCTTATAAAGCCTCAGCATTACTTTTTGTATTCTAGCCTCTTGAATTAATTGCTAGAATTGCATTCACTTTCCATACTACCGATTCAACTTGGGAATCCTGCACCAGTTCTCTCTAGTCCCTTTGCACCTCTGATATCTGATAAACAGTCTACGCCTTTATTCCTACTACCAAAATGCATGACATCACACTTTGCTATGCTGTATTCCATCTGCCACTTCTCAGCCCACTCTCCCAACCTGTCCAAGTCCTTTTGCAGAGTGCCTGCTTTCTCTACACTGCCTGCCCCTACCTATCTTTGTATTTTCTGCAAAATCGAAGGGGACATAGAATCATATAAGTATAGAAAATAGGTGCAGGAGTAGGCCATTCGGCCCTTTGAGCCAGCACCGCCATTCAACATGATCATGGATGATCATCCAAGATCAGTACGCCGTTACTGCTTTCTCCCCATATCCCCTGATTCCGTTAGCCCTAAGAGCTCTATCAAACTCTCACTTTAATACATCTGTGGGATACAATGGGACATTTGTGATATCCTCCATGACTCTTTGTAATGCTTTCAATCTACACGCACCTTGATGCATGGCCAACACAAAGCACACATTTCCACACCACGGGTCTGGGTTCTGCTTCACAAACCTACTTTCCCATATGGTCCAGATGAACATTAAAAACTTTACAATGAGCTGGCTGAAAACACAAGAACTCGTGCTAGAATGTTAATGCTATTTTAAAAGGGAGTCTTCAAGCATCTGATTTTTCTATTTTTTCCACATATGGCGATGGAAGGCCCATTATTCTGGATGCTCGGTTTTTTACCATTATAATACCTTGCAAAAAAGCAGTCGCCTTCTTCTGAATTACAAAGATTCAGTCTTATGGGGCAAAATAAGTTAAACATACAGGCCAACATAATGTTAATTTGCAATGGTTTCTACTTAAGTGCAAAGGCATTGTCACAGTCAATTGACTTAATGTTACCTTTGTCCTCAAGGGGTTAATTAGAGCCTCTGTGTACCACATAAAAGGGGCTTTTACTATTCACTTGGTAAATAAATACACACACGCATTCTTTATCCTCTGAGGGGTTTCGAGCGAAGCTCCTACCTTTCCATATCGTGTAGCATATGTCCCCGTGAGTAAAGAATGGAAAACAATGATGGTCTCGTCCAAATCCCACACAAAAACCCGCTGCAAAGAAAAGAACCAAAAAAGAGGTTAGCCCGGCAATTACTAAATATTGTTGAAACAAAGAACTGCAGATGCAGGTTTATACCAAAGATAGACACAAAGTGCTGGAGTAACTTAGCGGGTCAGGCAGTATCTCTGGAGAAAAAGGATGGGTGACATTTCGGGTCGGGACCCTTCTTCACGTACTAAATGAACAAAAGCTACTGTTTGAAGAAGGGTCCCGACTCGAAACGTTACCCATCCTTTTTCTCCAGAGATGCTGCCTCACCCTCTGAGTTACTCCAGAAACTTGTGTCTAGAGCTGAATATTGTTATTCTATGAATGGACTCCATGCTTATTTCAAGTTGTGTCAGAATCTGGCAATGATCACTTGCAGTTGGTGTTGCATTTGGAGAAAAATAACATCAGCAGCAACTAATTGTGTGGACAACCCCCCCACCCCCACCCCACCAAAGAGGGGTAGTTGAATTAGAACCATGAATTAGAATTAGTTGAGGGGTAGTTGAATTAGAACTTGAATTAGTCAATTAGTCTTTAATGCCAATATAAATAGAATGGTTGAATATTTCTGGAAATATTTTCTGAGGTATTGTTATAAATAAAGTTGAAGCTAATCACAAAATAAATTAACAAATATTATTGTCTGAAGAAGGAACCCGAATAGAAACATCACCTATCCATGTTCTTCAGAGATGCTGCCTGACCTGCTGAGTTATTCCATTTTGTGTCTTTCTCTTTTAAAAAGCTGTTGTATTTCAGTTTCCATAGAAAAATGATTGGAATCTCAGAATATAATGTGCAAAATACTGACAAAACTCCCAGAATATCTTGACACCTGATTTCATAAAAATAGAATTCGACTCATTCCGACACCTTGAACCAGTAGCCCTAATTGAAACAGATAGAATCCAGGAATTCAATCCCCAAAACACATGTAAGAATCATGGAATCCATTGTAATAAAGAACAGTATTTGACATATTTAATTTACTGCAAAACATTGGTCTTTGCAAGTAAACACCTTGTTATAGTTTGCTTTAGTTTAGAAATAACTATAAACATTTTATGCAGAGAAATAAAGGGCGGCGCGGTGGTGCAGCGGTGGAGTTGCTGCCTCACAGCGCTAGCAGTGCCGAAGACCCAGGTTCAATCCCGACTACGGGTGCTGTCTATATGGAGTTTGTGGCGTTCTCCCCGTGACCTGCATGGGTTTTCTCCGGGTGCTACGGTACCCCCCCACACTCCAAAGACGTACAGGTTTGTAGGTTAATTGGCTTGGTAAAAATTGTAACTTGTGCCAAGTGTGTGTAGGATAGTGTTAGCGTGGAGTGAGTAGGTTAACCTATGATGAACGTTTGTCGGCACTGGGCCTGTACTCGCTGGAGTTTACAATAACGAGGGGGCACCTTAATGAAACATACAGAATAGTGAAAGGCTTGGCTAGAGTGGATGTGGAGAGGACGCTTCCACTTGTGGGAGAGTCTAGGACTAGAAGTCAAAGCCTCAGAATTAAAGGATGCTCTTTTAGGAAGGAGATGAGGAGAATTGTCTTTAGTCAGAGGGTGGTGAATCTGTGGAATTCTTTGCCACAGAAGGCTGTATAAACCAAGTCAGTGGATATTTGTAAGGCAGAGATAGATAGATTCTTGACTAGTACAGGTGTTAGAGGTTATGGGGAGAAGGCAGGAGGATGGGGTTAGAAAGGAGAGATATATCAGCCATGATTGAATGGCGGTGTTGACTTGATTGGCCGAATGGCCTAATTCTACTCCTATCCCTTTGACCTTATGATCGCTGGTCGAAGTGCCTGGGCTTCTGTGGTGTATCTAAACTAAACTAAGCTAAATTAAATTAAACAATTAGGGTGAAACATAGCTCCATTTTGTGCACAACATGATTATATAAAAAAAACAAATAAATGCATAAACGCTTAATTCTGTGTGGGGGCTGGTGATTAAAGGGAGAATGGACACATTCACCATTCTCTCCCTGAACTTGCAAAGCATAATTCACGTTTTTGTGCACAATGCAATCCAATGTCCACTGAAAGTTAAACATTATTGATAGTTGGGGAATTATTACATGGTCCGTAAAGTCTGAGTTTTCCTTTCCAGTTCCTTAGTGCCCATCTGGAAGTAGGTCCTTAGTGCATCTGGTGTGCTAACCCAAATTAGACCCCAGATAAGTGCATTGGCATCCAATGACATGCACGGCACATCTGGATAATGAATCTACATTTGTCAGTCGCGCTTGTGGCTTGCTTAGTACATCATCACTCAAACAGAACCAAGCTTTCTCAGGAGATTGCTTCATTGGTTCAATGGTTTAATGGTTCTTTATTGTCATGTGTACCAGGTACAATTAAATACATATTTTTAAATACAGTTCAGCAAAACTATCCCCATACATAAGCACAATCACCCCAGTCAGTACAGGATGAACAAAACAGCCCACTAAGTCCATATGCAAGAGGCGCCATTTTACAGTCCGAGCTGCAGCTGGCCACAAAGGCCATTGCAGTCGCGCCTCCATTTCGCTCGTCCCGCGAACTGAGGTCCCTCTCCACGCCTGGCCCGCTTCAGCCCTTATTTCATGAGTGGGGGGGGGGGGGGGTGGTTGCCTCCTGCAGCCGACCACGAGGGCATGAAAGATAAGACCATCAGATTCTTCTTACCGGGCCTTTTGTCCAGTGCGATTGCGACTTTAAGATACCTCTCTGAGCAGGTCTCAGGCCAGTGCTGGGAATTTGATGCAAGTAGTTCCCTTATCTTCCTCTCCCAAAATCACCTCACAACCCATCAATGGCAGAGAACCTCCCCACCCCGCAAGCATATGACCATCATCTGAAAGCTCGTAACAATCCCATCACGTCTAATTTCTGCTTCTGGTCAATGACACCCCACCAAATGACTTGGCTAACTCTATCCCTAACTAACAATCGCATGTCCTCACCCCAGTCCCCCATGTTACCAGTCATATCCCCATCCTTCTCCTTCCCATTCCCACACTGACCTTTCCGTCCTGGGCCTCCTCCATTGTCAGAATGAGGCCACATGCAAATTCGAGGAACAGCACCTAATTTCTCGTTTGGACAGCTTGCAACCCAGCGGCATGCCCATTGCTTTCTCTAATTTCAAGCAACCCCTGCAATCCCTTTCTCCCCACCTCTCCCATTCTAGTCATCCTACTAGTCCCACTGTTTGTATCCCTGTATCACCTCTTCCTCAGCCGACAATGGGCCATTATGGGCTCCACCCTTCCTTGGTCATCAGTTGCTGGCCGTGATTTGTTCAGGTCTTTTCTTACCCCCACCCAGCATCTCTGGAGATGAGTGTGAAGAAGGGTTCCGACCCAAAACGTCACCTGTTCCTTTTCTCCAGAGATGCTGCCTGACCCTCTGAGTCACTCCAGCACTTTGTGCCTATCTTCGGTTTAAACCAGCATCTGCAGTTCCTTCACCATCCATCTCTCATTCCAGGTCTCTCTTCCTGCAACCTTCAGGACCCATCCCTGCACAGCAAAGTGTTCAGCACATCTTTGCAGAGAGGCACTACCCTTCAAAATTGTGTTTTTGGTGTCATTTTTATTCTTGCAAGTGTAAAAGCATTGATTCAAGCACCATCTTGTATCTCCTCAGATTTCAATGAAATTGAATGTTGGGCGTACAACAGGATGAATCAATATTAGCTGTTTTCGAATATTATCCAATGTCAAAAATATTCCCATGAGGTTCTTAATACTCCCTCTGAAAACTCACTTAATGCTTTTACCAAAAATCAAATCATCTATCACTGGAGAACTCCTTCACTGTTTCTCTGGAAACATATCTAAGATTATCCACTGAAGACTGGAAGTGATATATGAACTGTCAGTTTTCTAACTTTACCATCTGAGTTAAGCAGGCACTCAGTGCTGAACCAAAAAGCAGGAGGTGCAGAACAGGACTTCCTTTCCAGTGAGATTTAGCTGTGACCAAAATATTATAATCATTTAAATTAACAATGTTCTGCTTTACTTTGCTGTTTCAACTTCTGGCTCAATAAATATAAGAACATTTTGTTTTGAAAACCTTGAGGTGAAATTAAAAATGAAGCCACGTGCAATTGGCTCTAAAGGGAGGGAGTCGGGGCTACTTTCATCTTTAAGAAACAAATCAAATTATTTTATCATATTTGCTACAAAATTCAACAAACTACTGTTTAAATTCACATGATATGGACCTGACTCCCAAAAGAGGAAACACAAATTTATTGGCAAACTCGTGATTGATTATTTTGTTCAAAATTTGTAAGTATTTTAAAATACCAAAAAATCTAAAATATTTTAAAATTTAAAAAAATTAAAAAAAATTAAACGTTAAAGTCACAGAAATGAACTCAAGAGAAATACATTGAAAATACATTACTCTCAAACGGATGCCACAGAGATGGTAACTTATGTGAACACATTAAGAAACAATAAGATGATCACACTGAATAATACATTACAATGTCACGTTAGAGGGATTTGTCATTTGGGATATTAAAGATGACATCCTGGGTCACAGGAGCGTTTTAAGGGGATCTCATAGAATCACTGGAATTTGACCTGAAACATTAATTCCGTTTCCCCTATCCAGATGCTGCAAACCTCCTGAGTATGTCAGCATTTTCTGCTTCAAATTAAGATTTCCAACAACTGCAATTTTGTTTCTTCACAACACACTTGTGTTGGGACTTAGTTCTTAGGCCCAGCATTGAGGAGTTGGCAGCAGTAGTGGAGGTGGAGGACAATGATGGTATTGGGTGGGCAGGGCAAAGGTTGGCAGAAAGCCAACGATATTCTGCTGTCCCCTTTAGATAGAGCAGATAGAGACACAGCAGTATAGAGGAAGCATTCTTAGGGAAATATATTGAAAACAGCTTGAAAAATCAGCTCCTACTATGGCAAGGCCACAACATTCGCTTCACTGCTTCTCAATGGTGGTGAGAAAACTCACCTAATGTATCAAGGCTGGATTAACATGCTTGATATGGAAGGTAGAGCTATCACCAAGCCAGAGATTCTTCCCCGGTGAAGGGCTGTATGGATGGAGGAGCAACACCTATAACTTTATAATAATATGGTACCTTATGCGTTACGTCAACTTTGTAACATTGTAGATTTTTCCCAAAAATATTGTGTAGAATTATAATAAAGATGTACTATGAATAGAACACAAATTTTATCACATTAAAACCTGACTCCCATGTTTCCATAATAATTCATTTGAAAAGTTGTGGTAATTATACCATAATATTGAGAACCAGTTCTAGCTCTGTGTAGAATGAAAAGTGATTTGGAATGCAGTAACACTTTGTGAAGAATCTGAAGGTTCTGCTAAAGTTGATGATCGTTCAGTACCTCAATGTCAGTGTCCAATGGAGGGGACGGGTCATTGTTCCTTTTCGATCTTCCACGCAACTTTCCATCCGAGCTTCTCCGTTGTCGATCTGAATCCAAATCTTTCACAGGGGTCCTTGGTCGACTGACGGTACTGTAATCTCCTGGGACAAACAAATTCAGGGTCATTCAGCTTAGATTGAACCCAGATTTTTGCAGTTTTGAAACAAGCTCATTCTTGGTGGGATGTTTACGGGGGGGGTTTATATTTGCCTCACAGAATGTATCATGCGTTTTCATATGGGTCAAACGTTCCATAGCATTCACATCCTACTATTTGGTTTCATTGAAGTCGATGGGATGGGACATAGGGAGTGGGAGACGATAGGCTGCTGACCCCACCGCACTGACTTGGCATTGGTGACCAAGGACAACATTATACCATTTTATATATGTTAGTCAGGTTCAAGAATGTGAACGCGGAAAAAAACTAGTGACAATATAAAGAAATGGTGATGCCACAGTGAAAGCAGAATGATGCAATGAAATGCATTGCATATTCATAAGTCATGTGAAAGGAGTAGAATTAGGCCATTCGGCCCATTGAGTCTACTCCGCCATTCAATCATGGCGAATCTATCCCTCCTTCTTAACCCTATTTTCCTGTCTTCTCCCCATAACCTCTGACATCTGCACTAATCAAAAATCTATCTATCTCTGTCTTAAAAATATCCAATGACATGGCCTCTACAGCCTTCTGTGGTAAAGAATTCCACAGATTCACCACTCTCCGACTAAAGTAATTTCTCTTCATCTTCTTCCTAAAAGAACGTCCTTTAATTCTGAGGCTATGACCTCTAGTCCTAGACTCTCCCACTCGTGGAAACATCCTTATTTATTTTATCATCCATTCACACTAGTTCTATGTTATCCCACTTTCTCATCCACTCCCTCCACATTAGAGTCCAATTAACCTATAAACCCGCACGTCTTTGGGATGTGAGAGGAAACTGGAGCACCCGGGGTCACACTGAGAACGTGCAAACTCCACACAGACAGCACCGGAGGTCAGGATTTAATCCAGGTCTCTGGCGCTGTGAGGCAGCAGCCCTACCAGCTGCGCCACAGTGCTGTCTTAAATGAAAATGTGACTTAAATGTTACTTAAATAAAAAAATGTTTTTAATAAGGCTGCTGTTCCCACCTCATCGAGTGTAAACACTTTCCCCGACTTACATTGTAACACTATAATGCTGCAATGATGGACAGGTGATAAACCATCGTAAGTGGTTCCAGGTGCATCTGCCACATCCCCCATTCTGCAGTGCATTGTTTAGATTGCTATTCCACTTAACATCATTTATTTCAAGGTATTTTTTTCAGTCGTACACAATCATTCTGGTGCCGCAAGAATTTCTGCAAGTTAGCAAAGCCAAGATGCCTCCACATGTAGGCACCGTCTCACATTTCTCCATCTTACACAATAAGCCTTCGATAAGAAGGCAATTTATAAATAATTCTATTTGAGGCAGACTTTGATTTGGACCAGATTTCGACATTAAAGCAGCTACCCAAAGCAACTATTTAAATTCATGAGCAATGATATATTCTCTGCTACTTCTATCCCTTAGACCGATAATGTTTCAGTACTTTATAATCACCCACATCTAATAATCCTTTCTGAAGTTACAGCTTTTGAAATTCATCACTTGAAATCAAATTTGAAAAATAGTTCATTGCAATTTTATTGGACAAATATAATGCAATATAACACCAAAATTAATTTGCAATTAAATATTGAGCTAAAGATCAAACATGGGTCTACTTTTAATTTTAGTTATCTGCTGCAGGGTAGGGTAATACATTATTTCTGCTTTCATCATTTCCACCTACATCCTTGTTGAATATAATATAATACTCCAGTTGCAGCAGGGAGTGGCATGTCGTGACCGAGAATTAAAATGGTTACGTTTATTTGCAGAAGCTTAGAATGGGGTTGATCCTGGATACAAGGAACTACAGATGCTGGTTTGTTAAAATAACACAATGTGCTGGTGTAACCCAGCGTGTCAGACAGCATCTCTGAAAGACACAGATAGATGATGTTTTGAGTTGGGGGCCTTCTTCAGACTTGAGTTGAGAATGCCACATTAATTATTGGAGGAATATTTACCTGCAGGAGAAAGGATGGTCAAATTTACCTGTGGGAGAGGGGACTACTGTATTATTTACAGATAGGGGAATTATATATTTGGCTGCAGAAGGTGGTTTGGGGTATAACTTGCATGTGGAGTGCTTTTTATCTGTTATAACTGAGAAACCATTTTGTCACAACCAAAAGAGGTTGACAGTGATATATTAATTTACAGACAATGCCAAAAGTATTTCAAATTTACTTCCCTTTAAAAATTATGATAACATATATAATTATTCTAATGATATAATATCACAGTTTACATTGTGTAGGATTTGAATACTCATTTTCTGGGCTGCTCATTTTTTTGACAGGGTTCTGAGCAAGACAACCTTCACTGCCCATCACCTTCCACCCAATCGCCTCTCAAACTTATGATTACCATTATAATTCTTTGGAGGAACAAATTTATGGTGAATATTATTACCATTATACCTTTTGATGATTCTCAGTTACCAGCCTATTATGGAGCTTTTTGCATTGTATTATTTTTGTCTAAGACTATGTCCAGAGCTTAAAAGTAGCAGATAAGAAGACTTGTGAGTTGAAGATTTGTGAGCTGAAGATTTATGTCCTGCCCTTACCTGACATCGACTCAACACTTGTTTGATTAGTTACAGCAATTGGTGGTTCCGGTATCTGATAGGTCATGCCGGTAATGGCTGATGGACTTATGCTGTTTGCCGATACATATGGAGAACTGTATGGAGAGCTGTAATACTGTGGATATTGTCCTTGTGAGAAGCTTGGATATGTAGAGTATTCCTTGGAAAACAGAAACAATGGACATCTATCAGTTTAGTCAAGTTAAATACAAACACCACCAACTCATTTCAGGGAGAGAATTTGAATTGCGTTCAAAGTTCAATGCTGTAAAATCTATTACAGTTTAGATTCAAGGACTTCCAGGTGGCAAAAATTGAGTGGAATAGGAATTAAAATCCAAATAATATCCCCATCGATCTACGTAATGGTCTTGCAAGTTAAACATAAGTTTCAGAAAATGTGTAGAAAGGAACTGCAGATATACCAAAGATAGACACAAAGTGCTGGAGTAACTCAACGGGTCAGGCAACATCTCTGGAGAAAAAGAATGGGTGACGTTTTGGGTCGGGACCCTTCTTTTTCAGAAATATATGTCAGGGCTCGAATGTATTGACAGGGACCCCTAGGCCATGCCGGCTAAAATGTCCAGTGTGGACACTTCATCAGTAGTAGTGTTATAATTTTGAGTATTGTCCTGGAGTTCCAGAACAAATCGATGGTTAATTGGCAGGAGATTGTGGAAGGCAAAAGTATACTATTTTAATTACTTTTGCTTATCAGTGGGAAGACTGGTGGACTATGAAAGGAAAGTCTGCCTGAGTGCAGAGTTAACCCAATTACTTGTTGATGAATTGGTAAGTTTTTCTTTGCATTGAACCTCATTATCGGCACCATTAAAGGGAATACATTAGATCTTTTCCACATCTGCCCTTTGCAATACTTCAAGGACTGTTGATATACAGTCTTTTCTAAGACACAACATCTTTCTCAGGAGTTTCTCGAAGTTCAGGTAACTGCTTATGCATTCTATTATTTAGAGTTGATTTTATATAGATATTGTACAGCTGTAGTTTAATTTAGAGATACAGCATGGAAACAGACTGAGTCCAGGCTGACCATCAATTACCTGTTCACACTAGTTCTATGTTATCTCACTTCCCTATCCACTCTCTACACACTATTTGAAAAGGCCAATTAACATACAAACCTGCACATCTTTGGGATGTGGAAGGAAACCAGAGCACCCCGTGGAAACCCACATGGCCACATGGAGAATGTGCAAACTCCACACAGACAGCACCCAAGGTCAGGATCGAGGATTGTTGTGAGGCATCAGCTCTACCAGCTGCACTGCCACTGTACCATCCTTATTTAAAGTTTGGATGGGATTTGGAGAGAATAGAAAAGAGCGATAAGAATGGGTGTCAAGAGTTATGAGGAGAAGGTAGGAGAAAGGGGGTTAGGAAGGAGAGTTATATCAGCCATGATTGAATGGTGGAGTAGACTTGATGGACCAAATGGCTTAATTCTGCTCCCAGCACATATGAAGTTATGTACGAACATTGCCTTCAAATATCTCAAGTATCCATTGAATGTAATGATATCAGACATACCTGTTGTGCACTGTTAAATCCTGTAGAGCTGGTGATTGTGTTGTTTCCCTGATAAATCCCTGACGTTGCTGTCAGGCCACTACCTGTGAAAGAAGACCACATCCAGTTATATTCAGTTTGCAAAGATAAAGTACAAATGTGCACATGTGTAGAGATAACTGCATTCAACTTTCTCCTATACTTTTTACACTATCGTGATGTCCGCAGTTGTATCCCACTTTAAACCATCTGCTTTCATTGATTTCAACAACTGCTGGCTTAAGCTAACAAAGTTTCATGAAGATAACCATAGTGGATGCTAAGGGAAGCAAAACAAGCAATACAGAAAGACAGAACCATCGACAGGAAGATTTACAAATACTGTGATAGATGAACAGGCTTGCACAGTGATGGATTTACAGATGGGCAGTTTTGTAAACTAACAGGTGAAACGGTTCGTAGATTGACACTGGACAGATTCATGGACTGGCAGGCAAATGACATTAGACAGACATACAGATGGTAAGACTGCTGGATATATTTGGGGTCAATGGGCCAGCTGTGTAATAAGAAGTGTGTGATTTTAAAGTTAGACAAGGTTACAGGTGGATAAACTGACCAGACATGATAAATTTACAAGTGGACAGAATTAACAATTGATGTATTAAGATCTCAGTACACTGACAGGGTGTTAAAGTCATTGATATCATGCTGCCAAATGATGTCTAATATTTTCATATCTTTTCATGCCTGCAAAATAAAAAGACAAGTAATTCCCATCTAAATATAAAAAGGTGGTAATTTGCTAATTTCATTGTCATTTTATCTCACGGCATACACAGGTGGGATCGACTGACTTACTTATTAACAGGTAGAATTATCGATTAATAAATAAATTAAGATATAAAATGACATTCATATGGGATAGAGCAGAATATGCCAAATAGCCTATAGTAATGCTATGGTATTAACAGTGCCCTGATTACTCGCCAGATAAGAGTTGACCCAAAACGTCACATAGTCCTTTCCTTCAGAGATGCTGTCTGACACGTTGAGTTCCTCCAGCTTTTTGTGTCTATAAGTAATGGCCAACATCAGGATAACATTAAAGGAAGCTTCACTGGCTCCTACAATCAGATGATCTGTCAAAACTCAACGTCAAGCCTTGCTTGAGGTCCACGGTCATGTGCGCCTTTTGAATTGAATCAGGATCGACAGCATTTAGAAACAGAGAAACATAGAAAATAGGTGCAGGAGTAGGCCATTCGGCCCTTCGAGTCAGCACCACCATTCAATATGATCATGGCTGATCATCCAAAATCAGTACCCCATTTCTGCTTTCTCCCCATAGCACTTGATTCCGTTAGCCCTAAGAGCTAAATCTAACTCTCTCTTGAATACATTTGGAAAAAGGGTGCTCCACACAGTCTAAAGAAGGACCCCAATCCGAAACATCGCCTATCCATTTCTTCCAGAGATGCTGCCTGAGTCATTCACTTAGTTTAGTTTATTGTCATATGTACCGAGGTACAGTGAAAAGCTTTTGTTGCGTGCTAACCAGTCAGCGGAGAGACAATACATGATTACAATCGAGTCATTCACAGTGTATAGATACATGATAAAGGGGTTAACATGAATAACGTTTAGTGCAAGACACAGCAAGATCCGAGTAAAGATAGTCCAATGGTCTCCAATGAGATAGATTGTAATTCAGGACTACTACGCCAGCACTTTGTGTTTTAGTCCACATTTCTACTCCTTTCCTGGCTGTGGTCTGTCTCTGATTTTAAAACTATATGCTGCAGTACTATATTTTTCCCCCCAAAAAGGAAATACTTTCTCTGTTTCTTGTGAATTGAATACCTCAATCATTATTTACAACTGAATTAGATTAGACCTCAACTTTCTAAAATAAAGGATATGTGCCAAGTTAATGTGTTTGATCTTGCTATTTTAACCTCTCATTTTGTTCAATGTACATCAAATCTCTTTGGAGAATATTGTATCGTGTGGTTTCATACCCAGAACCAAGAGCAGTGCTATTGGGATTTGACCAAAGCTTTGAATAACTAATGCATTCCTTCTTCTGTTTTGAATTCAAAATGCCTTGAAACAAATGCCTACATTTCATTATTAAAAAAAAAAAATTGTTCCAATGCAGATTAATGAACGAGTTGACGCAAATGAATTGATAGGTTGCATATCTAGATGGGCAGGAGCCGCAGGATAATACAAAGAATGACAGAAAGTTATTCACACAAAATGTGAGGGCACATTTGTTACACAGTAATATGTGGGCATACTCTCAATAGACATATACTTGTAAGATGAAATATTTTCACATTCATTCAGCATATTAGTGGCCAGAAAAGTGAACATTTAGAATTTGATAGAAATAAAAAAGATTGGTTCAAAATTAATCCATTTAAATAGAGATGGGATTACACAGATAAAGGCAGGCAGGTGCAACAATTGACAGATTGTGGATTTGCAGATTTGTTAGACTTACAAATGGACAGATGGGAAAACATATTCATTATATATTAGTAGCTGGATGGATTTACTAATCCAGGGATTCATAGCTTGACAGGTGGTGGGAATTATTGATTAACCAATGTGGATTGACAGATGGGGAGATTCACTGATTAACATATGGGTAGATTTAACACCAGACTTACTTCCAGATGAATATGTGGATATATTGATATTGATGGACAAACTGATAAACATTTGAGTAGTTTAAAAAAAAATAATTACAGATTATTAATCTGATAAAAACAAAAAAGGAAAATGGAATGTCTACATTTGAAATGAAAGAAAAACAATTTAAAAAAGAAGCATATTAGCAGAAAGGTGAGTTTTACAGGTAACTATATTCATATAGAGTGGGAATGTTGACATATGCTGATTGGCTCTGTTATGTATTTGGAGATGATCAGAGTTATTGATTACTGATTATAATTTTTTTTAAGGTGTATATAATGCAGTTTAATTTATAGATACAGTGCCCTTTGGCCCACTGAGTCTGGGCCGATCAGCATTCCCCGCACACTAGCACTATCAATATTCACTAGGAACAATTTATAATTTTACTGAAGCCAATTAACCTACAAACCTGTACGTCTTTGCAATGTGGGGGGAAACCAGAGCACCTGGAGTAAACTCATGCGATTACGGGGAGAACGTACAAACTCCGTACAGACAGCACCTGTAGTCAGGATTGAACCTGGGTCCATGGCGCTGTAAGGCAGCAACTCTACCGCTGTGCAACTCTGCCACCCCTATAAACTAAACTAGGTTAGCAGGTTGAAGAGATTATCAGCTATAGATTCAAAGAAAGGATAGAGAAGGATATGAGATGTATTCAGTAAGCATTGGGAATAATCTTCTGATAGAATACGCACAGATTTTCCACAATGGGGCAACTACTGATCAGAGAGTTAGTGTGGGACAACTTGACGTGGGAGTGCTTGATAGCACTGGGCCTGTACTCGCTGGAGTTTAGAAGGTTGAGTGGGGACCTCATTAAAACTTACAGAATAATGAAAGGCATAGATAGAGTGGATGTGGAAAGGATGTTTCCACTGGTGGGTGAGTCTAGGACCAGAGGTCATAGCCTCAGAATTAAAGGGCGCTCTTTTAGAAAGGAGGTGAGGAGAACCTATTTAGTCAGAGGATAGTTAATCTGTGGAACCCATTGCCACAGCTGTGGTGGCAAATCAGTGGATATTTTTAAGGCAGAGATAGACAAATTCTTGATTAGAACGGGTTTCAAGAGTTATGGGGAGAAGGCAGAAAAATGGGATTAGGTGGCAGAGATCAGCCATGATTGAATGGCAGAGTAGACTTGATGGGCTGAATAGCCTAATTCTAAAACTTGTGTGTATGAGACTCTATGACTCACTACACATGCAGACATTTCAGAGTTACAGATATGTTAATAACCAAGTCATGGCAAAAGAGTGACAAAACATTAACAATAAATAAATGAATAAGATGACACACTTTAGTCAATGGGGTGATAATGCAGGTAATTACCACAAATTATTCAGTGGTAATTAAGGAAAATGAATGAGTGCGATCATAATTATCCTTCATTTGATTTCTAGTGGTTTTCATTAAAAATGGGTTTGTTTAATTTAAACGGAGTGTTAATTATGTAATTGGAGGAACTATGTTGCAGAAGACCAGAAATTGAAGGAGTTTTTTAAAATATGTGCAGTTAATGTTGAAACACTTAAATTTAATGAGAGCATTTCTACTGAAATTAATCCATTGCCCACATACAGTTTCTCTCAGTTACTTCTCCAATCCTTAAAAATGCTCCCAATGTTGATGATTTAAACAAAATATATTAATAGAATTTCAGAACAGTGCAGGGCATTTAAAACTGTCCTCACCCAAATCAGAATAACATTAAATCAAACATATCAACATGCGTGAGCATTTATTAGTCATTCTGACAGCGGCTTTAACAGTACAGCAACAAAATTCATTCTCTTCTTTGCTAATAAACATTTTTAAAATAAGCTCCAATATGTATTATGGTTCAATTAATCACATTATAATAATCCCATTTAGATCTTGTCAAATGCCAGAAATCTGAATTGTGTCGCTCGTCTTGGCAATGTCAGCTTTAAAAATTAAATTGGATTAATAATCAGCTGCCGGAGGAGATATTTGAGGCAGGTACCATTGCAACGTTTAAAGAAACATTTTGACAGGTACATGGATAGGACAGGTTTAGTGGGATATGGGCCAAATGCAGGCAGGTGGGCCAAGTGTAGATCGGGGGGGGGGGGGGGAGAGTTTATAGTGCCGAAAAAAAAGGAAGGGAGGAAGATGTGGCCTAGTCTCATTATTTCATTCTATGATTTATTTTCAATAAATTTAGGCGCTGTTAGAGAATGTATGTGAAATAATTGATTATCTTTTCAATTCAGGTCATGACTGCCTTGATTCAGGCCCCGTCAACAGTGTCTGTTTTTTTGTCTTTTTAAAAAATTGTTAATGCTTTTAAAAGTTTGTGTAAATGTTCTCTGGTTTGTTTTATGTGGGGGGGAGGAAAGGGGTCGGGGGAAACTTTTTTTCAGTTTCTTACCTTGCTAGAGATGCGATTACTTTCCGGATCGTGTCTCCGGTCACTCTGCGGCCTACCATCCTCGGACTGACCTTGAGCGCACCTGCGGGGCGTGGACTTAACATCGGAGCCGATCCCTTGCTTGGGATCGCTCCAACCGCGGCCTGCGGACTTTACCGGCGGAGGCTCACAGTCTCGGGAGAGGCTAGTCTGGAAGCTCCAACGACGCAGAGGTTCGACCAGCCCCGGCACGGGGTTCGATCACCTGGTGCGGGGGAACTGACATCCCCCCGATGCAGGAGCTGATCGCTCCGACGCGGAGGGCCCAAACGCCGCCGGCTACGGGAGTCAAGATCGTCCCATCAACGGAGGGCTCGAGGCCCCCGACCGCAGGAGAACAAACAAGGGAAGAGATTGAACTTTTTTTATCGCCTTCCATCACAGTGAGGAATGTGAAGGAGTCATTGTGGTGGATGTTTATGTTAAAATGTGTTTTTGTGTTCTGTTGCTTTTTATTTGTATGACTGACTTGGCAAATGAAATTCCTCGTATGTTGCAAAACATACTTGGCTAATAAAGTATTATTGTGATTGTGATTGTGATTGTAATTGACTGGTGCATACATTATATGTTCCAATTAATATTTAAATAAATATCATGAGCTCGTACCTCTTTGAATAAAAATAATGAAAAAAAAGGTATTGTGCATAAACAAGCCTCCGACAAAACAGTTCACGATGACAAAAAAAGAAAAGGATCTTTTCTTTTCACTTATGAAGGAATATCAGAGCTTAAATGGTTCCAATTACATGGGTGGGAATTGGTCTTTTCTTGACAGCTCAATTGTACCTGCGACTAGGTTGACCAAAGAGCTGCATGGAAATGGCTGAAAATCCGAAAGTTTACCCAACTGGTTGTAAATATAGGTGCTATAATTGTCTGGCGAGAAGGAGAAATATAAAAAGGCCTTCCATTAATTGTGTATGCTGTGTAATTGCCAAGTTTATTTTGACTGATTCTTTTCTTAATTGTTGAGCTTTCTAAGATACAGCATGGAAACAGGCCCTTTGGGCCCACCAAGTCCATGGTGACCATTGAACACCCATTCACACGAGTTCTCTATATTCCACTTTTACATTCCCTACACACCAAGAGCAATTTTACAGAAGCCAATTAGCCTACAAACCCCACGTGTCTTTGGGATGTGGGAGGAAACTGGAGCACCCGGAGGAAACCCGCACAGTTGCAGGGAGAAGGTACAAACTCCACTCAGACAGCACCCAAGGTCAGGGTGGAGCAGCTGTGCCACCCTGCCGCCTAACCCAACTATTAAACAGAAGCATCAACACAAAAGATTGAGTTTCTTACTAATAAACCTTTCCTACAGATCTTGGTGACAACAGGCTCAGTCTGCTTTCACAACATTTCAGTGCTGAACTAAATATATTCGGTGAGTTTTCCATTATATATAGCAGGGGTGGGAAAGTAATGGTAAACCTCAGCTGGACTGCTCAAAGAAATAAAAGAAAAGATGGATGGTTCTATCATTAGCCTTGTTCTTGCTAGGCGAACCCATTTTGCTGCTCCAGTCTCTGCTCATCTTCACACAGCAGGAAGCTGAAGAATTCCATCATCATTTGTCTTGAGTTTTATCTCTGGGTTATGGTGCTTATTTTACTTCAAGCCTCCTCAATACATTTTAAATGGTTGGAGGGGACAGCTGTAAAACCTCCAGTAACTGGGTCATCCTTGACAATAACGTCCTCAGTAAACCAGAGCACCATAAGACACCCCAATGGCACGTGGCCCTAAAGCTACTTTGCTGAAAAACAGGAAGCGTGGGCTTTACTTTTGTATAAACTCTTCTTCCTTCGGGCCTCGGTAGATCTGTTTTGTCTGAACTATCGCATGTAAAATACATCATTCCTTTCTTCTGAATGGAGGGCAGAGGAAAGGAGGTAGCTTTATTGCTGTAAGGCAAAATCTTAATAACTGATACCAAAACAAAAAAGCCCTTGTATCTTTGAGCTGGGAAACAAAGCAGGCTGGAATTTTTTTTCCCACTCTTAACAATGTCACTTCATATAGATCCATCATTCTTTATTAAGTCTGTCAATGAGAGGACAGAGCTTTAGGCAACCAACACTAAAAAAGAACTTGAATGTTAAAAGTTTATTACCTGTACTCAAGCAATATGATACCCTGGTTTACTCACACAACCTCAATATGACGCCCTGCTTAATTTTGTGGGAGTTGAAGATAATTCCATTG
Source organism: Malacoraja senta (assembly GCA_038087875.1). NCBI lineage: Eukaryota > Metazoa > Chordata > Chondrichthyes > Rajiformes > Rajidae > Malacoraja > Malacoraja senta. The sequence goes on along the minus strand of CM075982.1, from coordinate 42,996,479 downwards.
CTCAGGAATGTGAACATTAACAACAATGAAAATAAAAACGAATAACTGCCAGTGATTATCGCTTAACGGACTGAACTACAGCGCGCATTCCAGAACATGTTCAGAACTAAATCCATTGAATAAATGGGACATTGTATATTGTTGGGAGTGTCCTTTATACAAAAGAACATCATAGCTCACTCCTGCTTTGGAGACTTGTGATTTACAGCTCCTTTCATGTGGCAAGGCTATACATGTAAAGCATTAATCATTTCTGCAGAAATTCCTTGGCTTTTCCCACATCGTAGATTATTTTTTAATTGAAACGGAGACAAATAACTGTTTATCAGGTCTCCAAAGCAATGCTACCCACTCATTTGCCCACTCTGTGTGAAAACATCCAAGCACGATGACTTTCTTTTGTTTTTTATTCTTTTTCTTTCTCCAAGTAACCATCCTCACCTTTTGATTATTATCATCATCCACCCTACCCCTAAACTATAGGAATGACTAAAAGATAAACCATATGTATCATGAAGCTACCTTTAGACATGTTGTGGCCTTTAACTAACAAATCAACGGTGTTGGGTATGAATATACAATTTATCATGCAATTTAGCTATAAGGAGAGGTTGGACAAACATGGAAAGGTGCACACGCTGGTTTACCAAGGAAAGACACCAAATGCTGGAGTAAAGGGGCTGTCCCACTTGGGCGACCTAATCCGCGAGACCAGAAGAGTGCATTCGACCTTCAAGCTCGAGGGCACTCGCCTGGAAAGCCTCGAGCTGGATCGACCGTCCTCGTTGAAACCGCGAGCTGGATCAACTGACCGTGCACACACACACACAAACACATCGCAAAGGCGGGGGCCAGGAAAGCGGGGGAGCGCTGTCTGAAATTCACACCCGCGATGAAGAAGGTAAAACGGCTGCACAGTGTAAGGTAAGTTCTTTAGAGAGCGTGGAGGGGGGGAGGGCAGAAGGGGAGAGAAGGGAGGGAGAGAAGGGGGGGGGGAGAAGGGGGGGGGGAGAAGGGGGGGGAGAAGGGGGAGAGAAGGAGTGGAGACACTTTTAAGAAGTATAATAAACTTTAGCAGGCATTTTACCTACCGGTAGGTCTTCCTTGGTCCTGAAAACTACAATGAGCCAATCAAAATGCCTGGTCAGCGAAGGAGATTGCCTATGGCTGCCCTCGACTGCCTGTAACTAAATAGCGACCCCACTCCACTGCACTACGAGTTAAAAAGACCCATGCCGACCAGATTTTACTAGCGGAAAATGTTTCAACATGCTGAAAATGTTTCCGCAACCTAGCTGAGGCCACGAGTATTGGGGAACTTCCCTCGAGCATGAAGGAGAGTTCCAGCGACCTCATAGGACCTCCTACGACCACGTGTCGACCATGCTGCGAGTTTGTAGGTCGAAGACACTCTTCTAAACTCGCAGATTAGGTCGCCCAAGTGGGACAGCCCCTAACACAATGGGTCAAGCAGCATCCCTGGATAACATGGATAGGTGACGTTTCGGTGACTTAGTGGCCTGCCTGACCCGCTGAGTTACTCTAGCATTTTGTGTCTTTCCTTGGACAAACTTGGATTGTTTCCTCTGGAACATCAGTGGTTGACAGGAGTCCTGTTAGAAGTATATAAAATTATGAGAAACACACACAGGATAGACAATCAGAATCTTTCCCAGGATGGCAATGTCAATGACTGGAGGCATAGCTTTAAGATCAGAGAGGGAAAGTTTGAGATGTGCATTATGAGGTTTTTAGACAGAAATTGGTGGGTGTCGAACACCCTGCCAGAAGTGGTGGTGGAAGCAGATACGATAGTGACATTTAAGAGGCTTTTAGATAGGCTCATGGATATGTAGGGAATAGAGGGATATGGATCACATGCTAGTAGAGGAGATTAGTTTAATTTAGCATCATGTTCACACAGATATTGTGGACCAAAGTGCCTGTTCCTGTGCTGTACTATTCTCTGCTCCATGAAAGCTACCGGGCAGAATATATTTTTGCTTATAGAAACAGGATGTTGATTTAACTTTTTCAACTTGTCAAACAAAAAGAATAGAAATTTAAACGATTTCAGTTTTGGTCTTGGTGAACTTGCTCCAAAGAATTTGATTTGCCTTAAGTAACGCCTAGTCAATCAAGACTGCCTTGCCATAATGCTCATTTCACGGCCCTCAAGTGACTTATCAAAGGCTTGTCTGGTTAAAAACATACAATGACATTAATCCAGCACTGAGGGGCAGGAAGCAGTAGGAAATGAAGCAATATGGTGAATTCCTACATCAAGTTTCATTTCAAGATTTATGAGTATATGGGTTCCTTAGAGCAACAAATCACCTGTGTCATATCCAAGCATAAATAAGTGAGCAGTCGGAACAGGTAGCCCAAGATGTTCTCAATGAGATATTAGAAAAGACTTCCGTATCATATTGCCTTCTGTAAATCCAGGATATCCCAAAACACATAAATATTTAAACATATTTCAGAAATGTAGGAAACATGGCAGTTATATAACACACAGTAAACACCTAAAAACACTGACATAAATCATCAGGATCATCTGTTGTGGCTTCGACCAAGAGGTCTATGATGGCTTCGACATTGGCGGGGATCTTTTTCCGTTTTTTTAATGGTACCATGGGATATTTGTCATGCCCAACCTCTGCAGACCTCATTTACACCAATCCAAAACTAATCTTGTTTTATTCTTCCCCATCATTCTCATCAACTTTCAGGGGCAGCACGATGGTGCAGTGGTAGAGTTGCTGATTTACAACCCCTGAGACCCGGGTTCAATCCTGACTGTGTTCTGTCTGTACGGAGTTTGTACACTCTCCCCGTGACATTTCTTCCCAGGTGTTACCAGGGAACTGGACTATCCTGTCAACAACTAAAGAGCGATCCTGAGCTACTATCTACCTCACTGGAGACTATATTTAATCAGACTTTTCTGGACATTTTATTGCACTAAACGTTATTCTGTCCACTTTGGATGGCTCGATTGTAATCACATATAGTCTTTCTGCTGACTGGTTAGCATGCAACAAAAAGCTTTTCACTGTACCTTGGTACATGTGACAATAAACTAAACTAAACTAAACTTGGTACGGGGGACAAGCTAATCCTCATAGTACATCCACTAGTTTTCAACGGAATACACTTGAAAAGTCATTCAGTAGCCATAAAACATTTCAGCTTGTCCTGTGAAATGTGCAGTTCTTTCTAATTTGATTGAATAGGTTGTTGTGCATTCACTGGCTTAGAAAGGCATTCCTAGTTGGCTGCACTCAACATGCTTCTGGGTAGCAAAGCAATATTGAAAACATCAGTGAAATCTGTGACTTTAATGGAATTAAATTCTCAAGTAGAATACAACATGTTAGTGAAACCAGCCAGTGAATACCGAGGCAATTGTATTTATCACTGCCAGTGTGGTATGAATAGAAATAATCTGTATTTGAAACTCAGTGTTCTGCTTCCAGCATTTTCTAAGACTATTGGAATAAAGTCAAACTTTGACAGTGTGGTGCAAACCAACTGTAAATCTTAAAAGCCTTTGCTGCTGTTGATTACAAGAGACTGTCTTCAGTTTTGGGCATCATGCTATAGGAAAGATGTTCTCAAGCTGGAAAAGGTGCAGGGTAGATTTACAAGGATGTTAGTCAGGACTCGAGGGCCTGAGCTATAGGAGAGGTTGGGCAGGCTAGGAATCTATTCCTTGGATTGCAGGAGGGAAAGATGTGATTTTATAAAGGTGTACAAAATCACCAGAGGAATAGATCAGGTAGACGCACAGAATCTCTTGCCCAGAGTAGGGGAATCAAGAACCAGAGGACATCATTTTAAGGTGAGGGAGGGGGAGGGGGGAAAGATTTAATGGGAACCTGAGGCATAACCTTTTCACACAAAAGGTGGTGGGTGTATGGTACGGGACTGTCAGAGGAGGTAGTTGAGGCAGGGACTATCATATCGTTTAAGAAGCATTTAGACAGGTACATGGATAGGACAGGTTTAGAGGGATATGGGCCAAACATAGGCAAGTGGGACTAGTGTAGATGGGACATGTTGGCCAGCTTTTTGTTGCATGCTAACCAGTCAGCAGAAAGACTATACATGATTACAATCGAGCCATCCAAAGTGCACAGAATAACGTTTAGTGCAATAAAAAGTCCAGAAAAGTCTGATTAAATATAGTCTCCAGTGAGGTAGATAGTAGCTCAGGATCGCTCTTTAGTTGTTGACAGGATAGTCCAGTTCCCTGGTAACACCTGGGAAGAAATGTCACGGGGAGAGTGTACAAACTCCCTACAGACAGCACCCGTAGTCAGGATTGAGTTGAGGGGCAAGTTGGGCCGCTGTATAACTATGACTCTCTTTTATAAGGAGAGTTTTAAAAACTGGATATACACAGGTGGATTTTGTCTTTGATTTTTTTAAAGTGCAGGAAATGTTGCCATCAGACAAAATTCCAAGTGGGAAACTTGGTAAAGGACCAATTCAAACACATTTAAAAACACAAAATGAGATACTGTGTTATACTGTCACCTACACTTCCAGTAGCTCTCCATCATCCTCATACTCATAACCAAACTTTTGGAGGCAAGACCAGTTATTTCATATTATGTGCAAATATAAATGATTGTCACTTCTACAAACACCCGCAAGTCATTCCCCTGTCATGTTAAGGAAGTGTTCTACCATTGTCCTACTGTGTAATTAACCTTCAGCATGTGTCTTGGTGGAAAAACAAATATCATTAATGGCACTTTTCAGTGATGGGTCTGAATTAAACATAAGGATTTGAATATTGATTTCTCTAACTCCAAGTAAACCCTGCGTTCCCTCTCTCACTGTCCCCCCCCCCCACCCAAATCGCACCAGCTTCTTGTTCTCATCTAGCAAACAGCTAACAATAGCCTGTTTCCTTTACGTTACTTTTTTGCATATCTTTCATTAATTTGTTCTATATCTATTTACATCACCATCTATATCTCTTGTTTCCCTTTCCCCTGACTCCTACTCTGAAGAAGGGTCTTGACCTGAAACATCACCCATTCCTTCTCACAGAGATACTGCCTGTCCCGCTGAGTTACTCCAGCATTTTGTGTCTATCTTTGGTTTAAACCAGCATCTGCAGTTCCTTCTTACACAGAGGATAGAGATGTTCTTTTGTTCTACATTAATCCTTTTTTCTATTCTGAGACCCTGCTTCTCAAAGCTTTATGAGATGGTGAACATTCAGTATTTTACCCTGACTAGAATTCCTTCATATTTACTCAAGTAGAGGCAGTTAATTATACTGGTCAGTAAAATAATAGTCAGAACTGCTGAGGAGAGAAATGCAAGTATAAAATATGTATTGATATTCTGTTTGTATTTCCACTTTCATTTGGGCTGTAAAATCATGCATCTTTTATGTTAACAAATAACATGGCTTTACCTCTAGAACCAAGATAGTATTCAAACTATTTCAAATAATTAGGCACATTTTTCAGTGAGAAAAACTGGCGATGGATTTCATTAAACATCTATGACAAATATTTGCACAATATAATTGGAAGGACTTTTTGCACACATATCAAGTATTGTTTTTACCTGGCCAGGCATAATCCCAACATAGCTCAGGAGTAACTTTTTTTAATTGTGTTTTACAGTTTTAATTGAGGTGATATGCACTTTAACACTTCTGCAGCCAATTTTGAAAAGAGCAGTGATAGGAAGCCAAATTGGACTTGTTGTGGTTTATTGCCCAATTTGGATAACCTGGTTCTCATTTCACCACATTTGTATTATAACACTGTGGCCAATAGTTTCATGGGGAATGGACACATTTTCACGCTTATAATGAAACAGTAAAGGTGATTATTTCTGCTACATTTACAGTCGACCCATGTTTGTTTGAACACTTTGGAACCTGATGGGGGTGATTTTCTGCTGTGGTTTTTTAGCCTGCTGTTTAAAAAGAGGGGTCTGACCTCTTATGAAGGAAGCAGCTGCTCTTGTGCCGTATTCACCACCACCGCAGTCTCAGAGACTGTGCCAAATGAGAACCATGTGTAGCGTGAGAGGCCAAGAGGACACAGGAGTTTATGGTAGCTTTGCTTTTAAATTATATATGGCAGAAGCTTAGCTGTTGCAATAAGTTATAAAAGGACTTCAGAAGTATCTGGAGATTGGATGCTTGGGGAGAAGGTTGTGTACTTAAGTGAACTTTTCTTCTTGGTAAGAAAGAGCAATCTCCTTTTTGTTAAGGTCAGAGTTCAGACTTGTAGCGTTCCCGAAGTCTCCATAAAAGACAGGATTTGAAGCAGACCTGCTGTGAGAAATTGATGTATCCCAGGAGAAAGGCTTGTCTTCTCCTTCTTAGGGTGGACCTGCAGTTAGATTTTCATGAAGGGTTAATATGCTTTTAAGTCTCTTTACAAGATAGATCAGGATAGACATTAATTGCTGGCCACAAGCAATAAAGGAGTGCTGGAATGCTAAATCTGGGGCTAAATTTATGCCTAATTCCTCCAGAGGCAAAGGGCTGAACTCTCAATAAAGGGACATGAGTTTAAATTTCAGTCATAACTCAATCAGAGAGGTGTTGTCAGATTATGAGAAAAAACATTGAGGTTGGGGAAGTTAATAGTAAATGCAGTTAATCGAGAAAGATTATCTGAAATGGCCAGAAATAAACAGTGTGGCTCAGTTGGTCAAGCAGAATGCACAAGAGTAACGCTGGCAATCAAATTACCCTTCCAAAGAATCTCTAACATCCAAAGCAAAATTAATATCAGATTTACTGATGGTGTTTAACTTAACTTTAGGAAGAAATGAGGACAGGTATTTTCAGGTATTAATTATTTTACGAAAAAATTTGGAAAATACGGCAAATCTGAGGATAAACTGGGTCAACTTGAAAAATTATCATCTCCATAGACTAACCCAAAACTCTACACTTTGTTGGGAGAAGGATGAAACTATTTACAGATCAGTTCCATTCTTCGAGCGGCCGAAGAGAAAGAAGAAATGATGAAAAATTGTAGTATGGTTTTAATGAATGTTGAAAGTTATGCAGAATTAAACATGCAGTAAATATGATATTTGAACCTTTTGGGTGTGTCCTCCTAACCTACCTCTTGGAAATAATGCAGCACGGAGATGATCGGATTTAGAGGCACTGTGATGAGCTGTGTAATGCCATCCATTCACATGCCTGGAGCCTAATTCGTTTTAAAAGTTCAATTAGTTTTCAGGGTGTGCAGCTATTATTGATGTAAGGAATGTACACAGAGATCCTGAAGCATCTCCCTGGTGGCAATGAGACCACGTTTCAGAGCTACCTTTTCTTAATTGTACGTTTTCAAATTAAGGAATCCTATTCTTATCCATTGCAACTTATGAGCAGAGGATGATCGATACAGAAGTGTGTTATGTGTGGCATGAGTTGAGTCCAAGAGGTTGATCTTGACTTTGTGAGGCAGTATAGAACAAGTAACACTGAGGCAACAAACATTTATAAAGTTCCCAGTTTATATTTCACCAAATTTAATGGAAATCAAAATCAGCAGTGTTATTAAATCGTCTGCCCTGTCTGCACTGTCACTTGTTTTATAATAACGTTATCAGAGGGAAGCTGGTGGGAATTCCTCTATTCAGGAGGCAATTAGACAGACACTTAAATAAGCAAGGCACAGAATAATATGCTGCTCATGTGGGCCGGTGGGATTCTGGTCAACAGACAAAAAGATCAACATGGACCAGTTGAGCTGAAGAGCCTGTATCTGTTCTGTACAACTCTATGACTCTATCTATGACTTATATGTAGTATCTATTTAAGTATACAGCATGTGCAATGTTTAAAAGTTAATTTTAAAAACTCTCCATTCTTCTTGCCTTGTTGTCTGCAATGATTAACATGACTGCTCAATTAGTCTATTTACAAGTATATTAGAAATGATGGGTGCCAGGGTCCCCCTTGAACTGGAAATGCACACACACAGGCTAACAGACAGGCACGGAAATCGCTATCAAAACATGGAGGGGACCGGGGGACGTGGGGGACACACAATTTCTTGGTGGCCGCGTGCGCATGCGTGCGCACACACACACACAAACACACACACACACACACACACACACTAGGCTTCGGAGGCTTCAGCCGTGGGCCCTATGGACAGTAATTAGTGCCGGGTGCCGGCAGTCACTCAAAAAATCGCGTAAGGCCCACAGCCAGTGCGGAGAAGCAGCGCTAAATGCAGCTCAACTCTGCCTGTCTCGCCGGGTTAACCTACAGCCCTGCCTGGACTGACGGGACACCAGTCGGGAGCTGTGGAGCTAGCTTCACTGCGCTGGCTGTAAACCTGAGCCGTCGTTGGCAGGCAGAGTTGAGCTGGGTTTAGCGCTGCTTCTCTGCGCTGGCTGTGGGCACCGCTCCCGTCTGACCCGACATCTCTGGCAACCTCCGGGCATGGGGGGGGGGGTGGTTTGGACGGGGGCACTCGGGTGGGGACGGGGATGGTCTAGTGGCGGTGCGGCAGCGATTGCGGCGTCAGAGAGCCGGGATCGATCCTGGTCACGGATGAGGCGCAGGTCTGTGTTTTTCGCTTGACCTGGGCATGCAAATCAAGTTCCGCTCTGATCTTTGCCCCACGGATGTCTCCCTCCTCCAATCACCGTGCTCTATCCTCAGTCCCACCCCCGTACTTCCGCCTCTGACCAACACTTCCCTCCTCCAATCATCGCGCTGAATCATCATGGTCCCCGCCCTCGATCAGCTGTCCCACCCCCACTGTCTCACGGAAAGCGGAGATTTCACCAAGTTTTTTGATCCGGATTACAAAAAATGGGGGGGATCGTCCCCCACATCTCAAAACAGGCCCCCGCCCTGGCCCCCCCCCCCCCCCAGGATTTCCACCCCTGCTCACAGACAGACATGTTCACACACACACACACATGCGCTCACACACACAGTCACACGCACACATACAGACACACGCACACACTCAGACGCACACCCACGGACGCACACCCACGGACGCACACCCACGGATGCACACTCAGACACACATGCTCATAGACACACACTCACGCTGGTACACGCATTCAGAGACAAACATACTTGCAATGACACCCATTCACACTGACGCACACATTCACACTGACACACATTCACACAAACAGAAAAATAATCAAGACAAATTTGAATGAGAAGCCCACAATCTCCTGCCCAGGCCCTCCTGAGGATTTAGCTTAGTTAGTCAAATACTATTTCCTAAGGTGGAAATGTCAAATACATGAGGGCATCGATTTAAGATGAGAGGGAAAAGATGTAAAGGACATTTGCTAGTTAAGATAAGTGAGTGGTAGGTGTCTGGAACATGCTGACAGGGGAGGTGGTGGAAGCAGATATGTTACCAATTTTAACAAGCGTTTAGACAGACACATGGACAGGCAGGGAATAGAGGGATACATACTATGTGCAGGCAGATGGGATTAATTAGATTAGCGTCATGTAATCGCAGGCATGGTGGGCCAAGGACTTGTTCCTGTGCTGCACTGTTCTACGTTATATGAGGCCATAGGGGATTTAGAAACAAAGATGAGAATTTTAAAATGACTCAACTGGGAGCCAATTCAGATCAGTTGTCAGTGAGTTCAAAGGACAGGGAGCAAAGTTTTGGATAATAAAGTCATAGAGCATAGAGTCATGCTGTATATAAAAGGCCCTATAGCTCAACTTATCTAGGCCAACCAAAATGCCCCCATTAAAGCTAGTTTAATTTTCTTGTATTTGGCCCATATCCCTCTAAACCTTCCTGTCCATGCACCTTAAACCAAATGAGTTTTTAATATTGTTATTGTTCCTGCTTCAACTCCTTACTCTGGCAGCTCGTTCCATGTACCCACCAACCTCAATGTGAAAAGGTTTCTCCTCAGGCTCATATTAAATCTTTCCCCTTTCATCTTTAGGTCAGATGGGGCACGTCAGCCTGGGAAGGCAATCCATCTAGGAGAGGGAAAACTCTGATTTAAATCCTCCACTGTCTTGTGGCCATTTCCAGTCATGGAAAAGGCTCCAGGAGTAAACCTCAAGAAAATCCGGAGTCGGAGCCCCTAAGGCAGTTCGTCATTGTCTACAACCTCGCTCTGGCAGCTCCTGCGATGGCACTGGTGCCAAACTGTAACGGCCCTGCTGTTCCTTTGGATCGATCAGCGACATGGAGAGGGGGGACGTGCTGCATGGGCAACAGCCTGTCCTCCATATGACATCGCCCAGGCTTGCATCCAACCAGGATGCATCACCCATGGTCAGTCATGACCAATGGGGGCCTACTACATCTTTAACCAAGGTCCTATAGTACTAGACTCCCCTACCCTGGGATAAAAACTGTACTTTCACCCTGTCTATTCCACTCATGATTTATATGCACTTCTATAAGATCACCCTTCAGCTTCCTGCCCTCGAAGAGATAATGTCCTGTCATGTCCAACCTATTCCTCTAGCTCAGGCCCATGGGTTTTTAAGGATAACACAGATATAACACAGGAGTGTGTAGGCAAAGTCAAACCTGATGCTGTATTGACCCCTTCAACAAGGGCTTCCTGTTCAACTAGCACTAAGGTAATATTACTGGAGCAAGAATTAATTCAACACCACAGAAATGGAAAGAGTAGTCACTGCACCATTTGCAACCAGAAGCTCTTATTAAAAAGCTCAGAGTTGTTAATTGTGACATTGCACACCTGGTGTTATGGCACTCTTGCATAATGGGGTTTAATGTAACTCCGCCAAGTGGAGGCATGTTCAACATTATTATTATGTTTGTGTGGGTGTGAATTCCTAGTAAGGACTGAAACAAAAAAATGGAGCTGATTTCGTGAGTTCATCAACATAACCTTTGAACGGAGCTTTGATCTTCAGCCAGATTGGTCTAACTTTCAGTGTGGACCTGTTTTTCCCAATTTGCTTTGGAATGTGCCTGGCATGTTTGGTTTACTCTGAATTGTAAATATGCTCCATCTTTATGAGAAGTTCAGGGTACATATGTTAGTTCAGTTCAATTTAATAATATTGCGCAGAAACAGGCCCTGCGGCCCACCGAGTCCGCATCGACCAGCGATCCCCATAGACCAGCACTATCCTACACACTAGGGACAATTTACAATATTTTTTACCAAAGCCAATTAACCTACTAACCTGAAGATAGACACAAAATGCTGGAGTAACTCAGCGGGACAGGCAGCATCTCTGGAGAGGAGGAATGTGTGATGTTTCGGGTCGAGACCCTTCTTCAGATTTAACCTACAAACCTGGACGTCTTTGGAATGTGGGTGGAAACCGGAGCTCCCGGAGAAAAAACCCACTCCGTATAGACAGCACCCATTGTCAAGATAAATTAATCTCCTCTGCCTATGCAGTAAATGAGCGATACCCCTCCATTCCTAGCATCTTAACACGTCTCCCTAAAAGCCTCTTAAATATCATGATCGTTTCTGCCTCCATGATAACCCCTGTCTGCGTCTATCAGGCACTCTCCACCCTCGGTGTAAAAATACCTGCCCCGTACATCTCCTTTAATGTGGTACATGAAGAACAGTCCGCATCATCAAATAAAAATGAAAAGGTATCTATTTCTGCCCTTGGCGATGCTTCATGACTGAAACTAAAACCTATCTAAAACATTTAATTCTAAAATCGTTAAATTTAAGATGCTGCTTCTGAGATCTTGGTTTAATATAGTTTAGAGAGGCAGTGTGGAAGCAGGCCCTTCAGTCTACCGAGTCCGTGCTGACCAACATCTATACACTCGTTCCACGTTGTCCCACTTTCTCATGCACTCCCTGCACACTGGAGGCAATTTACAGAAGCTAACCTGTACGTCTTTGGAATGTGGGAAGAAACCGGAGCACCCGGAGAAAACCCATGTGGTCACAGGGAGAATGTACAAACTCCATTCAGACAGCACCTGTAGTCAGGATCGAACCCGGGTCTCTGGCGCTGTAAGGCAGCAAACTCTAGCGCTGCACCAACGTGCCGCTCCACCAACTTGCTGAAATTGTTTGTCGTACAGATAAGGACCATTCAGCTTTGAGTTCAAGTGGTAAGTAGGTGCACCCATCAAAAATCAGATTGTGGGTGACAGTTTAGTTTAGTTTAGTATAGTTTAAAGATACAGTATGGAAACAAGACGTCCAGTCCACTGACGTTAATTTTATTTCTGCGTCCATAGATGCTTCCTGCTGTGCTGAATGATTCCAGTGTTTTCTGTTTTATTGTCGTTAGCATTGATCACAGATGAGAGTTCCTATTCCCCACTTAGAGAGAGTTGCTATTCGCCTCTCTCACCCTCTTGGCTGGACTCAGTCACTCCGACTCAATGTAATGGGTGGGATGTGAGTGACTGGTAACATTTCACACGGTCAAACTCATTTCACATGTAAGGTGGGAACAGATCATTGAGTCAGATAGTCAAGGGCCTATCCCACTTGGGCGTCATTTGCGCATCATTTACGCGACATCATTTATGCGTCACGACGCACGATGCGCTCTTCGTGATGCTCACATGGTGCGCGGTGACGGAGGCAGTAACACGCGATCGCACGCGGCGCACCAGGATTTTGGGATGTACAAAATTTTCACTATTCTTGTCTGTTATACTTGGGCTTATTAAGAAACCTGACTAATATTTGGAAAAGTATTAACAAAACGGAGCTGTATTTAGTGACATGTTAAACTGAGTAGTGCATGATTGTTTGTGTTGTGTCTAAACTGCTGGGGCACCATTGATATTATCAGTTAATAATGACTGTTAAGTGTTACACCATTTCACGAGAGCTGTTTATGAAAATGAAAATGGATCCTTCTTGGAGCGAGATATTTGCTGTACTTTTGACTTTGGTGGTCGGGGAGTGAGTGTGGGGAGACAGGGTATGGAACTGAAACTGAAATTAAGAAGCAATGTACCAAGTGGAATTTCAGGAGAAATTATTAGCATTTCCTTGGAACTTATTTCCCTGTTCACAGCTGTAAATTTCCATCAAAGCCATCATGATGGAACAGGAACAGAACATTCAACCCATCATGAGCTGAGTAAGGTAGAGACAAGGAGAGGATTAGAAAGAGAGAAGGTATTTTGGGAGAACGAATTGTAACTGAGAGTAAATAAGATTTTTAATAAGTGGCGAGTGCTCAGAATAAAAGGGTGTACCTTTAGAAAGGAGATGAGGAGGAATTCCTTTCTTCAGAGGGTGGTGAATCTGTGGAATTCAATGCCACAGAGCTGTGGGGGCCAAGTCATTGGGTATTTTTAAGGCATAGATTGACTGATACTTGATTGGTAAGGGTGTCAACGGTTATGGTGAGAAGGCAGAAGAATGGGGGTGAGAGGGAAAGATAGATCAGCCATGATTGAATGGCGGAGTAGGCTCGATGGGTCGAATGCCCTACTTCTGCTCCTACCATTTAGGAACATATACTCATGAGATGGTTCATTGCTTTGTAGTTACCCTTCTGTATTGCACTGTACGAGAAATGTACCCTTTGCTCCACAAAAATTACTGCATATGTTTTGCAGTATAGGCAGAATGCAGAACAATCCAGGAGCTTTCTATACTAAGCTCTGTATTGAGCGGAGCTTTAAATCCTGTGACTCATACATCATTGAGGCCAACTACTTCCAACTATAAAATACTGTTAGTCTTTGCCCCTGCCTCAACACACGCTACTGAATTACTCATCGGGTGAATTCTCACTTGCTTCCTGAACTTTGCCTTACATAAATTCCAATTAATTAAAAATGCTGCTGCCTGCAATCTGTGCTGTCCTCACCAACCTATGTTACCTTCCATCATTTAATGCACTGAATTCAAATATTTGCCCTGACTTACAAATTTCTAAATGATTCCCTTCTCTTTGCCAACCCTAATGATATGATTTTTTGTTCTAATTTCATCTATTTTTTGTTCTTTCTTTGTTCTTTCATTCCAGTTTCAGCAGCAGAGATGTTTTGCAACCTCGATCCATTTTAAAACCGTCAGTTTAAAACGTTTCGGCTGGATGCCTCTTTTGTTAATGCCTTTCTCTTTAGCAGGACCACTTGTCCTGATTCTTCTCCACCCACACCTTAAGGGCCTGTCCCACGAGCATGCGACTGCATGCGGCTAGCGCGACCTAACATGGTCGCGCTAGCCGTGCGGCCTCGCGGGGCCGGTCCCACTTCGATCGCCGGAGCCGCATGGAGTTGTGCGGAGCTGGTCCCGACATCGCGCGGGGCTCCGAAAAACTGACAGTGTTCAAAAATTCCGCGCGGCAAAGGCCTGCCGGCCTGCTGCCGCATGGAGGCCGCATGCACCGCCTCGACGCCACATGCGTATGCTGTATGCAGCGTCTCGACGCCAAATGCAGTGTCTCGACGCCGTACGCAACGTCTTGATGACGTTCACCTAGCGTGTGGCGTTGCGCGAAGACGTCACCGCCCGGCGTGCCGATGAGTGATGACGTAACCGCCCGACGCCGTGCGACGTCCAAATTCAGTCGGTCCGCCTCCTGCCCAGCTAATTGGTGAGTGTGATGTCAGGACCAGCTCCGCACAACTCCAGACGGCTCCGCAGTTGGAAGTGGGACCGGCCCCACGAGGCCGTACGGCTCAAGCCACCACGTTTGGTCGCGCTAGACGCATGGAGTCACATGCTGGTGGGACAGGCCCTTTAGTCACACTCCTGTCCCTGAACGAGCAGGTTGTGACTTCAAGTCACACTTCAAGACCTGAGAAACGAAATCTAGGCTGATGATTTTGAGAAGCACTGCACACATACGCACTGCTTTTTCAACAAAGACCTTCAATGAGATCAAATTCAGAGTACTAAGTGCCTTTCTGGTTGTCCCACTATATAGCAAGAATGTTATTAAGCTGGATAGGGTGCAGGTTATTAGCAGGTCTTAAAGACTAGAGTTAAGACATAGATTAACTGATACTTGATTGGTAAGGGTGTCAACGGTTATGGGGAGAAAGCAGGAGAATGGGGGTGAGAGGGAAAGATAGATCAGCCATGATTGAATGGCGGAGTAGACTCGATGGGTCGAATGGCCTACTTCTTTTCCTACGACTTAGGAACATGTACTCATGAGATGGTTCATTGCTCTGTAGTTACCCTTCTGTATTGCATTGTATGAGAAATGTACCCTTTGCTCCACAAAAACTACTGCATATGTTTTGTTTAGGTTGAGACTTTTTTTCCCCCTGGCGCTTAGGAGGCTGAGGGGTGATCTTATAGAGGCATATATAATCATGAGAAGCATACCTAAGGTGAATGGTCGCTGTTTTTTTCATTGGTTAGAGGAGTCCATAAATAGAGGGCATAGATTTAGGGTGAGAGGAAAAAGATTTAAAGGCGACCTGATGGTCAATTTCTTTCACTGAGTGAGTAGGGTGTGTATGGAGCGAGTCGCCAGAGAATGCTGAGGGTTGGATAAAATGCTGATGGTTAAAAGATATTTAGACAGGTATATGGATGGGATTGGTTAGAGGATATGGGCCAAACGCAGGCAAATAAGGCTAGCTTGGCTATAGTCACGTTGACAAGGACCTATTAGGCCTATATGACTCAAAAAGGGATGTAAAAGGTGCTGTATAAATGTACGTTTATTTTCTTTCTTTCCCAGTCTAAAATATTAAGGGATGTTTTGCTTTGTTAAGGGAACTACATAATTTCCGAGTTAGTGGCGTAAAAGATTGAAATGTTATTACTTTTTGGAGTATTTCTTGGGGCAACATTTCAAAAGGAATTGCCCGAGCAGCAGTGGGAGTCAAACCCACTCCATCAAAATGACTGGAGCCTAAATCCAATGTGTACATCCTACCTGTTTGGGCATTATTATGGAGAAGGCCATTCTGAAGCTTTGGCACAGATTTATAAACACTGCAACCAACCCAAAACGTCACATGTCCATGTTTCCTGGCCTGCTCTTTGGTCCAGCACTTGGTCTCTTTTACTTTCCTAAAGAAACAACTGGTTGGAAAAATGTGTCGGAAGGAACTGCAGATGCTGGTTTACACTGACGATAGACACAAAATGCTGGAGTAACTCAGGCAAAATCTCTGGAGGAAAGGAATAGGTGACGTTTTGTGTCAAGACCCTTCTTCAGACTGAGTGTCAGAGGAGAAGAAAACTAAAAGTATGAAAAGGTTCAGAACAAATCAGAGCCGGCACCGATGACAAGAAATGTGCCGCCCTCAATGGTCATTGTTGGCTAAGGAAGAGATGATAACGCAGGGATATTTGGATGCAAACACTGGAACAAGCAGGGTGACTAGGGTGGGGGAGGGGTGTAGAGAGAGAGAATGCAAGGGTTACTTGAAATTATGAAATCAATATTCATACCACTGGTTGTAAGCTGCCCAAGCAAAATATGAGATGGTTCCTCCAATTTGCGTGTGGCATCACTCTGACAGTGGAGGAGGCCTAGGTAACTGGGAGATCACATAGGCCAAGGTGCACTGCGTAGGTGTTCAGCGAAATGATCACCCAGTCTGTGCTTGGCTTTGTCGAAATATAGTCCACATATGTTTTTTCTGAGCAAATACTAACCGTGCATCTGGTAGCTGTAAGGTGCTTGCCCTGGCGAAGGTGTGCTGAAGCTGGTACCGTAGCCAAGGAATCCCGTCTGCCCGGGTGAGTGTGTCTGGCTCAGGCCATCTTCTGTCTTGATGCCTAGTTGAAAGGCACACCGTTACTGCAGGAAGGTTTGGTTTAGTTTAGTTTTAGGTTATAGATTCAGCGTGGAAACTAGCCCTTTGGTCCATCGAGTCCTCACTGACCAGCAATCACCCATACACTAGTTCTATCCTACTCACTAGAGACAATTTACAGAAGCCAAATAACATAAAAACCTGATTCCTTTTCTCCAGAGATGCTGCCTGACCCGCAGAGTTACTCCAGCATTTTGTGCCTATCTTTGGTGTAAAAAAGCATCTGCAGTTCCTACCTGTACAGTGTATAGATCTTATCATCTACAATTTAATTAACTCATCGTCCCAGATGCCATGAAGGGATTTTTGATATTTTGTAAAGCCAATCAGTAAATTGAGGTTTCTCAAATGTAGGTAAATTTCTATCTCTGGGAAAGCAAATAAAAACTTTGCAGATGCTTTTTAATAGTTCACGTTGCAGGTCTACCATCGGTTTAGACGAACAGAGGTCATGATCTCCGAGAGGAGTCCAACGGTACCCTAATGGTCTGCCTAGGCTGCCGGGGAGCCAAGATATCGACCCGCAAAGTCGGCCTCAGAAATCGGCTATGGGAACAGATCTGCCGGCACTGGCCGGGCCGGAGTTCCAGAGCCCTGGCCACAGGGGGCAAAAGCGCGGAAGCCCCGACGAGGTCTGGTGCCACTTTTTCGTGGGGACTTCTGGGGGAATTTCAAGTAAGCTCTGGTAATTTTGTCTGGAATAAAGGAGGTGCCAGACCACCAGTTTCCAGAAAATCAATGGTGGACCTGCAATATTTTTCTTATATCCTTATATTATTTATCTATTACTAAAAGTGCTCTGAGTTATAACAAAATATTGCTATCATTGTTTACTTTAAAAAAAACAATAGGAGGAGCAATATCGCCGCTTAAGAATAGACAATAGACAATAGGTGCAGGAGTAGGCCATTCGGCCCTTCAAGCCAGCACTGCCATTCAATGTGATCATGGCTGATCATCCCAATCAGTACCCCATTCCTGCCTTCTCCCCATATCCCCTGACTCCGCTATCTTTAAAAGCCCTATCTAGCTCTCTCTTGAAAATATCCAGAGAACCAGCCTCCACCGCGAATTGCAAAGACTCCCAACTCTCAGTGAGAAAAAATGTTTCCTCGTCTCTGTTCTAAATGACTTATCCCTTATTCTTAAATTGCGGCCCCCTGTTCTGGACTCCCCCAACATCGGGAACATGTTTCCTGCCTCTAGCATGTCCAAACACTTAATAATCTTATATGTTTCAATAAGATACCCTCTCATCCTTCCAAACTCCAGAGTATACAAGCCCTGCCGCTCCATTCTCTCAGCATATGACAGTCCCACCATCCTGGGAATTAACCTTGTAAACCCACGCTACACTCCCTCAATAGCAAGAATGTCCTTCCTCAAATTAGGGGACCAAAACTGCACACTTGTGAATGTTTCACAATTCGAAATGTACGTGAACGTTTCTGTGCTTTGGGATGTGGAAGGGACCAGAGCACCAGGAGGAAACCCACACGGTCACAGAGTAAATGTGCAAACTCCACACGGACAGCATCAGAGGTCTGGATCAAACCCTGGTCTCCGGCACTTTGAGGTAGCAATTCTAGGAAAGAGAAATGATTGGCAAATGGAGGCCTGCAGCAGCAAGGCCATAAGGCAGTGCCAACCATGATACCCACACCTGGTCTGTGGGGAGAGTGCCTATGCTTGCCAGCCATTGTATTTGATGTCATGAGGCTGGTAGCCCTTAAACTCAAGTGTTTTGGAAAACAAACATTATAATCAGTGGTTATTGCTGGTGCTTAACTGGGGCAAATTACTTTTTTTTTAATTATCTCAGCTTTGAATGCACAGCCTCAGATGTTTTCTATGTAAATAATGTTTCCCCACTTTAGTCCCAACTGGCCAACACCTTATCTTGAGATTACATTGTAACATGAAACTACAGATACTGGTTTACAAAAAAAATCACAAAGTGATTTTGTGATCAAATAATCACAAAAACATCACAAATCACGTAAGAATTTCACTGTTCCGTTTTCAGTACATATTAAACACTCTTGGCTCTTCGTGCTGAAGTAACTAAGCGGGCTAGGCAGCACTGATGAAGGGTCCCAACTGGAGATTATGTTTCCTGATATTCTTCCGTATAACCAGAATGTAATACAGAACAAATTTATGTATTTTATGGGTAAATTTAAAATCTTTTTCCAATGCGTTGCATTACATTCATGAGGCTGACTGTAAATGATTTATAACAAATGCATTGTGTCCTGTTTGTCCAAATGGGACAGTACTCACTGTAGGACGGTAATCCATAGGGTTGACTTGGTGGCGGGTAGGTAGCATAAGCAGCAGCTTGCTGAATCCCTGCAGAGTACTGGGCTTGTCCATAGGCAGCCATGCCGTGGAGGGATGGTGCAGGAATAATGTGGGGGTATGATCTAAGTGGGATAAATAAATGATTAATAAATCAATTACAAAGACCATAGAATATAGATCAGTGCAGCACGGGAACGGGCCCTGTGGCCTACAATGTTTGTGCTAAACATGATGCCTAACTGAACAGATCTCAAGTGGCTGCAAGTGATCCATATCCCTCCATTCCCTCCGCATCCATGTGCCTATCTAAAAGCTTCTTAAACTATCATATCTGTCTTCACCACCATGTTCCAGTCCACAACCACTCCCTGTGTAAAAAAACTTACCCCACACATCTCCATTAAACTCCACCTCCCTCCCACTCATTTTATAGCTATGCCCTCTAGTGTTGGACATTTCCACGCTGGGGAAAGGTTCTGACTGTCTACCCTATCTATGCGTCTCATAATTTTATATACAAATACAAATATACAAATTATATACAATTATATTACATACAAATTATATTATAAAACATAATATTACATATCCATTACGAGTGCAAATAAATAATTAGAAGGAAGAGTAGGAATGGGACAACATAGCTGGGGTAATCCCAAATCCCAGCGTACAGAAAATGCTTGGATTACTCAGCTGGACAGGAAGAGAGAACAGACTTTTAGGTTAATATCCTTTCATCAGAACTGGGGAATAGATTTAGAGATGAAGCAAATGTGTAGAGTAACGGTGGAGCAGAGAGAACATCAAAAAAAGGTCTATGACAGGGAGGAGGGCAACAGGGTTTAAACAACTAAAGAAATGAGGAGTGGTGTTAAAAAGGCATTTGTGAATAATGAAAGGTGGATCTGCAAGAGTTGTTAATAGGAAAGCATGAATAAATATTTGAAATTACAAACAAAGAAATAATGAATAGTGGGGATGTGAGATGCAAGGACTGGAATGTTGATTATCTGCAACCTTTGAAAGCATAAATTCTGAAGACCACAAGCGCCTGGTCAGAAGAGGCATTGCTTCTCAGGCGTACGGAAGGCATTTGGATCCACAGCGTAGAGCTATAAATAAGCTACAGCTCATGGTTTTCTAGAATTTTTTGTGGATTCAAAGTTGCCTGCAGCATCTAGGACATTTCCCTTTAGTGCTAAACATATTTTGCACTCTGTTATTTTTCTCTTCACTCTATCTGTTGCACTTATGTATGGCTTGAGTGTATTCATTTAGAGATTTATATTTTAGATATACAGCACAGAAACAGGCCCTTCGGCCCACGAGTCTGTGCTGACCAGCGATTACCCCGTACACTAACTCTATCCTTCACACTAGGAACAATTCACAATTTTTCCAAAGCCAATTAACTTATAAATGTCTTTGGAGTGTGGGAAGAAACTAGAGCACCCAGAGGAAACCCATGCAAGCACAGGGAGAATGTACAAACCTTGTACAGACAGCACCCATGGTCAGGATTAAACCCAAGACTCTGGCGCTGTGAGGCGCAACTCTACCGCTGTGCCACTGTGCTGCCACAATGAAAGACACTGCAACCACTGCATATTTTCCATCGTAGACAAAAGTGCTGGAGAAACTCAGCGGGTGAAGCAGCATCTATGGAGCGAAGGAAATAGGCAACGTTTCGGGCCGAAACCCTTCTTCAGACTGATGTAACCAGATAATACTATTCTATACAATACACTGTACCTCTAAAGCCTAAAATAAAGCATCCAATGGTAATGTAAATGACAAACACTAGGATGGAAAATATGCTTAAGAAGGAACTGCAGATGCTGGAAAATCAAAGGTAGACAATAGTGCTGGAGAAACTCAGCTGGTGCAGCAGCATCTATGAAACGAAGGAAGTAGGCAACGTTTTGGGCCGAAACCCTTCTTCAGACTGATGTATGGTGGGGGACTTTAGAGGTACAGTGTATTGTATAGAATAGTATTATCTGGTTTGATTGGATAGCATGCTAACAAAAGCTTTTCACGCTACAAGTGACAATGATAAACCAAGATACAAGGAACTGCAGATGTTGGTTTACAAAAAAAAGACACAAAGTGCTGGAGAAACTCAGCAGGCAGCAGGATCTCTGCAGAAAATCTATAGTTCCTGTTTCCCCTTCTTCAATACCAACTAATATCAATATCTCCAGAAGCAAACATGCAAAAATGCTCTTCCCATTTCCATATTGACTTTTCTCTCCTGGGCCTCCTCCATTGCCAGTGTGAGGCCACACTCTAACTGGAGGAGCAGCACATCATATTCCATGAGTAGCTTACAACCCAATGGTATGAACTTTGAATTCTCGAATTTCAGGTGAACAACCGCCGCCCCCCTCCCCAATTCTTCCCTTCTCTCCCCTATACTCCACCTGGATGCCCACTCATTTCTCTCTTTCCCATTCCCCCTGTCCCCTTCCAGCTACATTCCTTCATCTAGCCTCACATTTCATTCATTTTCTATCCTTTCCTCCATAAATCACACTTTTTGACTTTTCATCTCTGGGCTTTGTCCAGCCAATGAAAAACCTCCCTCATCTGGATCCACCTATTACTTGCCAGGCTTTGTCCCACCCCAGCTCTCTTTGAACTTTCAGCCCCCCCCCCCCCCCCCCAACTACTACAAGCAGTCTGAAGAAGGGTCCCGACTCAAAATGTCACCTGTCGATATCCTCTAGAGATGCTGCCCGACCCGCTGAGTTACTTCAGCACTTTGTGGCACTTTCATTTGTTTATCACTCTCAATTTCAAGAACCAAGGAACTGATATCTTCAACAAGACACTGGAACCAGCGATGTTGGGTATCTCAGTAGTTGAACATGTTCCTTCAATGTCCAAAGAGGTGTCTATGGTGCACACAGTAAAATCTGCAGGTTCCCATGTTGACGAGGGAATGAGTTTTCATGGGCAGCGAACATTAATTGGAGCAGTAAGATCATAGTGCCATGAATACAAATTGTTGGGTCGACACAAACAGCAGCCATTTTGAAGTGTTAGATTCCAGACTACAGGTTTTCAACCTCACATAGCTGAACATATGTTCAAGCACAACAAGGACCCCCAGCAGAGCTATTTAGAGGGATTATCAACCACATACAGGTTAGTTGCTAATTGATTACTTGTGGCTGCTGCTACCATAAAACGTGTGTCTGGTGTTCTTTGTAATTGTTTCAAGTTACCGATGTCTACAGGGAGTACAATGGCAGGCGTTGAAAGACTATTTCCTGACTTCAAGGTTTCTGCACAAACCAATTTCCCCCAACAAGGGCTCCATTAGTAGTAATTCCCCTTGGAGTATAGAATGAACAGACGTCATAGAGAACAAGCCCAGCTGCTGGAAAGGGCTGGGAGAGATGGGCGAGATGGGGCGTAGATAGGTTTAGGAGCATTCAGTTGGAACCCGTCCTCATGCATCCTGTGCAGGGAGAACGTTTTCAGTTCGGGACC
This sequence comes from Malacoraja senta, assembly GCA_038087875.1. Classification (NCBI taxonomy): domain Eukaryota; kingdom Metazoa; phylum Chordata; class Chondrichthyes; order Rajiformes; family Rajidae; genus Malacoraja; species Malacoraja senta. The sequence continues at coordinate 42,973,941 of CM075982.1, read as the reverse complement.
CTTCTTCAGACTGGAGGTGGGTCCCAACCTGAAACATCACCCATCCATGTTCTACAGAGATGCTGCCTGACCAGCTGAGTTACTCCAGCACATTGTGTCCTTTTATGCTCTATGTAAGGTTGTGCATGTGGTAGCTGGTACAGTAGTGGAGGAAATTAATGCTCAGGGAAGTTGGTCGGGAGCAGTCAAGAAGACTATTTGTCTTTTATTTTATTGAGCTCCCGGAGTCTAATTGAAGCTGTACTAAAGAGAGAGTCAAGAGAGTCGAGAGAGAGAGCCAAGGGTCTATTCCATCTTTTGTTTAGATTGTAAAGCTATAGCATGGAAACAAGTCCTATGGCCCACTGAGACTGCACCAACCAGCAGTCACCCCATTCACTAGCATTACCCTACACACTAGGAACAATTTACAATTTACAGAAGCCAATTAACCTACAAACCTGTACATCTTCGGCGTGTGGGAGGAAACCAGAGTACTCAGACAGGGAGAATGTACAAACTACGTACAGACAACACGCATAGTCAGGATGCGAGATGCAACTATTCGCGAATGGACCATGCCAAGGGTAACGTGAGCTTTCTAGCTTGAGTAGATGGACACAAGAAGAAATAGACCACTGTCATCTTATTTTTCCTCCAATGTCTGACCAGCTATAGCTATATCTGACAGAAAAGATACATGGACCTCTCCTCTATGCTGTATGTAGGTTTTTACAGATACTGTTTTTTGCTAGCCAGACCTTCATTGCAGTATTCAAAAACAGTAGATTGCACACTTTCCCCATTGTACCATTCTTCTGTTTTAGTGTCCAGTTCCTTTGCAGAGTGACCACTTCAGGCTAGCCTTAAAGGGTTGGCAGACTTTAAGTAGAGCCAGACCCTCAAGATATAAAGGCCCCTGCTGACGCATACAGTCAAGGAATAGTGTGCTCGGATCCTGAAGTCATGGACTGAGCAGTCAACATGACGTTGGCATGCTCCTTGCATTAAAATCAACGGGCAGGGGTTAATCAAACATCAGGATCACATTTGGAGGGACTATTGAATTTAGCCCCCCCAAGTGTTGCTCGAAGTGTCTGAGTTTGATTCCAGAAAATTCTGCACAGCAATAAAAAAAACGAGACCTGGAGTAACAATAATAGGAATGGACTAAAATGAAGAGTAAGTAATGAAACAAGAAATTGATTTTGTTCAGAGAGATGTTAGGAATATAGAATACAAGACATATGTTTGAACTGAATTGGTGTTAAAATGGGGGAAAAAAATTACAAAATGGGGAATAAATTGGAATGGAAGAATACATGCAAACAATAAATATTGTTTTTATACTGAGTAAAGATACTATACGACATGAAATATAAAATAATTTATGGCACTTCACATTTATGATGTGATCTTGTTGGCTGTAATCTAGCCACATCTAGGAATACTCACATGATTAAACAAACCATTAACAATGTTAAACAGTTTTATGACTAGCATTTTTTAAAGACAGAGGATAAAAACATTACACATAGATAAAATTAGTTTTTAAGACCACATCGTCTGCAAATTGGTAACATTGAGTATGTATACTATTAAAAACCAACCTTTGACCTTTTATAACAGTTAGATTTCAGTTTATTTTCCAGAAAGACTACTGTGCAACGCCCATGCTTGTCAATTCAACTGTTTTCTCTTGATTCTGCAAACAGCTCATCGAGAGAACTTGAGAGATTCAAGAAAGTTGTGAATCTGTGAAATTCTCTGCAACAGAAGGCAGTGGAGGCCAATTCACTGGATGTATTCAAGAGAGAGTTAGATATAGCTCTTAGGGTTAAAGGAATCAAGGGATATGGGGAGAAAGCAGGAATGGGGTACTAATTCTGGATGATCAGCCATGATCATATTGGCTCGAAGGGCCAAATGGCCTACTCCTGCACCTATTTTCTATGTTTCTAACTTATCGAATGGGACAATCACTGACAGCATCTTGAGAACTTCATTAACGGACGCACTCATAAAAGTCCCAAATTTGCTGGCAGTTCCATGGAGAAGGAATGACAAATAGTTGTAATATTGCTGTAATCCCCATTGCAAAATTCAAACAATAAAGGACAAAGAATCATGAAAATGTGCATAGGAAGGAGTCTGAAGAAGGGTCTCGACCCGAAACGTCACCCATTCCTTCTCTCCAGAAATGCTGCCTGCCCTGCTGAGTTACTCCAGCATTTTGTGTCTGTGAAAATGTGTGTTGTAATGTAACAAGGAAAGGGAGATGTGTAGGAAGGAACTACAGATGCTGGTTTACATCAAAGATAGACACAAAATGCTGGAGTAACTCAGCGGGACAGGCAGCATCTCTGGAGGGAAGGAATGGGTGACGTTTCAGGTCGAGACCCTTCTTCAGACTGAAAGGAAGATAGTTTACTATTTCTTGAACTGAAGCATTTGGAGCTTGATAACATAGTGTCGGCACCTCTACAGCTGACACATTACATGTAGCTGAAAAACGGCAACATATGTCCAAACTCATTTTAATGTAAAATTATAGACTGAAGTCCTTTAGCCTTAGGCTGATAAACGAGAGAGTCACCTAATATAAATACATATAGTGGAGTGTTCACATTCTGTGAATTGAACAGGTAAGTTGGAATTGTTTGGTCTTGGTTATTTTCTGGAAAGTGTGGCACGGATTTTGTGGAGAAATCTCTCGATGGATTAGCCAATGCATAGGTTTTTTTTTAAAGCATGGGATATAAAGTTTACGTTGATAGCTGAGGCTAACTATGTCAAACTTTCAAGTCACTCTGCAAAAATAGCTGATAGTACCAAAATGAAAATGGCCTGAGGTAAACACTTGTCATTGCTTTGCAAATGACAAGCACGAGGGTTTAAAAAGCATGAGGGTTATACAATGGACTGATGGTCTGTTTTGCCAAGTAACTGTCTTGTCAATAGAGATGGAAAATTCAGTCTAATGGTGACAAGCCACAGTGCAAGTTCTGTAATTCTTGGCTTCAGTAAACGTGCTGATGACATGTTAATATCTTTCTTTAAAATATAAAAGTGTATCATCACCTAGTTTCTCTGTTTGTATCCCTTCATTGTCACGTCCACAGTCAATAATGGACCATCATGGTCTCCACCTTTCTTGAATCATACCATTCTGTCTTCTGTACCATTTCATACCTCTAGCTTCCCTCTCCCCTGACTCTCAGTCTGAGGAAGGATCTCAACCTGAAATGCCACCTATTTTTTTTCTCCAAGATGTTACCTGACCCCCTGAGCTACTCCAGCATTTTGTGTCTATCATCACCTCATTAGTTGGATACAGTAGTAGATAACTAGTTAGCAGTAAATGGAGACATAAAATTGAGAAGAGATGAAATAATACAATCCAAATTAAAACAAAACATTATTAAAATGTAACTTACTTTGATGTATAAATCTGGGATGAAAATTGATGGGGTTGCCTTTTACTGAAGATATCACTTCTATTAGCTGTAAGAAGCAAAACACAATGCAAATAAATGGCAGATAACAAAGTAACAACAAATTTAGAATTAATAGACTGCAACATTTGATCATGCAATATCCCTTTTATGACATAAATTATAGTGCATAGCATCAATTGATATTTATTGTCATGTTGTATACTATACTTTAGCATGTGATTAGTTTACACAAAATGCTAATTATTCATGAAAAAATGTCATTAAAAACTGGAAAGACATAGTCCAGAGCCATCCTTCAAGAATTTGCAATTATAAATGATTGCAAACTTAATTTTTAAAGAGATTTTAATCTTACTTGATACCTGGGGATTAAGGTAATGTTTAGGGCTATGTCTGTAGATATTTTGGATTTTACGTTTAATTAAGTGTTTGCTAATGATTCATTTGACAACCACCTATAAATACTGTCCCGTGTCTGTACTGAGAGACTCATTATTTTGAAAGCTCATTTCCAATGCCATTTTAATTTCAAACACACTTTGCAGTTGTGCAACGAATTACGAGTGTGCAAATATCAATCCAAAAGGTGACCTTTGGAAATATCTTTGGTTGAATAAAATATGGCAGTGATCAATGGCATTTGTAAGGTAACCCTGTTATTACAGCGTCAGTATCATCATCACAAAAAACTTGAGAGATTAGAACATATGGCATAATGATAATCAAAAGTTGACACCTGTAACTAAGATATGGTAGCCTTTTGTTCTCTGGCCACTGGCACCGTTCCTACCTGCTTCAAGCATGCGGTGGTCCAGCCCCTCCTGAAAAAACCTAACCTCGACCCCACCTTGCCAAGCAACTACAGACCTATTTCAAAACTGCCTTTCCTTTCAAAAGCCCTTGAAAAGGTAATTTTAAGTCAACTTATGCCTTACCTTCACCAAAATACTATCTTGGAAACTTTACAATCAGGTTTCAGGGCCTACCACAGCACAGAGTCTGCCTTGTTGAAGGTACATAATGACCTACTTCTCACCATTGACTCCGGCGACTGTGCAATCCTGCTCCTTCTCGACCTCAGCGCAGCATTTGATACTGTCGACCACACCATCCTAATTGACCGTCTCCGGTACGGGGTTGGTATTGATGACACTGCCCTGAGCTGGTTCATCTCCTACCTCAAAGGTAGGAGTTTCTCTACTAACATAGGCAACTCTTTCTCCTCCCCAGCTAGCCTCTGCTGCAGGGTTCCACAAGGTTCCATCCTTGGCCCCATTCTCTTCTCCCTGTATATGCTCCCCTTAGGCCAAGTCATTCAAAGGCACGGCATTTCCTTCCATTGCTATGCAGACGATACACAACTCTATCTCCCCTGAAGCCCAAAAAACGATCAAATCTGCTTAACCTTATCCGCTGCCTCGAGGATATAAAGTGTTGGATGGCCCAGAACTTCCTCCAACTAAACAAGAGTAAGTCTGAGGTCATCCTTCTCGGCCCCTCGGACTCAATCAAAATGATAGCAGGCAGCCTTGGAAACCTTACCCCATTATTCAAACCTCAAGTCAAAAACCTTGGCGTGATATTTGACTCAGCATTGAAATTTGACAAACAAGTCAATGCCGTGGTAAAAGCTAGCTTCTTCCAGCTTCAGACGATAGCTAAAATAAAACAATTCCTCCAGTTTGATGACCTCGAAGAGATCATCCACACATTTATCTCCTCCCGCCTCGATTACTGCAACTCCCTTTACACTGGCATCAGCCAATCTTCCCTGTCCCGCCTGCAACTGGTCCAAAACGCAGCAGCGAGACTCCAGACGGGCACCCGAAAAAGGGACCACATCATCCCGATTTTGGCCTCTCTCCACTGGCTCCCTGTGCGGTTCTGAATAAATTTCAAGATTCTTCTTTATGTCTACAAAGCCCTTAACGGGCTTGCCCCCACCTACATCAAAAGTCTGCTTACCCACCACACCACCTCCAGGTCCCTCAGATCGGCCGACTTGGGGTTACTGAACATCCCGCGGTCTAGGCATAAGCTCAGGGGCGACCGCGCCTTCGCGGTTGCAGCTCCTAGACTGTGGAACAGCATCCCTCTTCCCATCAGAACTGCCCCCTCCATCGACTCTTTTAAGTCGAGACTTAAAACTCATCTTTACTCTCAAGCCTTTCTCGACGTCCTCTGAGGGAGGGCTATATGTATGTATTTATGTATGTACTTAATCTATGAACCAATGTTGTATAATGTTAATACCTCCACCAATGTAAAGCACTTTGGTCAACAAGAGTTGGTTTTTAAATGTGCTATAGAAATAAAAGTGACTTGACTTGACTTGACTTTTGTGAATATGAAGCATATCTACATAGTTCGCTGCTTCTTCATATTTACCTTTTCAATAAACTACTATATTTTTGCTGCCTTTGCAAAATATATCATTTACACCATTGTCACAGCAAAACGATGGATCAATGAGCAAAAAACAAAAGCTGAAGAAAACTTGGCAGGTCAGGCAGTATCTGAGGAGGAAAATGGGCAGGCGACGTTTTGGGATGGGTCCCTTCTTCAGACTGATCAGGTTAGTTCGGAGTTGAAGAGAACAGTGTGGAGAGAGTTTGGAACTCATGGTAGAGGCAGAAGATACTTTGGTGAGTCCATGTGTGATATAATGTACAGAACTGAAATCTGGGAAGTGGGATTATCCTGAACAGAAACACATACAAAGGATGTGAGGTGTCAGGAGACATGAGGGCGAGAGGTGCGCGATGGGTAAGGTAGGACCTTAACAATAATCATCTCAAAATATAATTTTCTGATAGGATTATAATGCACACATTTACCTGATAATATTAAAGATGAAAAGGCTATGCCTGCAAATCTCAACAAATTCATATTGCTATGCATGGACCACCATGTACTGTATACCTTTGGTGACGTGAAAATTATGGGCTGGATAGCTTCCTTTTGTGTTGCAACCTTCTGATCCTATGACTTTTGTTTCCAGTCTGCAACTCAGAGCAGACCTTCTGAGGAAGGATTCCAAACCGCAATAGCATTTTTGTTATTTTCCCCTTTGTTATCAGACTTCTGAATGGTTCTTCCATAAGCTATGGTAGAGTCCTGATTTTCTAACCTCATTGCAATCATTGGACTTTAACTCTGGAACTGTTATGCTTACAATGCTGATATTCTGCCCTCTGGTAATTTTCCCTTTGCTTTGTCTTTTGTACTTGTGTTTGGCTTGATTATATTCATGTACAGTATTATCTAATTTGTTTGGATAGCATGCAAACAAAAATCTTTTCCACTGTATCTCGGTCACGTGACAATAATTATGTAAATCTAAATCTGTCCATTCACTGTGTGAAAGTTGTATGGCTTGCTGTTCCTCCAGTCTTTCCATTTTTTTGTTCAACACCTCCTGAAACATGCACCAAGAGAGATCACCATGCTACCTATCTGCAAAAGACCTGCCCAAGTTGTGCAGCAGTAAAAATAATTTTCTCTCCCATGTGTAAGGAGGACATTACCAATTGGTAAATGGAGAGGGTGAGCTGACCCGGTGAATAAATAAAGACCCTTCTATCTAACAAATGTAGTGGTTCTTAAACCAATGACTTCTGATTTGATTTATCACTCTGCAGCACATAGTAAATAAATGCAAATATCAACCTGGGACTAATAGTAAACATACCTGGATTGGAGAGGTGTTCCAAGGTTGTTGTTGTAAGCTCACTGATGCTCATTGACTCTGATTTGTCTGAAAAGAAAACATTAACTTTTACTGCACATTGAATAAACAGTCGTGTACAGGGCTGCTGAATAAACAGCGGCGTATTGGACTATTGAATAAACAGCAGTGCGTAGAGTTGTGAAGCAACAAAGTCTACAGAAAGACTGAAAGAAACTTTCAGTTTAAAGGACAATTTTTACTTCCATTTAAGACACCTGAAATGTGTAAACAAATATGAATTCCTCTCTTTTCATGAGCTTACCTTTATGTTTAATTTGCTCTTTATTTTTCACATATTTTGAAGGCAGGATAACAAGAAAGTGGCAATATAAATATATCTTTAAGCATTACTTTCACTCTTCCCCTTCCATTTACAAAGTTGTCTTCTGAATTTAATTTTTTCTCATTTATCTCACCAGAAGAATTCACCTAAAATACATTTATAATAATTGGTTGCATATGAGATTAATAATGTAGCAGAAAAGAATCCAAATTAGTGTAATTTTACTTATTGTCTAAAGCTCTGAATTCAATATATTCGCTTTTCCCGTTGTCTACTTGCACAATTGTAAATACCCACAGATATTTTTTTATGAATTCTCTCATTTATCTGTTCTAACATCAAAAGAATCATGGAATACTGAATTCATGCCATACTGCATACCATTCATATATTCTATGGTATACAGGTTATGTTTTTGGAGTTACAATGAACCGCAGATGTTGGTTTACATTTAAAAAACACACAATATGCTGGAGTAACAGTAGGTCAGGCAGCATCTCTGGAGGGCATGGGTAGGTAACATTTCAGGTCGGGACCCTTTCTACAGACTGATTTGGAGTAATCTTCCGCAGAGCTTAAAACAGGCTGTGCTACTTTTTTTGCCATGTATTCATTGTATTTATTAAACAGGGCAAAATATGGGCAGAAATATGTCAGAAATTGGGGCAAAAGATCAAAGAAATCATAATAAAATCCAGAAGCAATCACTTACAATCCTAAGCTGTGATTTTTGCCTTTAGGGCTTCTCTTTGGCAGAAGAATCAAAGGAACACCAAATAAATTGGAGCAATGGCTGTTTATCCCATTATTTCAGAGTTTTGGCAGCTCTTCTGCTGACGGTCTGGAAAGCAAGTTAGAGAACACCTGCAGATATGCCTCAAAGCAGTGGATTACTCCAGTCACTGGCACTGTGCAGGTAAGTAAGTAAATCGCGGGTCAAAATGCTAACGGAGGAAGAACTCAACCGAAGAATTGGAGTAACAATAAATTGGCCAAGTCTCAATTTTGCAAAACTGGTTCATAATGCTTTCAATGGGGAACATAAAAATATTTCACAACATGGACGATAGCCATTTAGCCCAGCACACCTGGCTAACTCTCTGAAATGCTATCCAGTTAATCTATGTAGCCACTTCTAGCTTAAAAGCTTGCTTGATTCTACATGTACATCTGAGTCTGATAAAACTGCCAGGATGTGGAATGTCCTGTGTTTAAAAAGAAATAAAATCCAAATCTCTCTCATCATTCTTTGGTGATAATCTTATTTCACAAATTACAAGGAAGGGATTAAAATTCATAACCTGTGTCCCCTTTATCTTTTAACATAGGCTGCACGCTATCATACCTGTGCACGATTAAATCCGTTCAGCATTCTCTCTTTGCTTTTATAAAATTTAATCAATGATTTCCTGCCTTTAAATGGCTGTTTGGCATATATTTTCAATCCAGTATTTGGGCATAACATTGACTGGTCCACCATTACATAGTCGTACAGCATGGAAACAGGCCCTTCGGCCCAACTTGTCCATACCGCATCTAACCTAGTCCCATTTGCCTGTGTTTTGCCCATATCACTCCAAACCTTTCCTATCCATGTACCTGTCAATTCAATTCAATTCAATTCAATTCAACTTTAATGTCATTGTACAAATACTGAGTATGGGTACAACGAAATGCAGTTTTGCGTCAGTCCGTAGTAGTAGTGCAATATAGAAATTTAAAAAAAAAAGAGGATACAGAATAATCAAAAATACAGAATAATTAACAATGGGGACGGAGGGACCGGAGGAATCTATCGGCGGGACTCCGAGTTCAGCAATGCGACGGTATAATTGTAGAAGCTGTTCCTCATCCTACTGGTACGAGACCTGAGGCTCCTGTACCGCCTCCCTGATGGGAGGAGGGCAAACAGTCCATGGTTGGGGTGGGAGGGGTCTTTAATGATCTTCCCAGCCCGTTTCAGACACCGTTTTCGGTGGAGGGCATCCATGGCAGGGAGCGGGGCACCGATGATGTGCTGCGCGGTTTTCACCACCCGTTGTAGTGTGGTGAAAAGACACGGTCCAAGTGTCTTTTCAATTCTTTTATGGTATCTGCTTAACTACTTTCTCAGGAAGCTCATTCCAGATACCCACCACCCTCTGGAAACTGCTTGGTATTACTTTCCATTGATGTCACTGTGGTTTATACACTGGGTGACTGGTCTACAATGCAGTTTTATAACTGGTCAGTGAGTTGAAAAATGATGCAATTTTAGGGTAAAATCAGGTTAGAGTGCGACAGTGAAAAATGAAGAGACATCACTAATCATAATAGGTGAAGACTTCCGCAGAAGTGTTGGAAGGGGAATTATAAGAACACAACTTTTCAATGCACCGAGACACAAAATGGTTTGCTGTATCTGATTGTCCATCACTGCACCCAAGGTGTTTTGATTACCAATTAAGAAGTGTGCCCCTTTCTAGATCTTATTAATTTGGAAATAGGGACTTTGAGCAGACACTTTGTTTTATATAGAGAGTAGTGAGAACCTGGAACACGATACCAGGGGTGGTGGTGCAAGCAGATACAATAGTGGTATTTAAGAGGCTTTTAGATAACACATGGATATGCAGAGAATTGAGGAATTGGATCACAAGCAGGCAGAGATTAGTTTAACTGGGCACCATGTTCATTGTAACTCTACTTCAACATACTGGTGCATATGAGAATAAACTCGACTGAACTAAAATTACTAACAAAAAAAATGGCTAATGTAGACCTTTAAAATGCAGATCTTAACTTCCATTTCTGTCTGTTCATGCCACAGATGTATACAAATTCTGAGCAGAGAGAGTTTGATGCAATCGTCTTATGCTGGTTAATTTCCAGATGGCTTGTTCTTAGTTCTGCTGTAAAAGAGTGCATTGAGCAAAGAGGGACCTTGCAGTAATAGTTGCATCATCTGAACTGGACCACAGTTTAGAGTACTTAGAAGCAAAGTGGTGGAAATTCTTTCCTTGACCCATTTTCAAATGTCATCGATAGGCACGAGTGAAGTGCCGGAAGACTGGAGAGTGACTGGTGTTTTGATATTATTTAGGAAAAGTTGTAAGGAAAAGCTGGGAACTACAAACCGGTGAGTATAACATTAATAGTGGGCAGGATATTGGGGGGTATTCCAAGAGATAGGATCTACAAGCTAAAGGTTAATTAGGGCTAGTCAGCATGACTGTAGAGTTGAAGAAGTGACAAAGAAGATTCATGAGGACTGTGAAGAAGATATTGTCTACCTGGGCTTCAGCAAGGCCTTTGACAAGGTGCCGTATGTTAGGCTGGTCTGGAAGGTTACATCACATGGTATCCAGGGCGAGCTAGCCAATTGGATACAAAATTGGCCCTACAGTAGAAAACAGAGGGTGGCGATAGAGGGTTGCTTTTCTCGACTGGAGGCCTGTAATAAGCGGTGTTCCACAAGGATTGGTGCTGGGACCACTGTTGTTACTTAAATTAATGATCTGGATGAGAATGGAGGTGGCAAGGTTAATAAGTTTGCAGATTACACTAAAATCAGTGGTATAGTGGACAGTGATGAAGGTTATCCAAGATCACAACAGGACCATGCTCAACTGGGCCAATGGACTGAGAAATGACAGATGGAGTTTAATTTACATAAATGCGAGGTATTGCATTTTGATAGGATAAACCACAGCAAACCTTTTGCAGTAAATGGTAGGGTCTTCGGGAGTTTTGTAGAACAGAGAGACCAGGGGCTGCAGTTCCATGGAGGTGGACAGAATAGTGAAGAAGGCTTTTGGCATGCTTGCCTTCATCAGTTACAGTATTGAGTGCTTAGTTTAGTTTGGAGATATAGCACAGAAACAGGCCCCTCGGCCCACTGAGTCCCCTCCTCACACTAGCAGTATCCTACACACTAGGGACAATTTACAATCTTTACGAAGCCAATTAACCTACAAGCCTGTACGTCTTCGGAGTGTGGGAGGAAATCAGATCACGTGGGGAAAACTAATGCGGTCACAGGGAGAAATTCTGTACAAACTCTGTACAGGCAGCACCCGTAGTCAGGATCGAACCTGGGTTTCTGGCGCTGTAAGGCAGCAACTGTACCGCCTCTGCACCCGTAACTTGAGTTAGGTTGTCATGTTACAGCTGTACACGACATTAGTAGGGCCATACTTGGAGCACTATGTGCAGTTCTGGTCACCCAATGATAAAGAGAATGTCATTACATTGAAGGGGGTGCAGAACAATTTACAAGGATATTACCAGGTGTGGAGGGTTTGAGCGATAAGGAGAGGTTGCACAAGCTGGAGCGGAGGAGACTGAGGGGTGACCTTATATAGGTTTACAAAATCACTTGCGACACAGATAAGGAAAACAGCCACGGTATTTTCCCCAAGAGTAAGGGAGTCAAAAACTGGAGCGCAAAGTTTAGGGTGAGAGGAGAAAGATTTAAAAGGGACCCGTGGGGCAACCTTTACACACAAAGAGTTGTGCATACATGGAATGAGTTGCCAGAAGAAGCGGTGGAGGCAGGTATAATTATAACATTTAAAAGACACTTAGACATGGATATGAAAGGTTTGGAGGGATATGGGCTAGGCATAGGTAAATGGAACTACCACTGTTAAAGCAGCTTGCTCGGCACGGACAAGAGGGGCCGAAGGGCCTATTCCGTGTTGTACGATTAGTTTGCATGATTTATATCCTAGCTCTGGAATGGGTCAATCATTATATTCCAACACAACTGACCTCCTGATTGTGCAATCAACATTCAGATTTTAATCATATATCTGGTGGTTTAAATTCATTATACAACAGTGAAGTATTTTTGTCTGGTGCCAACAACCTCTGATTAACCTTTAATAACAAAGACATGCATTGTACCTGTGGAAACTTGTCCAACTAGCTCTGCTGCTAATAATTCTTTGAAAAGATTTTTACATTTTTTTACTTCCCTTTTCTCAATAAAGGAACAAATTGGATAGAAAATTGGCTGGGTAATCGGAGGGTGTAGGCAGTAGGTTGTTTTTGTGATTGGAAGCCTGTGACCACAGGTTACACGAGTCATTATTAGGAACTTTACTGTTTGTTATATATTGGAAAGACACAAAATGCTGGAAAAATGTGGCATTTCGGATCGGGACCCTTCTTCGGACTGAAGAAGTGTCCCAACCAGAACTGTCATCTCTCCTTGTTCTCCAGGGATGCTGCCTGACCAGAGGAGTTACTCCAGCATTTTGTGTCTTTTCTTCATAAACCAGCATCTGCAGTTCCATATATATTATGCACAGAAAACATGGATGCTAGTAGTGCTACAGGATGATATTGATCAATTGGTAAGAAGGGCAGGGCAATGGCAGATGGAATTTAATCCTGATAATTATGAGGTGATGCTTTTTAAGTCATTCGCAATCAATGCTAGAGCACTAGAAAGTATTGAAGAAGAGAGGCGTTGTTTTTACAAGTCTAAGGATCTCTGAAGGTGGCAGTACAGGTAGATTAAATGTTTAAAGTGGCATATGGGATAATTGCCTTCATCAGCCCAGCATGAAACATTAGTGCAGGCACAGCTGTATAAAACCTTGATTAGACCACAAATGAATACTGTGTGTAGTTTTAGTTGCCATATCGATGGAGGAAGACGAAATTCACTAAGCTGTGGCCTGGGATGATAATTTATAAAGAGAGACTGGGGTGGAGGAATCTGAGGAGGGTTCCTGATAAAGGTATACATATTATGAGCAGTATAGATAAGTAGGTTAAGCAGTAAAATAAAATTTCCCTGCAGCAGAGATGTCTAAAACCAGAGGGCAGTGGTTTTAGGTGTGAGGTAGAAAGTTTAGAAGGGATCTGTGGAACCACTTTCTTTACCGGAGGATTGTTGCGATCTGGAAGCCACCGCTAACGAGGGGGGTGGAAACAGAGACTTCCACAACATTTGTATCTGCTTGGTCCCTTGAATCACCGATGCATTGAAAACATAAGACAAGTGCAGGAAAATTGAATTAGCATAGATTAGTACTTGATGTTCAGCATGGATATGGTGGCTGAAAAGCTTGTTTCTGTGTTGGTTGACTATGATTTGCCGTATCCAGCGAGACAGACACATTTATCATTTTTTAATCAAATTGTGAAAAGAAATAACCATAATAATTAATCATCTACGGGTATGTATAAAAATGACAACAACACCGTATTGGACGCATCTTTCGATATCCCAACATCCATAAATGTCTACTGGTTCCACTGTTTGTATCCTTGCACCCCGGTTGTTAGTACATCTTCCCCAGCCAACAATGGGCCATTATGGATTCCACCCAAAAGTCATCTGTTGCCAGCCCTGATTTACTGTGAAATTAGACACAAAAAGCTGGAGTAACTCAGTGGGACAGGCAGCATCTGGAGAGAAGGAATGGGTGACGTTTTGGGTTGAGCCCTTCTTCATGTCACCCATTCCTGTCCTGTCCTGCTGAGTTACTCCAGCTTTTTGTGTTTACCTTCGGTTTAAACCAGCATCTGCCGTTCCTTCCTACACATACCTGATTTGCTCAGGCCTTTTCTCACCTCCAATCACCGCTGCCCCCTCTCTATCTTGGAATGGAATACTTTATTGTCTTGCAGACACAATGTATACAAATAGCAGCCACCTACGGCACTGACAAAGTTACAAAGCACGCCGGCTAGTCCCCCCCCCCCCCCCCCGGGTTTCCGACCCGAAACGTCAGCTATTCCTTTTCTCCAGAGATGCTGCCTGACCCGTTGAGTTACTCCAGCATTTTGTGTCTATCTTTGGTATAAACCAGCATCTGCAGTTCCTCCCTACACATCCAATAATGTATTACAGCCAATTAGTTACTAATGCCAACTGCCAATTGCACATTGAAAACTTTCACAGATGGTCATGTGATAGTAACCCAATCATTTGCTTCAGTGATGTGCTTTGGACAAATATTGACCAAGACACTGGGGGGGGGGGGGGGGGAGTTTCATCCTTCATTGCCTGCCAAAGAGTAGCGGCAATATTTTATAGAATCTTGCAACAAGGGAGGCCATTCTTCCCATTGATCCTGCATTGCCTCATTGAAAACACTATCCAATTTGTCCCACTAATCTGCTCTTCAAGTCAGGTTGAATTGGTCGTCATAGACAATTATGGTAAGGTACAGGTGTAACAAAAATCTTGCTTGTAGCAGCATCACAAGCACATGAACTCAAACGCATAACATACATTATATATAAATGATGCATAAAATTCTGCAACTGTAAAAAGAAAAAAGACTGTGCATAAAAACAAGACATTAGTGCACGTAATCCAATGCTTATATTGTCTTTATATATGTAGTGTCACCTATTGGAAATTACTAGCTAATTTGTACTCCAGATTTCAAACAGTGCATTCCAGATCATAATAGCACAGTTCTGCTTGTAGATCCAGGTTTGAGATTTCTGCTTGTCTCATATTTGAGTCATTTGTTAATTATCTCAAACCTGGATCCTCTGGTTAACAGGCTTCTGCCAAATGGAATAGGTCTTCCTTATTTACTCTAACAAAAACTTTTGTGATTTTGAACAGCTCAGCAACGTTCATTCATAGCATTCTTTCCTCTTATGGCTAACAATCTCATCTTTTTTATTCAACCTCAACCCCCTCATTCCTGGGATCATTCTGACTAATCACATCACCAAAGGTTTTGATATTCTACCCAAAATGTGTTGCCCAGATTGACAACCAACCTGCCATAAAGTGCCCACAAGAAAATGGAAGCCTGGCTTGCCCTGTGTAGACCTGCCCCAGGCATCAACTCCAGTTCCCCATTGGCTCCTAAGCCTCAATCTTAAAAAAATGTATCTACTTCCTCTTTATATACCTCCAGTCATCTAGCCTCCACAACCCTGTAGGCTAGAGAATTCCAGAGGTTCACCATTCTCTGCACAAAGAAAATGGTATAAAAATGTTCATGAAACAGGTAGCCAGGATGCTAACGCTACCATTTTTTAATATAATTCCTTGTTCTCCATCATCATGTTTCTCTGATATTTATGACTGTTTTCTCTTCGGTTTCCTCCGGTTTGTAGGTTAATTTGCTTGGTATAAATGTAAATTGTCCCTCGTGTGTGTAGGATCGTGTGAATGTACGGGGATTGCTGGTCGGTGCAGACTCGGTGGGAACTAAAATTAAAATGGAGCACTTTTTGGCTTCACATACTTCAGAGTTTTGCTTTCTGTGATGTTAATTTTGTTTCTTTCTCCACAATGGCAGCATTTTTTGATTTTATTATTGTTTTTTTCTCAATGTTCACCCCACCACTCACCTACACTGTCCTTCACTCATAGATCAGGGAGTTTATTCAAGCACCGTTCATTCACACAGGGTTATTTTAGTAAACATGAGTTCATGAGTTCAAAAGTCATATGAGCAGAAATAGGCAATTTGTCCCATCGGCTCTGCTTCACTATTCAATCATGGCTGATCTACCTTTCCCTCTCAACCTCATTCTCCTGCCGTCTCCCCATAACCCTTGGCACCCTCACTGATCGCTCACCCAAGCACCAGGGACAATTTATAGTGGCAAATTACCCCACCAACCCGCACATCCCTGACATGTAGGAGGAGGCGTGGAGCACCTGGAGGAAACCTTTGGGGTCAAGGATTAATGTGCCAACTCCACAAGGACAGTAGAGAACAGGATTGAACCTAGGTCGCTAGATCTGTGATGCAGTAGCTGTTAGCTTGTGCCACTGAGCCACTCTAAATTCAATGCTCAACTACCAACAAACAAATAACAAAAAGCATTACAAAGAACATTGAACTGAACAGCACAAGAACAGGCCCTTCACCCCACAATGTCTGTGCCAAACATGATACCAAGACCATCTCATATCCACCTGTATGTAACCCATATCCCTCCATTCCCTGCGATTACATATGCCAATCCAAAACTCTCTTAAATGCCACTATCGTATCTGCTTCATTTCTTGGTCAGCATGGATGAATTGTGCCAAAGGGCTGGTTTCCATGCTGTGTGACTCTATGAGGTTTTATTATCCATATACTGTAAATGAAACATTTACATTTAATGGTTTGCATTATTGCAGAGACAAATTCAGTTGTGGCATTCAAAAAGGATCTCCATAAATATATGACGGGAAATAATTTGCAAGACTGTGAGAGGAGCACAAAAGGACAAAGTGCTGGAGTAACTCAACAGCTCAGGCAACATGTCTGGAGAACATGGATAGGTGACATTTTAGGTTGAGACCAATCTTCAGACTGTGTAGCAGGGAGAAGAGAAGAAAGCACCCTGCCACACAGGGGAGAGGCAGGACAAAGCGCGACAGACTGCGGTAGGATAAAAATTGTTTATTCTATAATTACATTTCCCACAGCAAACTTTACCAGACCCCTTCACTCTCATGTGCGCCTACCCCCAATTTTAAAATCTAAGCACTACAAATGTTAAGTGATGAGGTATATCACAAACATTACATTTCCACAACTTAAAACATATCATAAAAAATTGAGCTGAAAAAAAAGTGAAAACAAATAAGCCAAGGAATGTACATTTCCCACATCTCCCCCCTCCCCCCCTCTACTTTCAGTCTGAAGAAAGGTTCTGACCCAAAACATCACCTTCAGACTTTAGAGATACAGCGCGGAAACAGGCCCTTTAGCCCACTGAATCCGTGCTGACCATTAGGGACAATTTATAATTTAATAGGGACAATTTATAATTTACAGTAGCCAATCACCTACAGATCTATACATCTTTTACGTGTGGGAGGAAACCGGAGCACCGGAGAAAACCCACGCGGTCACAGGGAGAATGTACAAACTCCGTACAGACAGCACCCATAGACAGGATCGAACCCGGGACTCTGGCGCTGTGTGGCAGCAACTCTACTGCTAGTGGCACTGTAGCGCTCCAGTTCCTTTTCTCCAGAGATGCTGCCTGGCCAGCTGAGCTGCTCCAGCACTTTGCGTCTCTCTCAACATATTTACCTACACTGTTGTTGCAAATGTTGTAAATACCAGCAGGAGCAAAGATTCAATTCAGCTTGGCAAAACTATTTTCCTGACTTTGGCACGCCTGAAGTCTTAGGTCTCTTGCTGAATAAATTCTCCACGCCACAGTTTTGTAGTGTCACGATTTGTGAATGAATTTTATTATGAATTCAGTTCTTTAACATGTGTTTTTCTCTCCAAAGGGTGAAAAGGTTGAAATGTCATGTCTGATGGGGTTTTTTAGCCAATTTTCCTATTTGGGATTGGCAAGCTGTACTTCCACTTTTGTAAATGATGCCGTGGTCAGGCGTTTGAGCTTGTGGTGGATTGTCACACAATGAGGATTCAGGAGCTAATGTGTCAGGGAATGATATGTTCAAGGTATGAGTCATTGAATTTACTGAATAGATAGTTACTCGCAGTAAATGCACTGGGTTGCAAGTTGCAACACTTTACAAACCGCACTTGTATTCTACCTGACGTATTGTTTCACAAAGGGGAACGTGCATTAGGGGCAGCCACAAATCCTTTCTCACAAACTGATTTTGGATGTAGAATCCAAAACTAGTTTTGTGAAAAGTAATTTTGGATTCTCACAATTAGAATGCGGCACCAGTACTTTTAAAGGCAGTGAATGTTTGACAGTTTGGCAGTGAAAATATTTGGACAGGCACATGGATAGGAAAAGTTCCGAGGGATATGGGCTAAACGCAGGAAGGTGGGATTTGTGTAGTTGGGGATCTTGGTCGGCATGGGCAAGTTGGGCCGAAGGGCCTGTTTCCATGCTCTATGATTCTATGACACTATATGATCATTAACAGCATCTCCCCCTCACTCACAGGTGCACCTTAAGGTTGCGTGCTTAACCCCCTGCTCTACTCTTTTTACACCCATGACAGTGTGGCTGAGCACAGCTCCAATGCTATCTATAAATTCACCGACGACACCACCTGGTTGGCTGAATCATTGAAAGTGTTGAGTACAAGGGAGAGATAGAATACCTGGTTGAGTGGTGCCACAACAACAACCTCTCACTTAACATCAACAAAACCAAGGAGCTGATTGCTGACTTCAGAAAAGGGAAGGTGGAAGACCACACACCAGTTTTATTGGTGGGAAAGCGGTGGAGAAAGTTAGCAGCTTCAAATTCCCAGGGGTTAAACTAGGCGTTAAACATCTTGGATGACCTCTTCTGGACCCAGCACATAGATGCTAGCACGTAAATATCACAGCAGCACCTCTACTTTCTTAGAAGTTTAAAGAGCTGATGGTATGTCTCTGAATACTCCAACAAACGTTTTACAGATGTACTGTGGTATCCTGACTGGTTGCATCATGGCCTGGTACAGCAGTTCCAAAGCACAGGAACGCAAGAGGCAGCAGAGAGTAGTGGACTCAGCCCCGTACGTCTTGGGCACAGCCCTCCTCTCCCTCTAAAGCATCTACGCGAGGCGCTGCCTCAAGAAGACGACATCTATCCTCATCGATCCCCACCATCCAGGCCTTGCCATTTTCTCACTGCTACCGTCAGACAGGAGCTACAGAAGTCTGAAGTCCCACACCACCAGGTTCAGGAACAGCTACTTTCCCCCAACTCTCATGTTCTTGATCCAACTAGCGCAACCATAACCCCACTTTGCCAATGGAACACTATGTACTTGTATTTGATCTTTTTCTTCTTTTTTTTTGCGCTAAAGTTTTTTTTTCCAGAATTGTCTCACTTTTAGCATTTATGAATAATTTTTAGTTTAGTTTAGTTTATTGTCATGTGTACCGAGGTACAGTGTAAAGCTTTTTGATGCGTATACTCCAGTCAGTGGAAAGACTAGACATGATTACAATCAAGCTCCCCACAGTGTACAGATACAGGATAAAGGGAATAGTGTTTAGGTCAAAATAAAGTCCAGTAAAGTCTGATTGAAGACAGTCCAAGGGTCTCCAATGAGGTAGATGGTAGTTCAGGACCGCTCGCTAGTTGTTGATAGCATGGTTCAATTGCCTGAAGAAACTGTTCCTGAATCTGGAAGTATGCGTTTTCACACTTCCGTACCACTTGCCTGATGGGAGAGGGGAGAAGAGGGAGTGACCAGGGTGAGACTGGTCCTTGATTATGCTGGTGGCCTTGTCGAGGCAGTGTGAAGTGTAGATGGAATCAATGGAAGGGAGGTTGGTTTGTGTGATGGTCTGGGCTGCGTCCATTGTATCTGTGCCTCACTGTACTTAAGCGTACACCAATAAACTTAAACGAATCCTGCTATTCCCACCACCTCACCATATCCTGGTAAATCCTGCAAACTTTTATCCTTAAAAGGATTTATTCTTTTGAATTCATATGCTTCCTTTGGAATACTGCAATTTTATCTGCCTCTGCCACTATCCCTGGAAGCGCAGGTTATAAGAGCATTAATATATGTGCCTTATGGGCCGGTTCCACTTAGGCGATTTTTCAGGCGACTGCTGGTGATTGTCAAGTTGCCGGCTGTCGCCTGAAAAACCGGCAACTGGAACGGCGACTGTCAGAGTGGAACACACATACACACACACACAAACACATTGCTTCCTTCACCAGCCCGTTATGCAGGCGGGGCACAGGGCAAATGGGGGGAGCACTGTCTGAGTGAAATTCACACTGTGCAAAGCCAAGGTAATACAGACACACACCGCAATGAACAGGAAGGTTGGCGCTGTAATTAAGAAGCTAAAAAGCACAGTGTACGGTAAGTCCTTTAAAAGAGGGGGCGAGAGGGGGGAGAAGGGGGAGAGAGGGGGGGAGAAGGAGTGGAGACAACTTTTAAGAAGCCAGAGATACATGGCTGTGAAGCTCGGCAGACATTAACATTACCAATCGGTTATCCTTGGTTCTGAAACCTACTGCTGACGTTTTTTTTCCCCAATGAGCCAATGAAATTCACCGGTCAGCACCGGCCACAACCTATGAGAACCTAGGAGAACCTTTGACCTCCTGGCAACCCACTAGGACCTCCTGGCGACCCACCTACGGCACGAGAATTCTTGCTACTCTCCATGGCGGCTTCATTCTAGCCGCCACTAATCTTTCAACATGTTGAAAAATTTGCGCCGACCATAATGAGGCCGCGACCAGTTCCCAGAATGCAAGAACTCCTCACGACCATGAAGGCGACTCCCCGGCAACCACCCGCAAACATGTGGCGGCCATTCGGCGACTGCATAGTCTCCTGCAGTCGCCTAAAAAGTCACCTAAGTGGGACAGGGCATTAGGGGTAAAATAATCTGATATTTACCAAAATATACCTGGATCACTACTGGGTGGGGAGAGTTTCCCTGCAAATTATTTGGTGAAGAGAATCAGGAAATATGATTAAAAACTGAATTAATCTTGAGGGAAATAATTTAAGAATTAATTCCAGTGGAATTAAACAATGGCTTGTGAAGAAATTGCCACATTGCTTCGACTGTAGACTGCATTGAAATGTTGAAAGAGAAAATTAATAGCCACCAACTTTAAGAGCTAGGCTAATTACTGTCGAGCGCAGTGGTCTGTAGCTTTATTGTAGTCAGATTATACCCTATACAGATAGAACTTTAGATACCACCAATCCATGGGACACATCAACCCAACTGTTAGTGGATGCCGTAGAATCGTAGGATGTAGAGTTCAACAATGTAAACATGACTTTGGATGGATGCAACAGCAAAGAACATGTAGTATCTCACAGAGATAGAGGGCACATTGGAACATGTGCTACCGATTACAACATGGCCTTTATGACCACACTGCAGCAACCAGTGACGTGTACACAAAGACTATTTTTGCCTCTGATTTCAATGAATAAATATTTCTAGTACGGGCGGTGGAAGGGGAAAATTTCAAGAAGGCAGTCATAGTCATAGTGATGCAGTGTGGAAACAGGCCATTTGGCCCAACTTGCCCACACCGGCCAACATGTCCCAGCAACACTAGTCCCACCTGCCTACGTTTGGTCCATATCCATCCAAACTTGTCCTATCCATGTACCTGGCTAACTGTTTCTTAAACGTTGGGAGTTCCAGCCTCAACTACCTCCTCTGGCAGCTTGTTCCATACACCCACCACCTTTTGTGTGAAAAAATTACCCGTCAGATTCCTATTAAGTCTTTTCCCCTTCACCTTATAACGCCCCTGCCCACTTAGGAAACCTGAACGGATTTCCCCAATGTATCATCCATTTGTGATAAATGTCAATCTCAAGAAGCTACTATAGCGCACTCATTTGTTTTTTGTACAAAAATTCAAAAATTTTGGATTGAAATTTTTGAAATCTTTACAAAATTATTTAAAATAAAACTGATACCAAAAGCAGAATGGATTATCTTCGGAACAACGGAAGATAGTCCTGAACTAAATGTGTTTCAAAAGAAATTAATAGATTACGGGTTAATAACTGGAAAAAAGTTAATCCTAAAATTCTGGAAAAACGCTCCAATACCAACCATAAACATGTGGATTTCAAATATGTTTGAAACATTACACCTAGAAGAGATAAGACTCCTCCTGGCAGGTAAACCAGATCACTTCCACCTGACGTGGTCTGCATTTATAGAATTATTACAAGTATAGGGTGCAAAAGTACTTTAAAAAAAAAACCTGAGGGGATGAAAGCTGGAGAGTTGGTATATCCCATTTGCGTGATGCTTATAACAAAGTATTTGTTTTTCTCTTTTTTCCTCTTTCTCTTTTCTTTCTTCTTTAGGGTCTATCTCTTAATTCTTTCTTTTTAATTTCTTTTCTACAGGGTCTCTGTTCTTTCTTGTTGCCACGTTTTTACACCTTCACTATTTTCCTTCACTTTCTCTTTTTTCTTAATCTCAACCTTTCCTTTTTATCAGTGTAAAAAATAACGGAGTACATTAATTGTAATAAGATATACGTGATGAGTACTAATGTAATTGGTTGTAATGTAATGTACTTCTAATAAAAATTTAAAATTTTTTTTTAAAAAGGAAACCTGAACGGAAACCTCTGGAGACCTTGCGCCCCACCCAAGGTTTCCGTGAGGTTCCGTGAGGTTCCCGGAGGTTCCCGGAGGTTCCGGTCACTCTCCATGAGTCACCAGAGGTTTTGGTCACTTGCCTGGAAAGCCTCGACCAAAGAGTGAGCTGCATCTACTGATCAAAGATCCTATAGGATCTTTGCTACCAACCGCACACACACACACACACAACACATCGCGAAGGTGGGGGCCAGGGACAGCGGAGGAGTGCTGTCTGCGCGATGAAGAGGATGGTAAACGGCTGCCACAGAGCACGGTAAGAGAGAAGGACAGAGAAGGGGAGAGAAGGGGAGAGAACGGGGGGGGGGGGGGGGGGGTGTGAGAAGGAGTGGAGTTTTAAGAAGTTTAATAAGTTAGCGGGCATTTTACCTTCCGGCGGATCTTCTAGGTCCTGAAAACCAAAGATCCGATAGGATCTTTGCTGAAAAGTCCAATGAGCCAATCAAAATGGCCGGTCAGCGAAGGAGATTGCCTTCGACTGCCTGTAATTAAATAGCAACCCCACTACATAGCAACCTATTTTTAGTCGAGGCCGTTTTTTTTGTTGTTGAAATAATCGCAGGAACATAGAAGAAGCCTTGACTACGCGGAAACCACTTTCCACCATTAGGGAGAGTGACCGGAACCTCTGGGAACCTCACGGAAACCTTGGGTGGGGCGCAAGGTCTCCAGAGGTTTCCGTTTAGGTTTCCTAAGTGGGACAGGAGCTTAAAACCTATATCCTCTTGTCCTCGATTCACCTACTCTGGGCAAGAGACTCTGTGCATCTACCCTATCTATTGCTCTCATAATTTTATACAACTCTACAACTCTCCCTATAGCTCAGACCCTCTAGTCCTGGCAACATCTTCATAAGTCCGCGCTGACCAGCAATAATCCATACACTCGCACTATCCTACACACTAGGGACAATTTACAATTTTACAGAAATCAATTAACCTACAAACCTGTACATCTTTGAAGTGTGGGAGGAAACCGAAGCACCCGGGGAAAACCCACGCAGTCACAGGGAGAACGTACAAAATCCATACAGACAACACCCTGTAGTCAGATCGAACCCAGGTCTCTGGCGCTATAAGGAAGCAACTCTACCGCAGCGCCACTGTGCCGTCCCTCATCCCAAATCTTATGAAGTCAGAATATTTCTTTGCTGAGATATTCCTCATATGGGAAAATAAATGGGATGTAACAGACACAAGAATGGAATGAAATCGAACCAGGAGAAAGCTATTTAGCCCCTTAAGCCTACCCTGCTATTCAATACGATCAGGACTGATCTGTCTAAGACTTCAAGTCTTAGCCCGAGGTAATATATTCCGGAGATTCATCACCCTTACAGCCCATTCAGCCGTATTGGTCCATACCAAGTATATGTGCACCAGAATGGTATACGTGTTATGATTCATCCAGCTCCAGCATCATTCACGTCTCACCTCAATATTTTTCAGCCCAGTCTTTAAATGTATGTATCCTACTTGACTCAACTACTCACTATGCGAGCACTCTTCATTTTAGTTTAGTTTAGGGATATAGCACGGAAACAGTTTAATTTTGTTTAGTTTAGTTTAATTTAGTTAGTTTAGAGATACAGAATGAAAACAGGCCCTTCGGCCCACCGAATCCGTGCCGACCAGCGATCCCCGTACACTAGCACTATCCTACTAGGGACAATTTATGATTTTTACCAAAACCAATTAACCTATACGCCTCTATGTCTTTGGAGTGTGGGAGGAAGCTGGAGCACCCAGGGAATACCCTCGCGGTCACTGGGTGAACGTGCAAACTCTGTACAGAGAGCACCCGTAGTCAGGATCGAACCCGGGTCTCTGGTGCTGTAAGACAGCAACTCTACCGCTGCAACACCATGCCGCCCCACTCTGACCACTCTCTGCGGAAAAAGGTTTCTTTTGAATTCCTATTGAATCTATATCTTTTAACTGTGACCCATGGCTTTGTATGTCCCTTCCACAGACACGCGTGGAAACATCTAATAAGTCAAGGTGCTGAGAAATAGAAATTCTTAGAAATAGAACTGCATCAGTCTGAAGAAGGGTCTCGAACCAAAACGTCACCCATTCCTTCTCTCCAGAGATGCTGCCTGTCCCGCTGAGTTACTCCAGCATTTTGTGTCTATCTTCAATAAAAATTCATTGTCAGTCAGTAGCACTCTATGCCTTACACCCAATGCATTGTATTCTA
This sequence comes from Malacoraja senta, assembly GCA_038087875.1. Taxonomy (NCBI): domain Eukaryota; kingdom Metazoa; phylum Chordata; class Chondrichthyes; order Rajiformes; family Rajidae; genus Malacoraja; species Malacoraja senta. The sequence continues at coordinate 42,949,273 of CM075982.1, read as the reverse complement.
CTTCCAAATGCATCTCAATTTATGATACCATAAGGTGTGTTTATGGCTAGGGATGAATTCGTAGGCATTTAGAATTGGCAGAAATACAAGTATTGTCATTGTTTTGATTAGGAGGCATGAAAAGAATTCAGTGCATTTTGTTAGCTTACTCAAAAGGATTTCAATTATTAACTTTCCTGTCATATCTCCAGTAATGATAATATGTTCCGTGATCAGATAGTAGTTGTTGGATTTGTTTCCCTACCTGCTTTGCCATTTGATGTTTCTGTGATGTTGTTGATATGAGTGTCCTGGAAGTCTGAATTGTTGGGGCACTCAATACTTGCAGTCAGATTGTGTTGGATCACCAGATCTAACATTTCCATGCACCTGGAAAGAAAAACAATGCTTTTTTAATCATTTGATAGCATGCACAAATCTAACCCCAACCTTATTGAATAAAGAACATTATGGTTACTTGTGTAGGAAGGATCTGCAGATGCTGCTTTACATCGAAGATAGACACAAATTGCTGGGGTAACTCAGCGGGTCAGGTAGCATCTCTGTAGAAAGGGGATAGGTGATGTTTCACTTTGGGTCCTTTCAGTCTGAAGAAGGGTCTTGACCCGAAACGTCACCCATCCTTTTTTTCCAGAGATGCTGCCTGACATGCTGAGTTACTCCAGCATTTTGTGACTATTATGGTTACTTGCCCAGGCTATTCCAATAGACATTTCACACCCATGACCTCTACCTCCACTTGTATTTTACCTGAAGAAGGGTCCCAACACAAATCTCTAATAATGGTCTCAAGCCTTAGCTGAAGAAGAGTCCGACCCGAAATTCAACCTATCCATGTTCTCCAGGGATGCTGCCTGACCCGTTGAGTTACTCCAGCACTTTGTGTCCTTCTTTGTAAAACCAACATCTGCAGTTTCTACATTTTACCTGACATATTTTTTCATAAACGGGAACTTCTGTTGAGTTTAACCACACATCCCTCCTCACAAACTGAATTTGGATGTTGGGCATGTTGCACCAGTACATTTAAAGGCAGTGAATATTTTATTTGGAATCGCAGACAGAGATGCATGGGACAACATTGTCATTAGGTTCCTCTCCATGTCATATACCATCCTGTACAAACATGGAACTACGGATGCAGGTTTATACACAAAAGGACATAAAGTGCTGGAGTAACTCAGCGGGTCAGGCAGCATCTCTGGAGAACATGGGTGGGTGATGTTTCAGATCGAGACCCTTCTTCAACACTTTGTGTCCTTTCATATACCACCCAGCCAGGAAATATATTGCCATTGCTTCCTTATTTTTGAAGCCTGGAACTGCCAGCCCAATATCACCATGGGTGAAACTGTAACATTTCAAGAAGTTGGTTCCCCACTATTTTTACAAGTGCAATGGAGTCGAGGTAATAAATGCTGAACTTGCCTGTGACATTTAATATGCTGAAATTTCCTAAAAGTAAATTATTTCAACATCACCTCTTCAAGCTCCTTTTGATTACTCTATGATTGCCACGAACCATCTTGTAAATTTATAGTTAAAAAATATCCACAAATAGATCAACCGAGATGTTTACAGACATTGTAAGTATGTCTATCAAAACTGAGAAATCAATTTTGCACTAATGATGTTACAATTAAGTATTTTTAACCGTGAGACTTACATGTTGCTCAACTATTGTAAAAATTCCTGAATATCCACCTCAGGGGCGGCACAGTGGCGTAGCGGTAGAGTTGCTGCCTTACAGCACCAGAGACTCGGGTTCAATCTTGATTATGGGTGCTGTCTGTACAGAGTTTGTATGTTCTCCCAGTGACCGCATGGGTTTCCTCCGGATGCTCCGGTTCCACCCACACTCCAAAGGTATACAGGTTTGCAGGTTAATTGGGTTCAGTAAGAATTTTAAATTATCCCTAATGTGTAGGATAGTGCTAGTGTACTGGTTTGCTGGTCGGCGCAGACACGGTGGACTGAAGGATCCGTTTCCACACTGTATCTCTAAACTAAACTAAACTAAATCACGTAGAAAACATCATGAAATGTCTGCAGGACAATTTCGTACATAAGTTAACTTGGTAAGGTTTCACTTGGCATGGTAAGGTTTTGCTGGGGACCACAGAGGAAATCATCGTTACTAAGAGTCTGAAGTATGATCAACAATGAGAAATATACTGAGTTCTGTGTCCAGAACAATCCTTAGTCACCACATTTCTAGGGACATACATTAGTTTAGCAACTCCGATTGGCAGATTCTTCATTTGAAATTTATAGAAGAACACATGGTTAAAGTTTATTTGTTTGTTACAGATGAGAGAAAAAAAACTGTTTGCTCTTATAAATATTCATTGATCCATTCTGAAGGGATATTTAGAATCTTAAACGTCATTGCTCCGACTCTTTACTGGAGTTATTATCTATTACCCAAATCACACTGCCTTCAATAAATTATACAATTTGCCTGTATTCATTTTTCTTATAATGGTTCTTACCAAGGTTTGCCCCTAATGTGTAGGATGGGTCAGCATAGAACTAGTGTACGGGTGATCGATCGTCAGCGTGGACTCGGTGGGCTGAAGGCACTGATTCCACACTGTATCTCGAAACTCTAAACTCTAAAATCAATGGAATCAGTAAAGTACAATACTCATAACTAATTCAAATCACATGCTTAACATAGGTGGCCTAGTACAAATTTCTGCCCAAGCCTTTCCTAATCTGTGGCTTTCCTGTGATCAGAACTAACTACTGTATGTTAGAAAATGGATCATTGCCTTCACTCAGTCACTTGGAGCAGATGAGGTTGAGTTTAGTTTACTGCATGGAAACAGGCCCTTTGGTCCATCAGCTGATGATTTTACCAGGTTTTATGCAAAAAAAATTCATTTCACTGTACCTAGGTACATATGAAAATAAAGTATAATTGAATCATTGATAACATGATGGCAGTAGGCTCAGTCTATTTGCTGAAACAACCAGTGATTTGTGAACAGTTACCATTAGAAGTATATTTCGCATTGAGAGGGAATGCTGGTGAGTACAATAATGCAATGGAACCGCTTTTAGAGAGTAAAAGTCTGCATATGGTCTTATTTAAGGAAGTAAGGACATGATTGTTCCTTTCTGAGCATACAGGACCTTTGGCTTGAAAGGGATGTGCTGATGAAAGTAACTGCTTCACAACATGATTCTCAATCTGTCAATTGATTTGCAACATTAATGCCTAGAGCAAGTTGAAGCTGTGAAAACAGTCCAATTTCAGAGCCCAGCTGGTCTGACATTCACATGTAAAAGATCTTGAAAACGTAAAAGAGAAATAGAATGTATGCAATAGTTCAGTCTGATTCTGAAAGGCAGAATGATGAAGTTTAGTTTTTGCTTGGGACCTCATCTAATTTTAAGATGGACAGATCCCAACCTGGATTCTGGGAATCTTTTAATTTAATTTCATCTAGATGGAATTTCATCTAGATGCAGCATGGAAATAGTCCCTATGGCCCACCGTGTCCGTGGTGACCAGCGATCCCTGTACATTAGCACTATCCTACACACTAGTGCCAAATTTTAACAATTTTACTGAAGCCAATAAACCTACAAACCTGCAAGTCTTTGGAGTGTGGGAGGAAACAGGAGATCCCAGAGAAAAGTTACGCGGTCACAGGGAGAACGTACAAACTCCGTATGGACAGCACCCATAGTCAAGATCAAACCTGGGTCTCTGGCACTGTAAGGCAGCAACTCTACCACTGTGCCACCATGCTGAACCATATGTTTCAATGTGCTAAATGTCACAATTGTTTGTACGGTTCTGATTTCTATGCTTTTGTATTAATGAACAGTATAATATAGAGAGACTAAAAAGCAAGTGTGACTCACTTTGCGGTGGGGTTTCAAATAATTACATTGTGGCATTCATCTATTGCAAAAATCTACCCTTGTACACAAAAGCCTTAGATATAAGTGACAACTGGTTTCAAATACAACAATATTATCTTTCCATGTGACTCAGACCTTTGTGGGGTCTGAGATGAATTCTTGGAGCCCCCCAGGCAATGGTATATGATGCACTCGACATTTGCAGGAGTGTTCTAACTTTGGTCAGAGAGCAGAACACAAGAGGTAACAGCTGTGCGTGACTTCAAAAGATTCCCTCTGTTGCAACTACATCTGAGCATATGGATGTCCCTGAGTCACTTTCAAAAGAGCTCACCTTTCTCTTCATTGTTCTGTTAATTTTAGACTTTAGACTTTAGAGATAGAGCGCGGAAGCTGGCCTTTATGCCCATCGAGTCCGTGCCGACCAGCGATCACCCCGTATACTAACCTATACGCACTATTATACAATTTACTGAAGTCAATTAACCTACAAACCCTATACATATCTGGAATGTTGGTGGAACCAACCGGGGCAACCAGAGAAACCCATGCGGTCAGGGGAGAACGTACAAACTCCATACAAACAGCGCCTGTAGTCAGGATCGAACCCGGGTATCTAGCTCTGTAAGGCAGTAACTCTACCGCTGCGACACCGGCTGCCCCAATTCTGCAGATAGCCAAAAGATTAAGGCCCATAAACTTTCTCTTATCTATAGAAGTGCCTAGTATGTTCTACCTCTGGACACATGACCAAATATTTTGTTATAAAATGGCATATTTTAAGGAATATTTTGCATTTTAGTTTTTGCACATTTGTACTGGAACATAAAGGATTTTCTAAGTAAACTTTATTTATTGCAAGCAAAGGTTTAGCCTGTTTGTCCAAAAAACATATTTTTTCCCATTTTGGGAGACATTCATTATATTGAACATTTTGAGTGAGTACACCAGTTTGAGCCTATTGTACAGAAAATAACTTATGGAGGAACAATTCTAACTTGCTATCAATAATTCACTCACGTGTTTCTTTCTACTTTATTAGTAATAGAATTGTCAAGGATGAGATTTCCTTTATTAATCTCATTATTCCACACTTTTCTATTTGAATCACTTTGTAAAAAGAAAAAAAATAGCTCATTGTTCATTCAATAAAAAAGAGTTACATTTATATAGCAACTTTTAACTCTTTTTCAACAACAATTTCCCTTGTATAGTGCCTTCATCAAAGTAAAATGTTCCAAGTCACTTCAAGGTATAGTTATCAAGTTCAAGTTGACATCAAGCCACATAAGGAATCCAGACCACTTGTCCAGACCTAGGTCAAAGAGCTTTGAGAATTTCAATAATTGTTAAGGAGTTGGGTGGCATGGTGGTGCAGCGGTAGAGTTGCTGCCTTATGGCCTGTCCCACTTAGGCGATTTTCAGCAGACTGCCGGCGACTGTCAAGTTGCCAGCAGTCTCCTGAAAAACCGGGAACTGGAACAGCGACTGTCAGAATGGAACACACACACAAACACATCGCAAAGGCAGGGGCCAGGGCAAGTGGGGGAGCGCTGTCTAAAATTTCCCACGGTGCAAAGCCAAGGTGATACAGACACACACCGCGATGAACAGGAAGGTTGGCGCTGTAATTAAGACAGCTAAAGCACAGTGTACGGTAAGTCCTTTAAAAGAGGGGGAGATAGGGGGAGAAAGAGGGAGAAGGGGGGAGAAGGAGTGGAGACAACTTTTAAGAAGGCAGAGATACACGGCTGTGAAGTTCGGCGGACATTTAACATCACCGGTCGGTTCCTTGGCTCTGAAAAACTACTGCTTACCTTTTTTTGTTCCCAATGAGCCAATGAAAATCATCGGTCAGCATCGGCTCCAACCTACGAGAACCTTCGACCTCCTTGCGACCCACCTACGGCTCGAGAATTTGCGCTATACTCCATCGCGACTTCATTCTTGTCACCGCTAATTTTTCAACATGTTGAAAAATTCTCAGTGACCATGGTGAGGCCGCGACTAGTTCAGAATATGTGGAAACTCCTCACGACCATGAAGGCGACTCCCCGGCAATCACCAGTGAACATGTGGCGACCATATGGCGACTGCAGTCGCCTAAAAAGTCACTAAGTACCTAAGTGGGACAGGCCCATTACAGCGCCAGAGATCCATCTTTGATCCTGACTATAGGTGCTGTCTGTATGGAGTTTGTCCATTCTCCCTGTGACCGCGTGGGTTTTCTCCGGATGCTCTGGTTTCCTTCCACACTCCAAAGACGTACAGGTTTGTAGGCTAATTGGTTTCTGTAAAATTGTAAGTTGTCTCTAGTGTGCAGGATAGTGCTCTCATGATCTTGTACCAGGGATGTCTTCAGAACCACCAGCTAGAACATCAGCACAATCCAGTCCAATGACCAGATAATCTGTCGACAGAAGTTGATTGAAGTCTTGCTGCTGGAGATAACTATTCCCATGAACGTGCACAGTACTTGTTGAATCTATGTGGGCAAAGTGGGCCTCAGACTTTCATATAAGTCTGCATCTTTGAGAGTGTAGTACTCCCTTAATATTGCAGGGGCAGACTAGAATTTTGAACTAAAGTCTCTCCAGCAGCAGTACCAACTCCTCTTGGAAAAGTAATTCTATTAAAGATAGTCACCAAGTGCTGGAGCAAATCAGTGGGTAGGTAGTATCTCTGGAGAAAAGGAACAGGTGATGTTCTGGGTCAGAACCCTTCTTCAGATTCATGTTCAGAGATGCTGTCTGACCTGCTGAGTTACTCCAGCACTTAGTGTATAAACCAGCATCTGCAGTTCCTTCCTACACAGGTAATTCTATTAAATGAGCTTGAATTTCAAGAGCAAGTAGGAACCTAGATACCCACATCCCATCGTATTTTCAAGCATAAGGGTTGAGCAATATCAGCCATATAATGCATGTATAATATCCGAAGAAGCAATCCTGACCTATTCTCCATGGATATTGCCTGACTCACATAGTTACTCCAACACTTTGCATATACATTGTAGTCAATACATTTCTATCAATACACTCTCTATGGAGTGTATATTTTATCTAGCTTTAGCAAATGAAAAAATAATCTTGTTACAGTGCTGAACTATGGAGCAAAGTTGCTGGGCTGTTTAATAGTGGAATCACTATTACTCATATTTATTTTTGCAAAAATTGTATTTCATATGTTGGCAAAACTGATTTCTCATTAATTCACGTTAATGCCACCCATTTCCTTCAAAGTTAACAAATTTCACAAAATATTCATAAATTGAAAGCTAGGCACATTAACAGTGATTGTAATTCATTGCAACAATCTAACTTTTAATGCAAAATGATTAGATGAGTGATGTCATAGATGCAGGGAGTTGTACAGCACAGAAATAGGCCTTTCAACCCATTATGTCTCTGCCAAATACCAATGTAGAAATAAGGAACTGCAGATGCTGGTCTACACAAAAGGACACAAAGTGCTGGAGTACCTCAGTGGGTCAGGCAGCATCTCTGCAGAACATCAAAAGGTGATGTTTTGGGTTGGGACTCTTTTTCAGACTGAAGAACGGTCCAAACTTGGTCTGTAGTCTATTATGCCTTGGCAATTCAAGTGTAGATCCAGACCAGTTCTGAAATAAGATCTTTAAGATCAAACTCTGTTGCACCTTCCAGGTAAGATAATGACACCAATTACCCTGGAATCAGAGATCTGTACTTATAGTCATGTTCTGCTCTAGTCCCATGGTCCTTTGCTCTATATCAAGGATATCCCAATCTCACAGATGAAGCAGTCAGAAGACGTCCTAAACTATGTAACTCATAGTCCTACCACATATATAGAGATGAATTGCCTGCTACACAAGGGGGAATTCCCTGGGGCAACACAACCTGAAGCAAATGTTCACAGCACCCAAAATTATATTGATATGAGTAGTTTTATTGGCACCTGAGCAAAAGGAGAGTTAAATCGGGACCTAAAATATATCAAAGATCCTCTAAGCTCAACTGATCTCTTATCTCCTGGCTCTCACTGATGTCCTCTCAAAATTGGCAAGGCATCATTAGACCCCATAGTTAGACACTGGCATTAAAATCAGTTCTATCATGGTCAGTGCAAATGTCTCTCTCATGTTTGTGAAGTAATGATCACATTTGTACTTAATCTATTTAATTCTGATAACAAATGATTTTAAACCGCTTAAAAGCAAGTGGGAATGAACATAATTTTCCACAGGCTTCCTTGGATTGATTAGTTTAACAAGGCATCGTGCTCAGACATTGTGGGCGAAAGGCCCATTCTTGTGCTGTGCTGTTCGATGTTCTATGATACTGACCCTCTGCTGACACACCCATCACACATATAGGGTGAGCAAATGATCCAAATGAAGAGGCATCATGAGGCTGTTATATTGCCAATGCAGCAATCAGCTGAGGCAGGTTAACCATGTAGCAACACCTTCATGATCGATATTATGGACTGCCCAATATAATCCCCACATTGGTGCGGCACGGTGGCACAGTGGTTAGAGTTGCTGCCTTACAGCGGCAGAGACCTGGGTTCGATCCTGACTATGGGTGCTGTCTGTACAGAGTTTGTACGTTCTCCCCATGACCACATGGGTTTTTCCTGGGTGCACCGGTTTCGTCCCACACTCCAAAGGCTTACAGGTTTGTAGGTTAATTTGGCTTTGGTAATAATCGTAAATTGTCCCTAGTGTGTAGGATAGTGCTACTGCACAGGGTGATCGCTGGTCGGCGCGGACCCGATGGGCTGAAGGGCCTGTTTCCATGCTGCATCTCTAAACTAAGCTAAACTAAATTGGCTAGTCTAATCTGGCTTTCCTCTTCATAACTTTCATTTTGACAAAACTAAATATTTTACAAATATGTGTTTGTAGCAAGTGTCACTGGAGGATGTCTTAAAATAGAGCATTTCAATCTTTTAGAATCCACCTCGAATTACGATCCTTTAATTCCTGGAAATGAAATAGATATGTTATACACTTTAACACAAAATTTTACAGTCTGCCAAAGAAATGACAAACTTGAGTATCTCGAATAAATAGACCTTATTTCCTAAACCAAGGCTGCCAGTAATTCTGAAGCAATGTAACAATGCCATTCAGTTATCACCATCTTATCCTGCTAAATAAGCAGGAACCCGTCAAACTTCCTACACAGCAAGTAACTCTTTGCTTACCTGATTGAGGTGAACAGACATAAGTGTCGACTAAAATAGGTATATACTTATATAGGGATATTGAGGAATCTTCTCAATTAACATGACCATGCACAGTAATACTGAGTAACACTAGCTTTGTTAGTTGTAAGCTGTTCCAAGCCACAATGAGAAACCTTCACTCTGCTGAATGGTAGAAACTCCACTTAACACATATCGTTATCAGTATATTATCCCAACTCATCTGAATATTCACCATTTTTGAACGAGTCATCTCCAACATAACTGATATTTGTAAGAATTATCCTTTGATCCAGATTTTCACTGTAAACCAGCAAGAACTACTGCTTAAAGTCACATTCAGGTCAATTTCCTGCGAGACAACGATATACTGAAAGGGTTCAGTTTTCCAGTAAAATGTTTTTGCCTTTGTTTATCGCAGCCTGTAGCAAAACCCTCACTTACTGCCAGGAGTTATACTCACCTGCTTCTGAATAGCAACAAGGCAGGGCAGTCAATTGAACTTAAATCTGATAGAAGTGAAATAAATGTCCCATTAGTGTGGATCCATCTGTTGCATATTTCACTTTATGAAGCTCTGGAGCCAAACGTGACGGGCACTTTTCTACCAGCCAGATTGGAAGCAAATGCTTTCTTTGAGCGTCATTGTGTATAGGTTAATATTACTTTGGCCCTTTCTTCTGCCTCCTGGATATCTGCTCCTCCCCCAACCACAGAAGGCTGCAGCCTGACTGAGGGTCATTCATTATCACAGGCAACAGCTGGGATATGGACCTCCCTGAAACTCGTCCACTCCTCATGCAAAACAGCTTATAGTCAAGGTAAGCAGCCGGATCTTCCTACAAATAAAAAGGATAGCTCTCCGTAAAAAGCTGCTCACGGGAGAGAAGCCATGCATTAAGTCCCCAGTGAGGCTCAGCACACGGCAGCCACTTCCCTCTCTCGCCACCCCCCCCCCCCCTTCTCACATCAACTCCAAAAATAACTTTGCAACCCTCCCCATCTCAGCGTGCTCACAGCCTGCCCTATTGTGAATGCATGTTCATACTTTATTGATTAATGTGGATCAGATGTGACTTCTGCTGTGAAAGTTTATCTGTCGTTGCTTTACCCCAGTCAGTGACCTAATTCCAGTGGCCACTGTCTGAAAGCAAACTGACCACCCAGCTGTGTCTCAAATCAAACACATCTTTATAAAATAAGCAGGGCTCAGTATCTGAATGTTGACCTCGAGGCTGATTAGACAAAATGGCTTGATAATTATAGCCCAGCATCTCTCTATTCATGTCCGTGTGCACGCATAGTTTTCTAAAGTAAACTGAAAGCAGTCAGCGTCTTGTGTAAGCTCCAGGTATGCAAGCCTTTAGCTTCTGTATTGATATAAGGAACCCTCTGCTGAATTAAAAAAGGGCTTATAAATCTACAAGGGGACTGACGGAGAGTTGGATACAGCTATCTTTGCCACCCTTTGTCAGCTGCATCAGGGGAAATGGCAATGGTTGGCATCAGATGTCTAGCCAGTCAACTAGTGACAGTCTAGTAAAAGATTAGAAGTGAAGTAGTACAAAAACAGTAGGAACATCAGCATGGACAAACCAACCTCCCTTCCATTGACTCCATTTACACCTCAAGCTGCCTCCACAAGGCCAGCGGCACAATCAATGATGAGTCTCACCCCGGTCACTCCATCTTCTCCCCTCTCCCATCGGCCAAAGGGTATAGAAGTGTAAGAATGCACATCTCCAGATTCAGGGAGAGTTTCTTCCCATCTGTTATCAGGCAACCAAACCATTCTGCCAACAACTAGAGAGCAGTCCTGAGCTACTATCTACCTCATTGGAAATCCTCAGACTATCTTTGATCAGACTTTACTGGACTTTATCTTGCACTAAACATTATTCACGTTATTCTCTTTATCGAATCTGTACACTATGGATTGTAATCATGTATTGTCTTTCCACTGACTGGTTAGAACGCAACAAAAGCTTTTCACTGTACCGAGGTATTGAGACAATAAGCAAAATTAAGCCAAACTAAACTAAACTAAACTAAATGAAAGCTGGGCCAAAGAGTCAATTTCCATGTATAAGAAAGAACTGCAGATGATGTTTTAAATCGAAGGTAGACCCAAAATGCTGGAGTAACTCAGCGGATCAGGCAGCATCACTGGAGAGAAGGAATTGCCGATGTTTCGGGTCGAGACCCTTCAATCTGAAGAAGGTTGTCGACCCGAAACGTCGCCCATTCCTTCTCTCCAGAGATGCTGCCTGACCCACTGAGTTACTCCAGCATTTTGGGTCCATTTCCATGCTGTATGATTCTATAACGGAGCAGAAATACGGTACCATAAAATCATTTTAAAAGAGAGGTGTGTTGGTCTTTCCATACAATTTGGACTCTGCAGGATTCGTAGGGAAAAAAATATCTTTGGATGGCAGCATTGTATTGGTCTGTGTGAACTCCCTCCAGCTTCTATGGACCTGAAAGTGGGGAGTGGAGTGGGGTGGGATGTGGGAGGAGGGGAAGGCAAGTTCCAGTAGCAGTTGTCACTGTTGAATTAGTTTGGTGCAAAGTTTCCCTCTGTTTTACAATTTTTGTTTCAAAAAAATACTGTGGAAAATTTATGTCCAATGACAGTTGTTCACTTATTTGCACGCAAGAGAACGCACCCCAAGGCCAGCCCTGTACAGCTGTTCATCTCTAAAGTACTTCAAACATTAGTTTAAGGCTCAGTGAATTAAGTCAGAAGTTTGACTCTGCAGACTTTGCTTATGAGATTAAACATTAGTTCTCCGGTGGCTTTAAACGTGTTAAAAACATTTGCATAAAGCTCAGCTCACACACAATCAAAACAGATAAATACACTAAATTGCGTACATTTGTTTGTTTTTTAAATGGCATCTTTAGTTCAGACTATAGAATTTATATTACAATTCTTGTAATAATTTTATCATTGTAGGACCATAACTCAGACACAGCAGGATAAGCTTTGTATTAATCAGTCTAATAAAGATTAGCCACAGGAGAACATTGTGGATATGTCATTGCTGCTTATGTTAATGGATTGCCTTTCCTTCTGGCCTGCTCCCTATGTTATGAAGTTTTCAGTCATCTGTCACATCAGAAGCAGATCTACAATTAGATTTTAATCTGATTTATTTGAGAATAATGAAATTATTGAAGTTTACTCTTGGTGCTTTAATTTATATCAAATAGAATATAATACTTATTTCTCCTTGTAGTGTGTATATTTTTACGGTAATATTAAATCTGGGATAGCACAAGGAGGAATAAATTCTGTATGTTGCTTGGCAAACAGTACCTGCTGTTTCATTTTACAATATGCCTTTCATTTATATGTTGTATTATTAATTATTTTTCCATTTTTGCCTTACTCCATGTTATTCCTGCATCTGTAGCTTTTTTAATAATGATCATTCTAAGTGCATAAGATGTTTAAGAAGGAACTGCAGATGCTGAAAAAATCAAAGGTAGACAAAAATGCTGGAGAAGCTCAGCAGGTGAGGCAGCATCTATGGAGCGAAGGAATAGGTGACGTTTCGCGTCGAGACCCTTCTTCTAAGTGCATACACTTGTTTTCTGTTTTTGAAGAAAGAATTTGTATTTATCCTTGAATCGGTAGAGCAAAATGTGCAACAAGGGATTATACGTTGTGCATCACTTCTGAAATTCGATTCCACTAAGAGTAGAATGTCCAGATGCATCTATAATGGGCATTAATCAGTACCGCTAGGCACAAATTACTCATCCTCATTGTTTCCAGCTATCCTAAAGAACTTAATGTCCAAAGAAACTTACAAACTTGGATTGCTCTCTCTGAAACATCAGAGGCTGAGGGGTAACTTGATAGAGCTGGTGGAGGCAGTTACGAAAGGGGGATTTTGGATAGCCATATGCATATGAAGGTAATGGGGGATAGGAATCATGTGCAGGCAGACGAGATTAGTTTAACTTGGCATCAAGCTTGGCATAGACATTGTGGACTGAAAGGCCTCTTCCTATGCTGTAATGTTCTATATTTTATGTTCTATGTAAGTAGCTTTGAAGCGCAGTTGCTGTTGTAATTTGGGGAACATGGTGGTCAATATGAACTCAGCTAGATCTCACCAAAGGCACCAAATTAGCTCCTGGACTACTTTATTGCAAAGGTGATATTAGTTTCAGAAGAAAGGCTGACTAAGAACTTATTCAATAGTGTCATGTGATCTCAAATGTCTACTGATGCACCTTTAGCTTATGACTACAGTCACTACAGTGCATGCAGTGTTTTCTCTTACACCTTTGCTGCTTGGATCTTATTTCTACCAATTCACATTGATTATTTCTCCATTGCAGCATGGATAATGGAGCTCTTGCTGGAAGATCAGTTGGTTCCAGAATCTGTGGTCTACTCGTTGATGGGATGGTCGGCTTGATTTACACTTCTGAAAGTGATAGTGTTGGCTGACAGACAGGTGAGGTCGAGTTATGGCCCAAGGCAGAGATTAACAGGTTCTTGATTGGTACGGGATATCAGGGGTTATAGGGAGAAGGCAGGAGAATGGGGTTGAGAGGGAAAGATAGATCAGCCATGATTGAATGGCGGAGTAGACTTGATGGGCCAAATGGTCTAATTCTGCTCCTATAACTTATGAATTTTTGAAGGCATCTTTGAACTGGTTACTGACTGAAAAGATGTAGAGGGAGGTTGGTTCAATCTGAAGCTTTTCTGAAAACAAGCTTGTGTACAGCTGATATATATTTTGGGGTTTACTTGAGGAGATTAAGGCAGATTTCCCCTAATTTGGGTCGAGGGGGTGGAGGAAAAGGTGGGGGGGGGAATGTCAGACTACATTGTTTCCCATTGGAAAGTGAGGTTAGATTTCAGTTTTGCTGAAAGAGGCCGACTCTAGACCAGGTTTGGCTAAAACATTTGATTTGTGTCAAGTTTACTGCATAGGGACTGAGGTTGTTATGCTTTAACTCTGCGAAAGCCTAAGATTGGTACTGCTTCTCACATGAAAAATCTGTGGGCTTTCCATTAAAAACAAATCTCCATAAAAAGTCATGTGTTAAAATGAGGATCGTGCTTAAACTTACGGATGAGCCCAGAATATTAGCTCACATATTTTGCATGTGCCAAAGTTTTGTTTGAGGTTTGGATACGGGAAATTATTTTTTAGATGGTAAGTCCATTTGTTTTTTGCATTCTCGAGATATAAATATGCCAAATACAGAATAAACTTAGAAACAAAGAACTGCAGATGCTGGTTTATACCAAAGATAGACACAAAGTGCTGGAGTAACTCAATTGGTCAGGGAACATATCTGGAGAAAAAGGATGGGTGATGTTTCAGATCCGAACCATTCTTCCCATCCTAGTATGTCACCCATCCTTTTTCTACAGACATGCTGCCTCACCCATTGAGTTACTGCAGCACTTTGTGTCTATCCGCAGAATAAAGTTTACAAGTTCCGCCTATGAGAAGCTAATTCACCACGCATTCAACAATCATGGTCTCTGGACTCTAACCAAGCTTCGATGGCAATGCTTCTTTACAGATGTGAAATCTGGGTTTTCTAACTAAAATCTTGAAAGACCTTGGGATGATGCCATCAAGACAGCCTTCAATCAACTCAGAATCTAATGGAAAAACCATCATACAATCCCAGTGTCTGAAGCTAAAACTAGCTGTAATGAGAACATGATATCAAAACATCATCGTAAGCACATTTTGGATGGTTGCCTCCTGAAACAACCTCTCTATTCCAAGTTCAGTCGAGGCCAAAGAAATTGCAGAGGTCAAAGGAAACATTGTGAGGACACCATCAAAGCAAGTCTGAAGAAATTTGGGATTGACACTGAAAGTTTGGGAAAGTCACACGTTAAGAAGTTTAGAAGACATAGGAGCAGAATTCGACCCATTGAGTCTGCTCTGCCATTCGATCATGGCTGATAAATTTTTCCTTCTCAACCCCAGTCGCCTGTCTTTTCCCTGTAACCATTGATGCCCTTTACTAATGAAGAACCTATCAGTCACTCTATAAAGCAAGGAAACCACTTTGGTGGTTTTGTTGTTATGAGGAACCCTTTTCACCTTGAGCCACTTTGCCTCTCAAACAGCAAGTAAATAAGGAAAGAGGAAACAAAGGGAAAAGGAACGAGAACCAATATGGCCATGTTTTCCCTTCACCAATATGTGCTTATGATGTTATTGCCTGAAGGAGTGGGGTCAGAAGCAACCACAAGACTAAAATCTCCCCAGACTCCAGGTACAGCCAACTTGAGAGAACATACATTTTCTGCAAATTTGGCCAAGAAGAATACTCACATTGTGAATGCACATTACTCACTGTAAGTTAACAACAATGAATTCAATATAAAGTGTAGTACATTTATATGTACTTGGGGACCACAAATAAACTGTGAATTTATATCAGTGGTTCAGTGACTGAATATCAAGTCAATGAGATTATGAAAAGGATTATAAATGGTTTGGGACAGGGTAACATCCTGTTTCAATACTTTCACATTTCTGAACTTGCCACCTGTACCATAACCTCGTGCTTGAAAGCTGTCATTTTGCAGGAAATGTCTTGAAAATAGTGAAGAAACAGATTTAAAAGTGAATTAAACAAAAATGCTTCAACCAACATCACCTCTAGGTAAAGGGAGATTACAGACAGAAAGTTATTTATTGGTTCATCTAGCTATGATATATTTATATATAATGTTATACCATTGGATAATTTGATATGTAAATTAGCAGGATATATACATGAATTTTATATATTACACTAGTACATTCTATTTTTGCATACATATCTATGTTGTTTCTAATTACTCCACATCAGATGACCGAATGGGTAAATGTATACACCTATCTATTAAGAGAGCAAAGTTGCTCAAAGTGCTTGGGAGATTTATTGTTCTTCATCCAGCCTGACTAACAAGCAGAATTAAGCCATTTAACCAGAAGAATTTTGGGATGTGGGAAGAAAATAAATGGAGCATCCCAGAGGAACCCACAGGGCCACAGGGAGAATGATCAAACACCACAGAGGTCGTGGTTGAACTTGAACCACTGGAGACATGAGGCAGCATTGCTACTCATTGCCCCAGTGTGCTGTCTATTTTAAGATTTGAAAGCCATTCAACTGTTACAGTATGTTAGGACGGAAGAGAAGATATTCAACAGTCCATTGAATTGGATTCAACCACAACAAAAGTTGTTCCCGGTAAAATCTGCCTTCCTCTGAAGCGGTGGAGCTGTCCCACATGCAAATCACCTGAATTATCTGTACTCACATCTGATGTTCCCAGGTTTGTCCTATTCAGGCAATTGGCTCTTGTAGTGATGCTACTTGGGTGATCCAGGGGCAAATGGGAATAATTCCAGGAAAAAATCCATGCGGTCACGGGGAGAATGTACGAACTCCGTACAGACAGCTCCCGTAGTCAGGATTGAATCTGGGTCGTTGGTGCTGTGATGTAGCAACTCTACCCCTGTGGCCCTGCTGCCCTGTTGTGCTTTGATTTCTGGTGAGGGATTTAAACCCATAGTTGCCTGAAATAGGCAATAATGCTACCAATTGCCCCATGGATGCATAGAACATTGAAAAGTACAGTACAAGAACATGTCCTTTAGCCCAATTAATCCCTTCTGCCTGCACATGATCCATATCCCTCCATTCCGTGTATATTTATGTGCCTATCTAAAAGCCCCTTTAAATGCCCCCATTATATCTGCTTCCACCACCACCCTTGGCAGCGTGTTCCAGGCACCCGCCACTCTCTATGTAAAAAACTTGCCCTGAACATTTCTGTTAAACTCTATACATCTCACCTTAAAGCTCTGTCCTCCAGTATTTGAAATTTCCAACCTGCGAAACGGATTCTGACTGTCTACCCTATCTATGCCTCTCATAGTTGTATAAACCTATATCAGGTTTATCTTCATATTTTGAGGCTCCCGAGAAAATAATCCAAGTTTTCCCAATTTTTCCTTGTAGCTAATATTGTACAATCTGGGCAGGATCTTGGTAAACCTCTTCTCCACCCTCTTCAAAGATTCCACATTTTCCCTGTATTAGGGCAACAAGAACTGCACTCATATTCCAAATGCAGCCTAACCAAAGTTATATAAAGCTGCAACATGATTTCCTGACTCTCATAATGCTTCAAATGTTGAAGGCAAGCATACCATATGCCTTTTTTTTATCAGAGTATCTACTTGCTACTTTCAGGGAACTATGGACTTGGACCCAAGATCCCTCTGTACGTTAACGTGATTGAGGGTCATGCCACTAACTATATACTTTCCTGTATTTTGATCTCCCAAAATAAACATTCACACTTTTCCAGATAAAACTCCACCAATGATTTTCCACCCATATCTGTAACTGATCTATATCCTATTGTATACTTTGACAGCATTCTTCACTGTCTGCAACTCCACCAATTTTTGTATCATCTACAAACTTACTAACCAATCCATCTACATTTCATCCAAGCCATTTATATATGTTGAAAACAACACAAGTCCCAGCAATGACCCACGTGGAACACCACTGGTCACAGGTCTCCAGCAAGAATAATAACTTCCTACCCCTTTTGTCTTCAATGTATCTTGATCTTCTACATTAGCCTACCATGACGTTTTAGAATGTAATTGTTGATAATGGATGCCGGCACATACATAAATAAATGCAAATCAGACTTAGCGCACAATGGCGTAGCGGTAGAGTGCTGCCTTACTGCCTTACAGCACCAGAGACCCGGATTCGATCTTGACTACGGGTGCTGTCTATACATAGTTTGTACGTTCTCCCTGTGACCGCATAGGTTTTCTCCGGGTGCTTCGGTTTCCTCCCACACTCCAAAGAGGTACAGGTTTGTAGGTTATTTGGCTTCTGTAAATTATCCCTAGGTTGAAGGATAGAACTAGTGTACAGGTGATCATTGGTCGTTGTGGACTCGGTGGGCCAAAGGGCCCGTTTCCACACAGTATCTAAACTAAACTAAACTAAGCTTAGCTAAACTAAACTAACTAAACTGATTTTTAGTTCCAGTAACTCAGAAATAACATTGTGCATTCATGTAGTGCTTTTCATCTCCCCTTCGGACTTCACAAAACACTTTAAGTCTAATGAGGTAAGGTCACTGTTGTAATCAAGGAATTGTAGCAGCCAGATAATCTCTTTATAGTGATATTGATTGGGGATTAATATAGGAAAGGACACCAATTATAACCCCTCCCCTCCCCCCCCCCCCCCCCCCCCCCCCCATTCAAAGTAGTGCCATTGATCTTTTACTTCCCTCCTCACCCGAGTGTGGACAGAACCCAGGTTCAATGTTTCATCTAAACCATGGCACTTCTAACAGTTCATCATTCCCTCAGTATTGGAGAGGTGCACCCGTCTCGGGTTTGTGATACATTTTCTGAAATGGTGAAAGTGTCATCAGATGAGCCAGTGCTGGTCACAAGAAGCCCTAAAGCAGAAGCAGCTATTATTCACTCACCCCTTTGTACATTCTTTATAATTAAGTGATCTCATCTGTTCCAGCCATTAAAATTGGTGGTGTCTCATTCTGACCTACAATTAAACCGTCTCTAAGAAGGAAAACACTGACTTGCAGTGAAGACACAATAAATACAACCCACGGGGTGAAAACTGATCATTGGTTTGATTAAATCAACGCAGATGCAGTAAGTATTGTGGTGAATGGTTCACATTACATTTTCATTCCAGAATTAATTTATATCAAAAATATATTGTGAAATAATACCACCACCATACAGCAAAATCAGTTTTCAGTACAGGGGTTATAAAAATACAGGGCAGTTTGCCCAAAATCATCTTGGTTGTGTTTTGAATTAGGTTTCAGGAATGGGAAGGATTCACAACCTGAACAAAAGGTGACATTTTCTTCTGTGGTGCATGCAATGAGATGGAATCGTGCCATTTCTGCTTACTCTTAACATTTGTGGAGTATTGCGTGTAGTTCTGGTTGCCCCACAGTGTGTATTGAAAGGATGAAAAAGGGAAAAGGAAAGACATGGAGGCTTTGGAGAGGGTATAGAGAAGGTTGCTGCCTGGATTAGAGGATATCAGCAAGAGGGAGAGGTTAAATAGACTTGGATTGTTTTCTCTGGAATGTCAGAGGTTGAGGGAAGACTTGATAGAGGTATATAAAATTATGAGAGGTATAGATAGGGTAGACAATCATTACCTTTTTGCCAGAGTGGAAATGTCCAACACTGGAGGGCATAGCTATAACGTGAGAGGGGGAAAGTTTAATGGAAATGTGCGGGGCATGTTTTTCTTCACACAGAATGCTGGGGGCTTGAAATCATTACCAGTGGTAGTGGTGGAGACTGATATGATAGTGGCATTTAAGAGGCTTTTAGATAAGCATATGGAAGTGCAGGGAAGAGAAGGATTTGGATCATGTACTGGCAGATGAGATCAGTGCAACGTGGCATCATGTTTGGCACAAACAATATGGGCAAAGGGCCTGTTCCTGTGCTGCACAGTTCCATGTTTTTATTTGGTGAAGATCGACAGGGATTCAATGATCTTTGTGATAGGATAGGGGAGGATATGATAGTCTAGGCTGATAGGATGTTTGCAATATACTACCATTTTGAGTGAAAATTTTTTGTATGAATTTGCCAAACAATTCCTTTGCTATTTACTATGAGAATTTTTATCCTCTTGCAAGTTATCATCCCGTTTGAAAATCTCTTGCATTTAGCAGAGCATGTGTTACATTGCAAAGCTTGTGGGCATTAATTCGGTATGTGGAGGGGAACTAAACACAAGACAAATGCAAATGTTATCAATGATAAGTCTGTCCAGTTGCGGAATAATTATAGAGCCATAAAATCTAACGCCATGGAAATAGGCTCTTCAGCCCACTGAGTCTGCAATGACCATCAAGCACCCGTTTCCACTAAAACTGTGTTCATGCCATCAAGTCAAGTCAAGAATCAAGTTTCCTTTATTGTCATTCAGACCTTTCGGTCTGAACGAAATTGTGATGCCTGCAGTCATACACAGAACCAATAATAACAAAACATACAATAAACACAAATTAAACATCCACCACAGTGAGTTCACCAAGCACACCCTCACTGTGATGGAGGCAAAGTCTTAGTCTCTGTCTCTTCCCTCCTTGTTCTCCCATGTTATTCTCTTCCCATTTCCTCTACTCCCCTCCCCTCCCCTCCCCTCCCCCACAGATTCTACCCTTTACCTGCTTGCTAGAGAGAATTTAAATTGCCATTGATAAATAAAAGATGGAAATGTAGTATTTCTATGATGTGAT
Source organism: Malacoraja senta (assembly GCA_038087875.1). Classification (NCBI taxonomy): domain Eukaryota; kingdom Metazoa; phylum Chordata; class Chondrichthyes; order Rajiformes; family Rajidae; genus Malacoraja; species Malacoraja senta. Next base: position 42,928,872 of record CM075982.1, on the reverse strand, counting down.
ATCTCTATAAAGTTGGTGAGTCTCATCTCTTGCATTGTATTTAAGTCTGTGCACCACTTTTGCTAAGGATGTTAAGAATTTGTTGTGGGAGTTGTAATGAAACCATAGTGGTGGGGCTTAGGTTAAGAAGAGGGAATCGAGGTACTGTATTTGTTTACCTTGGAGCTATGGACATTAAGGGGGAATTCAATAGCTATCAGTTACATGTACTTAACACAAAGATCAAAGATCATTGAATCTCTGTAGATCTTCACCAAATAAAAACTTAGAACAGTACAGCACAGGAACAGGCCTTTCGGCCCACTATGTTTGTGCTGAACATGATGAAGGGTGAATTCAACAAAAGATTGATGGTGATGGAGTAATTATAGAGAAAATATTTTCACTGGTGGAAACTAAAGGAGACAAATTTAAGATCATAATGATAATAATCAAAGGGAAGATGTGGGAATATTGTTAATGCAAGGTGTTATTTTGCCATAATTCACTCCTTAAAATGTTGCATGAACTAAATATAACGACGATTTTCCAAAGGAGAGCCAGTCATTTTGTTTAAAAATAGTAAAATTGTTGTGGGAAGGGCAGGGGAAATGGCCTATTAGATGGTTCTTCCAGAGAATCCATCCAGGCACCATGGATCTAAAGGTCCCTGTGCTGTATGACCTAATGTTACAGAGATGTCTTTAACATCCTTAATACTTACATAGTATTTCAATATGATATTCCTATGTGGTTTATATAAAGAAGAATTTTACATTGATCACATTGCTGGCTGTTTCATTTCCAGACAGCATTCTCTCCTAAAAGTTTCAGGATGTAATCCTTAATACTGCCATGAACTGTAAGTTGAAGGTGTGCTAAACTATTGCATCCACTTGTCCCTCACAGGATTTAAGTATTAAGCTAAGTCTCGGTTGTTACATTTTGGGCACAGATCCTAATTTTATTTTGCGCCTCATTTTTCAGTCTGTAGGCCAAAATCTGAGCCTTAATCTATGGATTGCTCATCATCCAGTGAACCTGGATCTGAGCCCAGATCCAAGGCTGTAATACATCATTGTTTCCTAAACACGGGGCAACACAGTGGTGCTACTGATAAAGGCCAAAACTTTTAACATTTGTCCCCAAATTCTGACAGTTTTTTCTGATGAAATAACAGGGAGGGTAAGTGAGTTCATTGTTATTTATACACTAATCAGACAGCAACTTCTGATGAGGCTGCTTTATCTGAGGAAGTTTGTAGTTGTGCCTGCTTAAGTGACAGTCCGCATCTGCACATCTGCACCCTATTTAGCTGCACAGAACAGCATGAAGTTACTGAACTACCATCGCAGAACTGGACTAAATTCACCACAAATAGTCAGTTTAAGAGCCTAGAAATTGGACTCACCCAGTTTTGGTGTTCTAACACATTGTTCTCTACAAAAGGAAAATCGCAGAATTGGCTAAAATCCAGTTTGAGATAACATTTGGATGGTTTACACTAGAAGCTGGCGCTAACATGGGATCATGCATAATTTTGTTCTTAGCTCCCGAAACTTTGATGTGTAGGATTCAGATGATCCATCATCCTTCATCCTTTCAATATACACTCTGCATGGCTGCTGTGTTTAGCTGCAAACTAAACTGGAGAGGGCAGATGAAGGCGTCCACATTCACTCAAAGGGATATGCAAGTCCTGGTCAAAGAGATATGTGCTCCTGAGGAATGTCCACCATAAGAAGAGCCTGGCATGAAGTGACTATCATAGTCAACTTGTCTATGGTGGACACAATGTTGAAAGAAACCATGGTGTGGCGTACTCCTTCAGAGACTCTGCGGCATGGGTTCAATCCTGACCACTGATGCTGGCCTTTCAGAGTTTTCATGTTCTCTCCTTAACCATGTAGGCAGGTTTCCGGTAGATTTTCCATCTACCAGGTTTCTGCTTTCCCTCTGCATCCCAAACTCAACATGTCCACTGTAAATTCCCTTGGTGTAGGTAAGTGACAAAAGAATCAAAGGCGAGTCAGTGGTCATGTGAGAAACAGTAAATTGCATGTTACAGGGTAATAATGAGGGGAGGAATCAGATTGGTCTATTCAGAGCTGGCATTGATTTTTTTCTGAATTTACCGAATACTTTTTGTCCATTTATGTAAAATACATCAAGGTGATCGGCGCATCATCGTTTGCACTGATAGAATGGAGATACATAGATACATAGAGAAAAGGTGCAGGAGTAGGCCATTCGGCCCTTCGAGCCTGCACCGCCATTCAATATGATCATGGCTGATCATCCAACTCAGTATCCCGTACCTGCCTTCTCTCCATACCCCCTGATCCCTTTAGCCACAAGGGCCACATCTAACTCCCTCTTAAATATAGCCAATGAACTGGCCTCAACTACCCTCTGTGGCAGAGAGTTCCAGAGATTCACCACTCTCTGTGTGAAAATGTTTTTTCTCATCTCGGTCTTAAAGGATTTCCCCCTTATCCTTAAGCTGTGACCCCTTGTCCTGGACTTCCCCAACATCGGGAACAATCTTCCTGCATCTAGCCTGTCCAACCCCATAAGAATTTTGTACGTTTCTATAAGATCCCCTCTCAATCTTGTGGCTAAGGGGATCAGAGGGTATGGAGAGAAGGCCGGTACGGGATACTGAGTTGGATGATCAGCCATGATCATATTGAATGGTGGTGCAGGCTCAAAGGGCCGAATGGCCTACTCCTGCACCTATTTTCTATGTATCTATGTATCTAATCTCCTAAATTCTAGCGAGTATAAGCCAAGTCTATCCAGTCTTTCTTCATATGAAAGTCCTGACATCCCAGGAATCAGTCTGGTGAACCTTCTCTGCACTCCCTCTATGGCTATAATGTCCTTCCTCAGATTTGGAGACCAAAACTGTACGCAATACTCCAGGTGTGGTCTCACCAAGACCCTGTACAACTGCAGTAGAACCTCCCTGCTCCTATACTCAAATCCTTTTGCTATGAAAGCTAACATACCATTCGCTTTCTTCACTGCCTGCTGCACCTGCATGCCTACTTTCAATGACTGGTGTACCATGACACCCAGGTCTCGCTGCATCTCCCCTTTTCCTAATCGGCCACCATTTAGATAATAGTCTGCTTTCCTGTTTTTGCCACCAAAGTGGATAACCTCACATTTATCCACATTATACTGCATCTGCCAAACATTTGCCCACTCACCCAGCCTATCCAAGTCACCTTGCAGTCTCCTAGCATCCTCCTCACAGGTAACACTGCCCCCCAGCTTAGTGTCATCCGCAAACTTGGAGATGTTGCCTTCAATTCCCTCATCCAGTTCATTAATATAAATTGTAAATAGCTGGGGTCCCAGCACTGAGCCTTGCGGTACCCCACTAGTCACTGCCTGCCATTGTGAAAAGGACCCATTTACTCCTACTCTTTGCTTCCTGTTTGCCAGCCAGTTCTCTATCCACATCAATACTGAACCCCCAATACCGTGTGCTTTAAGTTTGTATACTAATCTCTTATGTGGGACCTTGTCGAAAGCCTTCTGAAAGTCCAGATACAACACATCCACTGGTTCTCCCCTATCCACTCTACTAGTTACATCCTCGAAAAATTCTATAAGATTCGTCAGACATGATTTACCTTTCGTAAATCCATGCTGACTTTGTCCAATGATTTCACCACTTTCCAAATGTGCTGCTATCCCATCTTTAATAACTGACTCTAGCAGTTTCCCCACTACCGATGTTAGACTAACTGGTCTGTAATTCCCCGTTTTCTCTCTCCCTCCCTTCTTAAAAAGTGGGGTTACGTTTGCTACCCTCCAATCCTCAGGAACTACTCCAGAATCTAAAGAGTTTTGAAAAATTATCACTAATGCATCCACTATTTCTGGAGCTACTTCCTTAAGTACTCTGGGATGCAGCCTATCTGGCCCTGGTGATTTATCGGCCTTTAATCCATTCAATTTACCCAACACCACTTCCCGACTAACCTGGATTTCACTCAGTTCCTCCATCTCCTTTGACCTGTGGTCCCCTGCTATTTCCGGCAGATTATTTATGTCTTCCTTAGTGAAGACGGAACCAAAGTAGTTATTCAATTGGTCCGCCATATCCTTGTTCCCCATGATCAATTCACCTGTTTCTGACTGCAAGGGACCTACATTTGTTTTAACTAATCTCTTTCTCTTCACATATCTATAAAAACTTTTGCAGTCAGTTTTTATGTTCCCTGACAGTTTTCTTTCATAATCTATTTTCCCTTTCCTAATTAAGCCCTTTGTCCTCCTCTGCTGGTCTCTGAATTTCTCCCAGTCCTCTGGTATGCTGCTTTTTCTGGCTAATTTGTACGCTAATTTGTACACATCATCTTTTGTACGCATCATCTTTTGCTTTGATACTATCCCTGATTTCCCTTGTTATCCACGGATGCACTACCTTCTCTCACAAACAATATTATTTTCTGCGGAAGTCTGATTTCATGAAGCAATGTCACATTTCAGGCAATGCTGTCAATGGTGATCAATTTCTGCAGTCAGTGACTGCCTGCAATTGTTGGAAGCCAGCAATGTTGGCATCTTTCAGTACCCCAGATGTCCTCTGTTCCTCCCTCAAATCAAAGCAAATAAAGTAATGTTTTAAGCAAATGCCATGCCCAAGTGACCTTAGTTACAAAGCTTCGGGAACAGAGCCTTAATTTACTTCAGCCACTCGGAACAACCCAGTGACAAGGAAGCAGAGAATTAATGTGACCTTGACCACCATGGTGGCAGCAGTCCAGACACGCGAGTGTGGTTAAAGGACTTCTCGCAGAATGTCACATATCAGGGTGGCGAAGTGGTAGAGTTGCTGCCTTACAGTGCCAGAGACCCAGGTTCGATCCCAGACAATGGGTGCTGTTTGTATGGGGTTTGTACGTTCCCCCTGTGACCGCGTGGGTTGTCTCCGGGTGCTCCGGTTTCCTCCCAAATTCCAAAGATATGCAGGTTTGTAGGTTAATTGGTTTCTGTAAATTGTCCCTAGTGTGTAGGGTAGAACTTGTGTATGAGTGATTGCTGGTTGGCGCGGACTCAGTGGGTCAAAGGGCCTGCTTCCATGCTGTATCACTAAACTAAACTAAACTAAACTAATGTCAAGAATGAAAACCTGAATGCATGCTCATCGGAGAGGACCAGCTTGGATGTTATGACTTTGAAGGCTCTGACTATAGGGTTTGTTGTGCTCTGGTCTCTGCAGGCTACCCTGAATCACGAGTCTTGGCCATGGTACCATCCCCAACAGTGGACCACTGCCAGGGGTGTCACTACTGGGGCACCTGTTGAATGAATATCTCAGCAGCTAAACGATGGAAAAACACTAATTTCTAGTTTGAATATAATCTTTGGAAGGTATGTTTTCAACCTGAGGTCACATCTAAAGTTGCCCGGTCAGGTTTTCCGATGTCAGTGAAGTGTCCCTTTAAATAGCAAAGTAAGCAGCAACCATGTTCAATGGGATCCTGGTTGCAATCAGGCTGCTCCAGGACAATTATAAAGTGAAGCTCTCTGCTGCAAATTATGTCCGAATGGGTAGAGGTTTGTGATGCACTATGAGTGATGTCAAGTGGTGCATATTTAATTTATGCTTAGTTTAGATTAGACATACAGTGTGGAAACAGGCCCTTCGTCCCACCGAATCTGCGGCAACCATCGATCACCCGTTTACAATATTTCTATGTAATCATCCACTTCCTGAACACTAGGGGCAATTTACCGAGGCCAATTAACCTACAGACCCACAGCTCCATGGGATGTGGGAGGAAATCGGATCGCCCGGATGAAACCCAGGAAGAACGTGCAAACTCCACACAAACAGCACCCAAGGTCAGGATTGAACCTGAATTTGTGGAGCTGTGAGGCAGCAGCTCTACTAGCTGCCTCAAGAAAAGGTCAGGTTTACTCATATGAATAGAGCCTTGATGTTGCTGGTATTATATCAACTAGAAAGTGGGTGCTAGGTAATCCAATTTTTAGATTCCTAAAGTACCTCTTTAGGTATGAAAAGTAGTTTTAACAAATGGAGCAGATTCACTTGGTAGTTATTGTGGGAGATTTTTTTTAAACGTGCATTTTTCTGTAATTTCCATTTCTTTCTCTCATAATCCACTCTTTTCCTCATTTTATTTTATTTTGTGTGCCCGATTTATCATAATTCTACCTGACACTTCCTGGTTCACAATCTGCATTGTAGATTATTGATTGCTCAGTTTGTTTAGTTAAGGAGATATATTGTTACTTTGTGTAGGAAGGAACTGCAGATGTTGGTTTATACCGAAGATAGGCACAAAATGCTGGAGTTACTCAGCGGGTCAGGCAGCATCTCTGGAGAAAAAAGACAGTCTGAAAAAGGGTTCAAACCGAAACATCACTATTCTATTTCTCCAGAGATGCTGCCTGACCCGCTGAGTTATTCCAGCATTTTGTGTCTCTCTTCAGTATAATGTTACTTTCACTTTTAACAATGATCATCACTGAATTTGTGTGTCCCATTGACACTTTGCAAAATTACATGGAAACAGTGGTCCAAAGCCACAAATGGTGTTATTCTGTGTAGATAATGTATAAGGGTGCTTAGTTGGCAAGTCCTTGTTGCAACATTTGGGCAGGTTTTTCTTGCACATGAACTCACTACAATATTCGCTGCATCCTCTGAGGCACTGGTACTGAATGACTTTATCATGAGCCAAGTTTTACTTTGTCACTGAAGAAGTTCTACCTCTATGATGACCCTCGGACTATCTTTGATCGGACTTTGCTGGCTTTACCTTGCACTACACGTTATTCCCTTATCATGTATCCATACACTGTAAATGGATCAATTGTAGTCATGTATTGTCTTTCTACTGACTGTTTAGCACACAACAAAACCTCAGTACACATGACAATAAACTAAACTGAACTGAAGTTCCACAGTGCACAACATGTGCTACAAATACACTAACGTTTTGGCCTGCTATTGACTGCTTTGTTAATTAAGCATAAGTACTTTTTATACCACAATATTGGAATAAAAGTCTATCTTATAAACCAGCATCTGCAGTTCTTTGTTTCTAAAATTCTTTCTTGTTGTTTTCACTCACACAACAAATGCAGGGAAAAATCTCATAAATTCCAAAGTCCAGTAAAAATTTGTTAAATCTAGTTAATCCTGAATCAACAACTGATGGTAATTTAATACCAGACCACAACCCTATACAAAAATGAAAGTAAAACTTCCATGTCAATTAAACGCAGATGTGAGGTGACCTCATCTTTCAGAAAATGTTATATTCCACATACCGTATTTTTTCTATTAGACTCCCTGTTATCTCACAACCAGAAAAATGTGGGGGAAATTACTACAATTGACAAAATCTGGAAGCAGATTGCCTGAATGCATTTTAATCCAGAGAAAGGTGTGTGGTTTGTAGAGTTGACAGAGGAACAACAATAAATTTAAAAAAACTAGAAAATGTTACCGAAAGGCTTTAATCTCTGTTGCTGGTCAAATACTGGTCAAGCTTCATTTTGGAGCGAAAGGAATGGGCCAGTTATGTGAGGATTAAAATGTGCCACATGACATTGGGAAAAAACGGCTTCAAATTGAATCCAGATTGAATTTAGTTGGGCTCATTCCCTTCCCCCAAGTTGTGTTATTCCAGATCGTGATGGCAACTGAGATTAGATTTATCCCGGCCATAAAATGCAATTACATTACTACTATCCCACACCGACACAAACCTTGTTTTCTCCGACCTTGTATTTACTTAAAAACTGTCAGATGTCGAAACTCTGAGTTCTGACGAAGGGTCGTCAGTCCGAAACATTAACTTATTTGCTCCATAAATGATCAGTTTATTGTCACGTGTACTGAGGTACTGTGCAAAGCTTTTGTTGCGTAATGGTTCACATGCTGTGTGTTCTCCAACATTTTCTATTATTGAGTTGCACATTTCACTGACTTGAAAATGGATTGCCAATGCTTCACTGTCAATGGGTCCTCCAACCTTTGATTCAGTTCAAATAAAATACAAAGCAGCCCACCATCTCCATCTCAAGAGCAATTAGGGCATTATATTCTGGCCTTGTCGGTGTTGCTTGAAACCAATAAGATAATACAAACAATACACATTACTTCATTCTGGTTCAACAGTAGGAAAACTTAGGTTATTACATTCATCCTGAAGAAAAGGCAAACGCGTTTTGTGCCTCATTAAGGCAAGGGATGCCATTTCTATGAATGTCGCAACATCTTGTGTGATTAGTGAGGCACTGCAAAATGTTGGTGCTACCTTTATACGGCTAAAAAGTAACTCCCATTACATATGCGCTATAAAACAGAGAACAGTTCAGTACAGGAACATACCCTTCTGCCTACAATGCCTGTGCCCAACATGATGCCAAGACCAATCCTTATATGGCTGCACATAATCCATATCCCTCCATTCTCTGCATATTCATGTGCTTATCCAAAAGTCTCTTAAAATGCCACTCTCGTATCTGCCTCCACCACCACCCCAGCATCACGATCCAGGTACACACCATTCCCTCTGTAAAAAACTTGCCATGCACATCTCCTTTAAACTTTCCCGAGGTATAAAGTAAAAAAGTAATAATTTAATTGTTCTGATCCTGGGGTATATGATAACACTCTTGTACTTGAAATGAGGGTTTTGGGTGCAAAGTGGGTATGTTTTGGGGCAGAAACTCCAGATACCCTGACTGTAGACATGAAGGCAAATCCCATTAAGGTTGCTTGGAACTTAAGACTAGAATTTATACCCCATTCCTAGGTATCCTGGTTTAGACATCACTTTCTTGAATTGTTGGGTAGTTGATTAAATAAAATCCGGCACAATATGTTACTTTCTTGTATGGTCGATCATGAAACTACCAGATTGTCATTAATATAAAAAGAGGTTCATCTTATGTTTTAAGGAAATAATTTGCCAACTATCCAATCCAACCTTTAACTGATTTCAGACCCGTAGCAAAGTGGTTGACTCTTAGCTACACTCCAACATTTCTTAGAAAGCTCTTCAGCTGTGAACAACTGTCACGCTACTTGGACCATGATGGTTCAAGATGGTAGTCAATTATTAAACTCTTTGGGGACAGTTAGGATACCCCGCAAGCAATGTCATCATATCCTGCATAAGGTAAGGAAAAGGAAAGTCAACTGTATGCCAAATAACCCAGTATTGTAAGGATTTTATCCTGTGGTCTTATGCAAAGGAAAGTTAAGTACATTTGACATCTGCGATCAGGGCTAAAATTATATGTAGTTCCTAGAAGAGGGAGGGACGAATGCCAACTCTTTGTGCCAAACTCTATAACATATCTGAAAATGCTGGAATAGCTCAGTTGATCTGGAACAAGCAGTGGGTCAGGCCTGATGGAAACTGCCAACATTTTCAGCTTTAATCTCAGAATTCCAACATTTGAAGTTTTCTTGCTTTGCCAACAAGTAATTATGTGGCTGTTATCTTTCATGAGAATGCAATGGCTCACCATTGCTGATAAGGATACTCTAGAAGAGTTTATCCAGCACTGCTGCAGAAAATTGGCCTCGGAGATAAAAGAGGAGACCCAGTATGGACCAATAAGTGTTTCTTTGATGTCCGCTCCAGACAAAATTAATAGATTACTTTCTAGATGTAATGAATCCCTTATGGATGAAACTTCCAAGACATTTCCAAAGGCCATATTATAACATCTGACAGATACCTTTCTGCTGGTAAAAATTTCCGTTAAACACCATGTCTGCTTTTAATCTAGGTGTCAGGATTTAGACTTTAGACTTTGGAGATACAGCGTGGAAACAGGTCCTCCAGCCCACCGAGTCCACGCAAACCAGCGATCTCTGCACACTGACACTATTCTACACACTAGGGACAACTTTACAATTTTACCAAACCAATTAATCTACAAATCTGTACATCTTTGGTGTGTAGAAGGAAACAGGAGCACCCGGATAAAACCCACAAGGTTATAGGGAGAATGTACAAACTCTGTACAGACAAAACCAGTAGTCAGGATTGAACCTGGGTCTCTGGCACTGGAAGATTACAACTCTACTGCTGCACCACAGTGCTGTCCATGGATGACCTCAGGATGAAGTTTGGACAACAAAGCTATGCCATCATTAAGCCTGTTTGCACTCTGTTATGTTGTCTTAATCTGACCAAGCTGCTGCTGAAACACATTGATTTTGTTGCATCTGCTCAATATATTCACCACCTTTCCTACCTTTTGCTTCACTTGAGATCTGTGCTGCCCACATCCTAACCCACCCTGTTCTATTCACCAATCATTTGTACACTTTGGTATAATTAGCTTCAAGTTAAGAAGTACCCACATTGTTAAACTCACATCAATCCCCTACAGACACTTCCCTAGCTGCCCTTCCACCTTCTCAAAAGTCACGAGTCAAGAGTGTTTTATTATCATATGTCCCAGATAGAACAATGACATTCTTACTTGCAGCAGCACAACAGAATATGTAAACATAGTACACTATATACAATGAATGGGAGAGAAAAACATATTTCAGTGTGTATATATACACACTTACTCACAAATACACATACATAGAGATCATTATATATATATATATATATATAATATGTTTGTGTGTGTGTGTGTGTGTGTGTGTGTGTGTGTGTGTGTGTGTGTGTGTGTGTGTGTGTGTGTGTGTGTGTGTGTGTGTGTGAGTGTATATATATACACACATACACTCATGTGTACACACAAAATACAAACAATAATAGTGCAATAATAGTCTATAGTTCAGAGCTTATTTGAGATTGCATGGTTTAATAGCTGAATGGTTGTAGGAACGTTTTGTATTCTTTGTTATCTTTTCTAGTTGTGCAACCATCCAAGATATCAGCCCTCCTCTAAATCTTCCCTTTTGATCATTTGCCAAATTTAATTACTGGTAATGCCGCTTTCACAATTTCCTCCTTAAAATATAGAACATAGAACATAAGGTAGACAAAATTGCTGGAGAAACTCAGCGGGTGAGGCAGCATCTATGGAGCAAAGGAATAGGTGACGTTTCAGGTCGAGACCCTTCCTCAGAGAAAGGGTCTCGACCTGAAATGTCACCTATTCCTTCGCTCCATAGATGCTGCCTCACCCGCTGAGTTTCTCCAGCATTTTTGTCTACCTTCGATTTTTCCAGCATCTGCAGTTCTTTCTTGAACATAGAACATAGAACAGTACAGCACAGTAATGGCCCCTTCAGCCCACAATGCTTGTGGGCTGAAGGGGCCATGATAACAAGTTAAACTGATCCTATCTGCCCTTTCATGGTCCATATCCCTCTATTCCATGCACTTCCATGTCTATCTAAAATCCTCTTAAATTCCGCGATCGTATCTGCCTTCACCAATGTATTCCAGGCCCCCACCACTCTGTGTGTAAAAAAACTTGCCCTGCATATCTCCAAAAACTTTCCTCCTCTCATCTTATAGCTATGCCCTCTAGAGTAAGACATTTCCACCCTGGGAAAAAGTTCCTGACTGTCTACCCTATCTATGCCCCTTAAATGCCACTATCATATCTGCCTCCATCACCACCCCTAGCAATGCATTCCAGGCCCCAACTTCTGTCACTTCTTGAAGCCTAATGGCCCTGTCCCACGATACGAGTTCATTCAAGAGCTCTCCTGAGTTAAAAAAAAAAATCAAACTCGTGGTAAGCAAGGAGAATGAACGTAGCGGGTACGTCGGAGCTCGGGGACGTCTCTTAGCGGCTCGTAACGCTAACGGCAGGTACTCGGGAAGACTCGCTAACGGCAGGTACGCTTGGGAAGACTCGTGAAGATTTTTCAACATGTTGAAAAATGTCCACGAGAGCCCCGAGTACCGACGAGCGGTCATTACTGTAAATCTCCGAGTTTGAATCAGGGCAAACTCGGGAGAGCTCTTGGAATGAACTTGTACAGTGGGACAGGGCTTTAACTCTTTGATCACGTTCTGGGTCACTTGCCCTAATCTCTTCCCATGTGGACCTGTGTCATATTTGTTTGATTACACTCCTGCACAGTACCTTGGGAAATGTTGACATTTCTCAAGCTCATGTTGTCCTGTGGTGTTGGGCTACGTTCCTGGAAAAAACTCAGGAGCCTCCCCAACACATTTCCTTCTATCCCCTATTAGAACTTCCGAGCTTCCTCTTACTCAGCAGGGTCTTCATGACCCCTCTGCAAAAGTTCCACTGGGAAAGCACAAAGGACAAAATGAAAATTCAGACGCAATCTCTTTTCCGATGGTTCTGTTACCAAAAAGCAAAATGAATTAAAATTACATTCTGCCGTAGTAATCTATTAAAAGCAGAAAGGGTGCATTAATTCAACATCTGGTTTAACTTTAGTAGTACGATTTGTAAAATTCTGTGGTAAAAGTAAACATACGTTATAAAATTGCCTGCTTTCCTTCTGCACCTTCAACCAGAAAAATTGAAAGACATTCAGAGTTTTTATTGTCAAATAAAACAGTTGTATTTTCTCCATCTGGTGACTCTGCTTTGAAGAGGAATTTCAGTTTGTTTTATTACAAATAAACAATTACTATTAAGCCCTGGCCCACCTAAGCTGTTTACCAACCAAAAATGCAAAAATCAAATGTTGGCAGAAAAGTTTGGTGCATATTTTATTCTACTTAAAATTTGACAGACTAATGGTGATCGACATAAATAGTATACAGAAGCATACGACAAATATGTAAACAAAATTCACGTCTTTGGTGCCCTTGTGGCATTTTATTATTAACGCATAGATACAGTTACTGATTTTTGAAGCGCTTTTCCAATGCAAACTGCAGAATTTGTTTACAATCTACTGAAATTTAACATGGATATAGGTGACGATACAGTCCCAATAGTAACCAAGGTTGGTGATGACAAGATGGAGTATGGAAGGATTTTCTAATAGTAAATAGGGAAGTACAGGCTTTATAAGGATCCTGTGGAAAATAAGTGCAAGATATCTTTTTCATGTTTACATCAGATATCTATGTGATAGCCAATCTGATTAACTGATTGGCTGCATGTTGAGTAGGATGGCAACAAAGAGACGATTTGTGATAGGCTGCAGAGACAGTGCCCATCATCCAATTGTGGGACCTGTAAAGAAACCTTAACAAAACATCGATAGACACACAAAAAGCTGAAGTAACTCAGCTGGTCAGACAGCATCTCTGGAGAAAAGACCAAAAACGTCGAGATCCAAACATCGAGATTCCTTTTCTCCAGAGATGCTGTCTGACCCGCTGAGTTACTCCAGCTTTTTGTGTCTATCAAGGTTTAAGCCAGCATCTGCAGTTCCTTCCTACACTTAAAGAAACCTTCCTTCCTTTAGGTTTCTTTACAGACCCTACAATTGAACACACTTAGCTCATGGATCCAACTCTTTCACTTTCTTTATTTGCCAAGCCCCAGGAAAATCTAGCTTCCAAGATTTAGTTAAAAGAGAGACAAGCATCTCCTTAGCAACATGGTATCACACCCCACTCCCTGAGCCATCTCTATTAAAATCAGCAGAGTATGGGTTGGTACTGAGTTTGACATTTTTAAATTATTTACCTCTCGCCTGTCTCCACTCAGCTATCATTCAGGTTTAATGTTTCCCCCAGAAGCCATCATCAAAGTAGGAATACAAAAGAATAAAACATTTATGGTTTTATTAGATTGTTTAAATCTTAAAAACACCATATCTCAATAATTGGGATTGACTGCTGTTTTCTGAGTAAATGCATATTTTTTTGTGACATGAGCTGGTAGAGCTACTGCCTCACGGCGCCAGAGACCCAGATGTGGCAGGTAGTCCAATCTCGGCTGGTAGAGACACAATGGCTGAATGAACTCCTAGTATGTATTAAATTAATTTGATTCTCTATATTATCACAGAGTTGATGTTAAACTTTAGTCGGATCTGGCTGCTTAGGTGGATGTCAAAGAGCCTAAGCGTCTTTTAATGTCACAGATAATATTTATGTTCAACAACATTTACCAATTCATTCACTTGGTTATGATTCACTGCACATCATCAAGATGGAAATGCATAAGGTAAGTAAAGTACATAATGGACACCATATTCTCCTTGACTCGTTCTGATTGCTTTTGGATGGAGGAGCGAACTTCGCAAGGTTTCATTTTTGTCTTTTAAGAGGTGGCAGTATTTTTTATTTTTTGCCTCTCTCTGGGGAGATGGAACATAAAACATAGAACAGTACAGCACAAGAATGGGTCCTTCAGCTCACAATTTCTCTGCCATACATGATGCCAAGACCATCACTTATCCACCTGCACATAACCCATATCTCTTCATTCCCTGCATATCCAGATGCTATATACAACTGCTGGGGAATGCAAGATATCCGGAATCAAAATGTTGCTTCAAAAAGCAGCTTGAATGTGCGGATGGGACTAGCATTATTGGAGCATAGTTCCCAGTCCATTCAAAATACCTTCATATTCTTCCCTCAAACAGTGGCTCTACCTATGGCACAGTGGCGCAGCTGACAGAGCCTTTGCCTCATAGTGTCAGAGACCCCAGTTCAGTCTTGACTTCGGATGCTGTCCGTGTGGAGTTTGCATATTTTTCCTGTGAGTTGCTTCTAGGTGCTCCGGTTTCTTCCCAAATCCCAAAGACATGCACCTTTGTAGATTAACTGGCCTCCTTAAATTTGCCCTAGTGTGTATGGAGTGGATTAACAAATGGGATAACATACAACTTGTTTGGTCGATGGTTAGGTATAAATTATGTGGACCAAATAGCCTGTTTCCCTGCTGTATCTTTAAGCTGAGCTAAACCAGCACCTCCTAGAATGAATGCCTTGGAAATGTGTGAGTTTTTGTCACATTGAATTTGGCTGCCAACTAACCCAGTTATTTCACTTCCAAATGAATATGTGTGTTGAGTTCTTCTTTGCAAGGAAATATCTGAGGTAAACAACTTTTTTCTGTATCTGCGTGTGGGATCAGATCTACATTATTGATGTTCGACATTGATGTTACAGGTCACAATACCACTCATTCCATAAACTTGGAATGAAGAAGAACTTTAAGGGTTGGGTTAAAAGATTAGCTGTAAAGGTGCTTCAAAGGCTGAGGCATGATTTTACTAGATCTCTATTGCTGTAAAACATGCTACTTTCAGCATTCAACATGAAATATCTGTTCAACATAAGCCAAATAATCCTGATGGATTTTAAATGCTGCATTATTAATCACTGGGGATTCATTGTACACTATAAAGTGAATTAGTACTTCTACCAACCCATTGCTTTTTGCACAGGTTTAGCACATGCATGTCGCTAAACCATTTTTAATTACTTTTCTCTTTGACCCCCCTGCCCTTCAACCTTTACTCAGCCATTATTGTTTCCTGAATGTTGTTGGTCTGAGAGGCTTTCTGTCAGAGTAAAATTACAAATCACTTTAATCCCCAGCAGTGGGTCTTCGAGGTTGTGCTGCCCATAAATGTACATACAACGCCCTATTGGTAGCTCTGAAGACACAATAATTCAAAGTCTCATTTCACATTCTAAAGCAATGTTACCCACACGCCTGCTGATGAAACTACAGATTTAAGTAGGTTTTAAAACCCCAGAAATTAACATCTCCAAAACATTGCTGTGGCATTAACACCAAATGCGATTCCACGTTTTAATGGGTGTATTAACCTGTACATTTTAAACTGGTTAACACCTCCATCAAATTAGAAATTTGAGTTGAAAATAAAACCCTTTTATGAGACAACAATGCTCGTAGGGTAATTCCTAAGCAACCTTTAAGCTTTAGCAAAGAGAGTAAAGGAAGAAGAGATAAATGGAGATTAAAAAAAATTAACAAACCTATTTTAAGGATTTATTTGTTTCTGATAATTCTGTGTTTTTATTTCCAGTACGGATGGGAACAATCTATTCATAGCAAGTCAAAGTACCTATAAAGTTAAACTCTGACAAACAGGGCAGCACAAGTGATGCAGCAGGTAGAGATGCTGCCTCACAGCGCTAGATACCCGGGTTTGATCCCGACTTTGGGTGCTGTTTGTGTGGAGTTTGCACGTTCTCACTATGACCGCGTGGGTTTCCATCGCATACTCTGGTTTCCTCCCACATCCCAAAGATGTGCGAGTTTACAGGTTAATTGGCTGCTGTAATTGGCACCTAATGTGTAGGGATGGGAAGGTGGGATAACAAAGAACTAGTGTAAAGGGATGATCGATGTCGGTGTGGGCTCGGTCAGCTGAAGGGCCTGTTTCCATGCTATATCACTAAAGTAAACTAAACAATTCTATGCTAATCAGAACCGTATTGAATAAATGATAATATAAAGCTCCTAATTTGGGGCTTGTCTCATAAACAATCATCCAAGGTTTTTCCAAGGTTAAAAATCATTTACATAAATGGCACTTGGTGACAAACTTAAGGTGATTCCTGTGGCATGTTATGCTTTAGCTGGTCCAGGAGTTATCAACACGATAAGCATTCCATGCCAAAAATATTCCCCATGCAACAAAATGAAGAATGGTGAACAAATCTATATTTCTTTGGTTGTTTCCCTGCAGAACATTGTCAGTCATCAAAAGCACCCTTGAATCTGTAATGCACATCTAACCAGATGAATAATTTCTCAGTTATCTGAGAGGCCGCACTTTCAATATTGCAGCATTCCCTCAGTCCTACAGTAGAGCATGCACTCAATCTCTCATGTTGATTGTTGTCAATGGAAATAAAGATGCAATATAGGCTTCTGATTCAAAGCTACTATTTTACAAGATGCAGAAAGGTAAAATTACTCCCTGGTGCCAAACGTCCACAGCTTTCTGACCCTGAGGCAATAATCCTGCTAACCCAGTCAAACTCACACACTTGTGTACTTCACCTTCGGTTTGTGCAACTAATATGAAGCAGCTCTTTGCTTTTCTGGGCTGATAGCTGTCCCTTTACCTCAGGCATAATATCTCAGAGTTTGAAAACACATGCAGTCCCCCAGTCAATGCTATTACATATCTTGCAAAGTTATGCTGTTTTTCTTTCCATCATGGTAAGTTTGAAACTAAGTTTGACATACGGTTTCTAACATAATCAAATGTTATTATTAGTGCAGTTACATACATGACAGCCCCTTCTCTTTTCTGAAAGATACTGGCATTTATACATTTCTCACAAACCTTGGCAACCAATTGAAAGTTGTAGACAGGGGTAAATCGAGAAGAGTATTTTGAGTGAAGCTGAGTCAAAAAGATTGAAATCAAAGATTGAAGGCTATATTTAGCCGAGAAAAGAGGCAAGAATGAGGGGAGATGATTATTCAAAAGACATTCATGTCGACAATTTGTGGGAAAGTTACATTTCTTTCATTTTATTGAAGATGGAAATTTTACAGGAACAAAATGCATATGTTCGATATTTCAACTGCTTTTTAGTTGTCTTCAATAAATATGCTAATTGTTGAAAGCAAGCTCCGAATAGATGCTCTGAAATTAAAAAAAGAAAATGTTGGAAGTACTCAATAGGTCAAGCAATATCTGTGGAGAGAGAAACACTGTTAATGTTTCTGGTCAATGACCTTTTATCAGAACCAAGCAACGTTAGAAATGAAACATGTCTGAAGTTACAGAGAACGGGGAGGGCAATAGAATAAAAAGGGAAATCTCTGTGATCGGTGAAGATCAAGCGAGTCTTAATGGTCTTAACAGCCATCTCAAGAGCAAGTGATGGCTGCGATAGCAGAGAGAGGGTGAAGACATATTGCTGCAGATATTCTGCGTGGAGGAGATGGATGTTGGAGATTAATTAAAATAGAGAAAGAGAGGAAACATTAAAATGTGCTGGGACTGTTATCTAAAATTATTGAATTATTACAATTGTTCAACTTTTTCAGCTAGACAGGCTTTCCAGTTTTCATGAAAAGTTACTCACTTGTGATGCTAACTATTTTTTCTCTCTCCACAGATGCTGGCTGACTGACTGAGCATTGCAAGTATTCTTTATTGTTATTACCTATTTCCAACGACGGCGGTTTTTTGAATCCCACAATTCCAGCATTATATTTCTCTCAGTTTTAATTCATCTCTTTTTATTTACACCTCTTCCAGGAGGAACAGTCGTAATTAAGGGGCTTTCACTGTCCTTTCAAAACCAGCACTGCCTTCATTCGTGCAATTCAGTCCTTGTTAATCTCCATCCTATCACGGCCATTCCCTTTGCACTCTCTGACGTCTTTGCAACAGAACATGTTCGATGCCTTACTTTCTTAAATCCCGATCAATCATCTGAGATGTAAAATCTGCTTCTCTCTCCACAGATGTTGTCTGACCTGATGAATATTCCCACTATTTTCTACTTCCCCGTTTTCATGTCAGACACACGTTTCTTTTGCTTTTCTGGTGATCTATTGCTTACGAGATCCATGGAGAATTAGGACTAAATTGATTAGATTAGAAATAATGACTAGCATTTCTGTTCACTATTCTAGGTATCCTGCTGAATGTTTAACAATACCAAGAATAATGAAGATAGACACAAAATGCTGAAGTAACTCAGTGGGTCAGGCAGCATCCCTGGAGAAAAGGAATAGGTGATGTTTCGGGTCAGAACCCTTCTTCAGGCTACTTCAGACTTCTACAGTTGGTGCTCACAAATAAAATTAATTTGAAGGATATAAAAAAATTGAAGAATATTAAAAAATTACAATATGAAGGTGCAAAAAAGACTTTAAAGTCCAAACCTACCATCATGTCAAAAGAATGTGAGCAATTAAAAAAATGGATTTCTTTAATGTACTCAAATGTTCAACACAGCATGTTGGGATTTCTGGACAAGACTGAAGCTATGAATTTGAACTTTGGAATTATGGTAGCATGATCCATACACCAAAGATAAGGCACAAGAACAGATGATTTTGAAGTTGTTAATGGGTCCCAATCTTATAATATCAGCAGGCATCCGAATTGAACATGTATTAAAAGAAAACAAATGTTGACAGTATCAACAAAGATGTCGCTGAATATGTTGGTGCCCTTCAGCTGAATTAATCTTAGCAACGCACTGATATGTATCAAAATGGTTCAATTCTTGAAGAAATTTTAGAAGAGAAGCAAAAACTAGAACTGTTAATTGAAGTTAGTCCTTCATATATTTTGGTTAACAGGACATCTACAAATCACATAGAAAAAGTTATTAATTGATTAATTTAAAATATATTATCTGTATATTGCATTTACAGGCCTGTTAAACTGCTACATGTAAGAAATTCATTATTCCATTGTCGATATGCAATGAAATACTCTCAGCTCTTGATAGTTAAATTATTCCTTCTAAAAAGCAAAATTGTGACAGAAGTTTGACTACTAATGTCCATTACAATACTAATCCTGGTAATTATTTATTGTATCCGTCTGCTTCGATTCCCCTGCTCTCTCTACTGAGACCATTGACATCCTTGAACTCGGTTGAATGTTTCAATATTATAGGTTTAGTACTTGTGTTTCTACTCTCTACAGATATATTCACCTGTACATGCAGATGAAATGCCATCAAAATCGGAGCATGGTCTCCTGACACAAATAAAGATGAGAAGCAAGTCTGGATGTAGTGTTGAGCTCTGATGGCTCAAGCCATGAGTGAGTGGGAAATTTGAGTGGAGTAGCAGTACAGAATTTCTAATGTGGGCCATAAGACATTAAACCAGACAACGTGTGGAATTCAATCATTTTCACATGAGCAACATGAAGTCGACCCACTGAACATTAACAGCAGAAGGTAGATAAAAATGCCGGAGAAACTCAGCGGGTGAGGCAGCATCTATGGAGCGAAGGAATAGGTGATGATTCGGGTCGAGACCCTTCTTCAGACTGCTGCCCACATCAGTCTGAAGAAGGGTCTCGACACGAAACATCACCTATTCCTTCGCTCCATAGATGCTGCCTCACCCGCTGAGTTTCTTCAGCATTTTTATCTATCTTCGATTTTTCCAACATCTGCAGTTCCTTCTTGAACATTAACAGCAAGCGGTTTAGCAGTTGCACTTAAATTAGAAACGTTTAGAGTTTAGAGATACAGCGAGGTAACAGGTCCATTGACGCACTGAGTCAATGCCGACCATCGATCACCAGCTTACACTAATTTCATGCTATCCCATTGAGCAATTTACAGAGACCAATTAACATACAAACCTGCACGTCTTGGGAATGTAGAAGGAAACTAGAGCACCGGGAGGAAACCCACGTTTCAGGGAGAATGTGCAAACTCTGCACAGACAGCATCCGAGGTCAAGATCAAACTTGGGTCCCTGGCACTGTGAGGCAGCAGCTCTATGAGCTGCACCACTGAATTATTAATTTCTATTTCCACTTGCCCCAGTTACTCACATTCACAGTTTGGCGAACAGGGATAGGAAATTAAATCAAATAAAGTTGTGCCATAACAGTTGGTTGTTTGGCCAGTTACAGGTCCCCTCAGGCAAATCAAACTGTGTTTTCCCTTCCCTATTTTACTGTCTGTTTTTCTAAAGAACACAAGGAATAGAAGTCGGAGTAACCTGTATGGCCCCTTGAGATGGCTCTACCACTCAAGACGTTCATGAATGATATTATATTACCAATGCATCTACCTTCTTCATTCTTGCCCTACCCTTCTGTTCTTGACTGTAATAATCATCAGCATCCCTGACCCAACTCACCCAGGGTGTGTTTCATTTATAGAGGTCTGGATCATCACAGAGATGTCCAATCCTATGCAGTGCAAGTATAGCAATCATCGCCAGCAAACATCTTGGCTCAATTTTGCACAATTGAAGACTTTAGTAGCAGTTTCATGACAGATTGCTTGGTCACCAAAAAGACAACATCATGGTTTCCACAGCTAATCTTGCATGGACTGCAAAGGTATTGCGGCAACGTTAACTACACAGTATTCTTTTAATGCTTTAAATCAACCAAACTATTATTTTCTCACAGGGAATTTTATTAAGGACAGTCTACAATTGGGCAACTAACAGTTAGTTTTATCGAGCGTTAGTCAAGAATAGATTAGGATGTGCTATCTCAAATAACAGCTCTTCATTCGTACTGTAATAAAGAAAACTTACTGAAATATTTTAATTTATCATCAAAGTGACACAAATGAAAATATTTTACAATGTATTAAAGCTAGAGTTATAGCTCTTTAAATACAAACCTTATTTGCAAAAACTAAACTTAATTAAGATGCATATAGCTTCGTTCACCCTGCCCCAAAGACTCCAATTTTCGGATTTTACCGTTACAAATTGATTTGGGATTATTTTCTTTCTACATATGAAGCCCATGTGTGATAAAAGTTTTGTTTTACTTATTTCTGCTTCAAATCTTGCTCTTTTACAAAAATATTTACCCTGTTTTTTTCTCACAGGTGCCACCTGATATGTGTTTACAGCACTTTTAATTTTCATTCTTCTTTCACTAAGTTATCCATGAGGTTCTCTTCTTCTCCCTTTACCTTCAGTGGGACGTGTCTTGCGCTTATTGTCCCACCACTATCACTGAGCCAATCCCATTGACATTGTCACAGTACCAGCCAAACCAGACAGTTAACAATTGTTACTTACAGAAATACCCACAGCCTTTGATTAAAGAAAGGCCCTTCAGCCCACCAAGTCCACGCCAACCATTAATCATCCATCCACACTAGTTCTATGTTATCCCACTTTCACATCCACACTAGAGCAATTTACGGAGTTAAGGGCCTGTCCCACTTGGACGACCTAATCCACAAGTTTAGAAGACCCTAGACGAGTTGAAAAAAATGTCAAGGTCGTGTAGATTCACCGAAGTAAAAGACCTCCTACGACTATGTCTACGACCTCCTACAACTATGTCTACGACCTCCTACGACTATGTCTATGACCTCCTACGACCCCCCCTCGACCTCAGTCTTCCACACCTAAGATCAACTACGACTAGCTAATGGAAAATGATCACATGATTAAATGATGTCATGTTTGCATTTTTTTTCTCAGGCCAGTTACCGACCTACGACTATCTACGACTATCTACAACTACCTACGATTACCATCACGGCCTACTACGACCTACCTACGACCTATCTACGAGTAAAAAGTACCAATTTTTTCCATGACGACCTTTTTTTTACTCGTGGACATTTTTTATCAGTGGAAAAAACAGTGTGACCTACTTGAGGCCACGAGTACGCGGAGACCACTCACGAGCATGAGGAAGAGTTACAAAGACCTCCTACGACCTCATGGCGACCATGCTGCGAGTATGAGTCAAGGGCAAACTCAGCAGAGGTCGCCAATTAGGTCGTGAAAGTGGGACAGGGGCTTTACTCAAGTCTCAAGCTGAGTTACTCAAGCATTTTGTGTCTATCTACGGTATAAACCAGAATCTGCAGTTCTCTCCTACTCATATATAAATGTAAGTCTTACTTTCTTTCTTCCTACTTTTAGTCATAAACACTAACATGGCTGAGAAGGTCAACAATTCTAGAGGGGCAAAACACAAAGTGCTGGACAAATTCAGCGGGTGAGGCAGCATCTGGGGAGAAAATGGGCAGATGACTGACCTCAACCCAAAACATCATCTGTCAGCATGAGGATGTGTCCCGACCAGAACGTTTGCCTGTACATTCCCTTCCTAGATGCTGCCTGACCCATTGAGATCCTCCAACATTTTGTGTTGTGCTCAAGAATCCAGCATTTGCAGTTTCTTGTTTCTTCATTCCAGAAGTTGGCTGTGCTGTGGGTGTGGAAGTTCAGTTTAGGCTTTCACTAAGGTCCTATGCAGGAAGTTGCTCAACAAGAGTCACAGATTGACTAGTGATCAAGGTAACGTATTGATGTGGGTTGACAATAGATTATTGGACAGAAAGCAAAGAGTGGGAAGAAGTGGATGTTTTTCATGTAGGCAGGTAGTGACCAGTGGGATATCACAGTGATCATTGTCTGTGGCCTAGCTATTCACTATTTATATCAAAGATTTTGCTGAGTGACCAAGAGTCATATTTCCAAGTTTGCTGATAATACTAAACTGGGTGGGACTGAGCAGGGAGATGGATTTAAAGAAACTTGAAGAGGTTGGAGGCAAACTGAATGAGTGGGGAAGAGCATGGTACATGCAATATAATGTGGAGAACTTTGTATATAAAACACAGATAAACAGGGTATTATTTAAATGGTGAGAAATTCAATAGAGTTTATGTTGAAAAGAAATTGGTGCCCTTGTCTAAAAGTCACGGGGCAGCACAGTGATGCAGATGATAGAGCTGCTGCCCCACAGCGACGGAGACCTGGGTACGATCCTGACCTTGCGTACTGTTTGTGTGGAGTTTACACGCTTTCCGGGTGCTCCGGTTTCCTCCCACATCCCTAAGACATGTGGGTTTGTAGGTTAATTGGCTTCTGTAAATTGCTCCTTGTGTGTAGAGATTGGATGTGAAAGTTGGATAACATAGAACTAGTGTTAAGAGGTGATCAATGGTTGACATGGACTTGGTGGGCCAAGTGCCTTTTTCCACGCTATATCTCTCTAAACGCATGGTAAGCTAACCTGAACGTCCAGCAAATTATTAGGAATGCTAACTGTAACGTGATTCTTATTATGAGAGGTTTTGAGTACCTTATTGCAATTATGCTGGGTCTTGGTGAGAATAATGAAAGGAAAGCTTTTTGAAAATTACAGAAATCGTACTGCGTTCAACAGGCTGGATGCAGGGAAGATGCTTCTGCTGGCTGGGGAGTCCACAACTAGGGGTCACAGTCTCTGAATAAGGAGCCTAGGACTGAGATGAAGAGGATTTTTTTTAGCTATTACCCCCTGACCTCGCGTACTGCTTGTGTGGTGCTTGTAAATAATTTTTCCTGTTTATTGTGCCTCTGCTTCTTAATTGCCAAACGTTTTATCAACAGGGAAATGAAGCCAATCAATATTAATTTATTTACAATTACTTACTTGAGGTCAGGATTTTGTTCTGCACGGATTATGTGTGATACTTGTTTTGTGATTTTAGTACTATGCTGTGAATGCTTTTCAGGAGGTTAATTAAATAGATATATTTGTATTCAGACTTTTAAAATCAATATGAAAGATTTAGTTAACCATTCAAGAGATCTAAATTTCAGTTTGGACTAAACACAATGATGAATGAATTTAGATTTTTTGATTCAACTATACTGTTTAGTTTAGTTTAGTTTAGAGATACAGCATGGAAACAGGCCCTTCGGCCCACCGAGTCCACGCCGACCAGCAATCACTGGTACACTAGTTCTATCCTGCACACTAGCAACAATTTATAGAAGCCATTTAACCTACAAACCTGCATGTCTTTGGAAGCGGTAGGAAACCAGAGCACCCAGAGAAACCCATGTGGTCACAGAGAGAAAGTTCAAATTCCATACAGACAGCACCCGTAATCAGGATCGAACCCGGGGCTCTGACGCTGTAAGGCAGCTATCGCTGTGCCACTGCGCTGCCTCAAAACCTATTATCACAAATAATGGATACCTTCCATTGCTGTAATCTCACAGTACCTAATATATTTATTAGGTGCACCTGCATTTTAGACCCATTTCTTCATGGGAATTATTTAATTAATCAAACAAAACATTAACAATGACTTCACAAAAATAATTGTAAAAAGGAATATTGATTGAATCTTGCCGCTCCTTAATTAGTGCACGGATCTAAAACCAACCAAGATATGAGTAAACTCTCTATGTAAAGCACAATACTTATTTTGTTGCTAAGGCACCTCTGTGTTTAACTTTGCCTTTCCTTCTAATGATCCATCCACTTGCTGTAAATCGGATACCCTGAGGTCAACTGGAGGATAAATAGTGAAAGGGAGGTGAGCCATTAATGAATAAGCTAAGATGGAATACTTGATAAACAATTCATAGCTATCTATAATTGAGCCGATCCATTATTTACCAGTCTTCTTATTGACTAATTCTGACCTTAGAAATTTCCTAAGTTTCACTCTGCACTTGTGTGTCTGAGAAGCAGGAAGGAGAAAGCTGAAATAGCTCAAAATAATAATCACACAACATAGAACATAGAGCAGTACAGCACAGGGACAAGTCCTTCGGCCTGCAATGTCTGTGCCAACTCTTACCTGCCTGCACATAATCCATATCCCTCCATTCCCTGCATATTCATGTGCCTATTCCAAAGTTTCTTAAAAGCCACTATCGTATTTTCCTCCACCATCATTTTTAGACACAAAATGCTGGAGTAACTCAGTGGGACAGGCAGCATCTCTGGAGAGAAAGAATCGGTGACGTTTTGGGTCGAGACCCTTCTTCAGACCATCACCCAGCAGTGTGCCTCAGGCACTCACCACCCTCTGTGTAAATAAAACTTGCCCCGCACAGCTCCTTTAAAATTTGTCCTTTTCCCCTTAAGGCTATGCCCACTAGTATTTGATATTTTTATTCTGATTGTCCACCCCATCTATGCCTGTCATAATTGTATATGCTTCTATCCAGTCTCTTTAAAACTCTGGCATTCCAGAGAAAACAATACAAGTCTGCCCAACCTTTCACTGTATCTAATAACCTCTAATCCAGGCATCATTCTGGTAAACCTCCTCTGCAACCGTTCCAAAGCCTCCACATACTGTAATGAGGTGACCAGAACTGCACGCAACAATCCAAATTGGCCCTAACCAAATTCCTATAAAGCTGCATCATGACATCATGATTATTATACTCAATGCCTCAACCAATGATGGCAAATGTACCATATGCCCTTCAGATTAAAGAGTCCTGGAAACAGAAAATGGGTGTTACCTCTCTTTTCTTACACAAGCATGGCAGAATGTTAATATCAAGTTGTTTTATTGCCAAACTGTCTACATGAGCAAGAGGCTGTAATCCTCCTGCTTTTTCCACTGGGTTAATAGCCAGATTCAGTAGGAGCCTCATTAACATTAGATAACTGGAGTTCTGTAATATTGTCCTCTAGATTGTTAATAAATGTCTGAATCTCTGCGTCTTCTATGTTAACTCCATGTTGTAGGTTCATGTAACTTCACCAAGCCCCTTTTCCCTCTGATAAAGTAGAATTATGACATTTAGAAGAGACTTGGACAGATATATGGAACGGTTTGGAGGGTTGTGAGCCAGGCACAGCAAGGGTGCTTAGCTCAGTTAGGCAACTTGGACTAGTTGGGCCGCAGGGCCTGTTTATGTGCTGTATCACTATATAACTATGACCTCCCATGGCATTAGAGTAGATGGTGTGTTTCTGTTGAACCTCTGCTGCCCTTGTAGTGACAGGGTCCCCACAATAACATGACGGGCAATTCCAGCAGTTTCCGTTTGTTCAGTTTAGTTTATTGTCACGTGTACTGAGGTACAGTGAAAAGCTTCGCTGTGATTCAAATCCATTTACATAGAATTCTACTTAAAGTATTCCTGAATGTTTTTGGGTGATGTATCAGTTTTCCAAACAAGCTGAAGGAAAATGTATGAAATGTTCCATTCCTTTCCTACTAAAAGTCAGATCCTGTCTTTGACACGCTGTGTGAGCTGTGCATGGACTTTTACAGATGTGTCATGTGCCTGGCATTAGGTCTGGCATTCAGCAGCTAAAACTGTGGAACTTGGATTTTGTTTAATTGTCCTCGATTATCTGTAGTCACTGGTGTAGGCAATGTACTCTTTACATTGCAGTAGGTGCCATCTTACATTACTTTTCAAGGCAGAAATAAAATAAAATTATTCCGAATCCTTGGAAACCTGAGATCAGAGATGAAAACTGAGACTTTTCATACACTGGGCTATTGCTCACCAGAAACACAATTACACTGTCTCTTCCTTCCACAGTCTTCAGTAAACCTTGGATAGACACAAGAAGCTGGAGTAACTGAGCGAGTCAGGCAGCATCTCTGGGGAAAAGGATAGGTGACGTTTTGGGTTGAGACATTTTTCAGACTGATGGTCAGGGGAAAGGGAAAAGAGAGATATAGACGGTGATATAGAGAGATATAGAACTAATGAATGAAAGATATGCAAAGAAATAATGCTGATCAAGGAAAGGTGGAGCCCACAATGGTCCATTGTTGGCTGTGGGTTAGGAGATAAAGAGTTATAAAGACAATGAAACTCAACAGGATGACAGTGAAACTAGTATGATGACTAGGGAGGTGAGGGATGGAGAGAGAGGGAATGTAAAGCTTACTTGGTTAGAGAAATACTGCTGGGTCGTAAGCTGCCCAAGCGAAATATGAGGTGCTGTTCCTCCAACCTTGTTCTCCAAACATCAGAGAACTCTTTGTTGAAAAGAAAGAACTTTATATTTATCATGAAATAATCTATTTTAGTCACCTATCACGATTGTGCCTGATGACGTATATAGACCAAATACCCCAATATCTACATTTTAAAATGCTCACCTTTGTCTTTCAATCCCATCCTAGGAGTCCTTCTCCAGCCCTATATAGTAATTCCTCGGTTTACAAATATTCAATGTACAAGTTTTGTGGTAATGTCATTGTTTTTTGGGGGATCATAGAGTCATATAGAAGGGACAGGCCCTTTAGCCCAACACAGCAACGACGGCCAAGATGCCCCATCTAAGCTGATCCCATTTGCCTGTGTTTGGCCCAAATCCCTTTAATTCTTTCCTATCCATGTACCTGTCCTAGTGTCTTTTAATGCTGTTATGGTACCTGCCACAACTACCTCCTCTGGCAGTTAATTCCATATACCCATCACCCTCTGAGTCTAAGAGTTGACCCTCTGGTTCCTAATAAATCTTTCATCTTTCATCTTAAACCTATGTCATTTGCTTCTTGATTCCTCTACTCTGGGTAAAAGACTCTAGGCATTCTTTGGGCATGTTGATGCATTGATTAACAAATCTTTTTCTCTTTAACAAATTACACATCATTCTTTGCATAGCTCTAAAAGTGTAGTAAGTTTGGCTTCTTCCACGTCCCCACTGTTTATTGACAGCTATTCCAACTTGAACAGAAAACTAATAAAATGTAGATGTCGGAACCCGAAACAAAAACAGAAATGCTGGAAGAACAGTCAAGCAGTATCTGTGGAAAGAGAAACAAGTTAACATTTCAAATCAAAGATCCTTCACCAGTTCTGATGTTCTGCCAGCATTTCTCTTTTTTATTTCAACTCATTGCTCTTATATTTCCAGCCTACTTTAGCCTGCCTTGCAATCCATTAATTTCTAAACCTCTCTATTATCAAAATCTATCTCTTTAATCAAGCTTTAATTAATGGGCAGCATGGTGGCGCAGCAGTAGTGATGCTGCCTTACAGTGATTACTGCCCCAGCGACCTGAGTTTTAGCCTGACGATGGGTACTGTCTGTATGGAGTTTGCACGTTCTCCCCGTGACCGCATGGGTTTTCTTCGAGATCTTTGGTTTCCTCCCGCACTCCAAAGACGTACAGGTTTGTAGGTTAATTGGCTTGGTATAAATATAAAATTGTGTATGGAAGATAGTGATAATGTGCGGGGATCGCTGGTCGGTGTGGACAGTGGGCTGAAGGGCCTGCTTCCCCACTCTATCTAAACAAAACTAAACTAATTTTCAGTTATATTCTAATATTCTCATTTGTGATTAACAGTCTTTGTTTATCATGCACCCCCCTGAAGTTTCCTAGGATGGTTTATTGTGTTAAAGGTGCTAAATAAATACAGGCTGATCTCACCAAGTGAACTGAAAATCTGATAATGATCACAACAGCTTTGATGTCCTTCAATAAATAGATGTGGATTGTATTTTAAAGTTTAAAAAAAATTAAGACAATGTTGAAAATAGTTACACGTTTTTTGGCTCCAATTTTCCCACTTACTTTTGCTAAATCCTTGTTTTAAATTGGTGATGTGAACTGCCTTTGTAGATCCATGACGATTTTTGTACGGTAATTAATAATTAAAAACCAATACCGTGCTTATTTGTGGCGTTATCCTGAACATTTTTGGAATATTGGCACCATGTCTACATCTAAGAATCATGCAGTTGAATCATACCCTGTATTGTGTGAAAATTACCAACCAACATCAAACTGGATCATATGAATCACACCCTGTTATATTGAGGGATTATGCAGACTACCAATTGTACTCAATTTCTACAAAGATTACTATGCACTTACGTTACCTTTGCCAGTGCTGGGATGGGCACCCACTTGAATATAGGATGTAATATTATACTACACACTGACCTATAATTCACACTTCTTATGTTTAGACAGTTTTTGTTCATTAGGTGTACTTGCTTTTTGGACACATTTCAAATGATGATGCACAGTGTTTATGAATATGTCAAGATTTATCATCATTTCAACCAGGTAATCTTAAAAAGAACACTGACCGAATCTCACCTCTCCTTAAATACACGTGGCTTTAAAACTGATTGGCTGAGTGAACCTCCCATGCAAAGCATAACATATTAATTTGTTGCCAAGACACTGCTGTGCCTGAACTTACCTTTCCTGCGAATTATACATTCAATTAGTGTGAACAGGACTTCCCGAGGTCAACTAAAGTTTAGAGAGAATGAGAGAGATTTGAGCCATAGAAGAATAGCCTAGAATGGAAATCTTGATAAACTATTTATAGTCATCAATACTATCACCAATGTACCATTTAATAGTTGTTTTATTCATGGATTATCTCCAAACAAATATAAGTTCTGCTCTCACAAGATTCCGGTAAATAAATAAAAATGACATGTTTAACTCCATCTGCCTCACTCCTGGCAAAATAGGGTTAAAATTGAACGGTGCTGTTAGCAATCCATTCCCACAGAGCAATTCATCTAATCCCCTTTTTGAACACAGCAAATTACGTGTCCTAAGGTAATTATTGGATTCAATGGTAATTCTCTTCCTTTGGTAATTACTATTACCTTAGTTTATCATTCCCAATTTAGAAATTAGGAGTGGTAGCCTGTGACACAATACAATCTTTCCTGTGGTAACACTAACATTTCCAATAGGACTTTGGGAAAGTCCTCCCATTTTTCACTTAGCGTGAGATGGACAGTTGAAACTGGGGGTCAAGGGATGCGGGGAGATATTAACTCAATATTCCTCATCCGTTTTTACTGAAGAGAAGATCATGGAAGCTAAGGAGGTGAAGCATATGAGTTGTGAAGTCTTAGATCATATATGAATTACCAAAGGGGAGGTATAGGTGGTTTTAAAGTACATTTAGTGGATAAATCACCAAGGTCTGACCATGTGCTTCATCTTTAGCTTCAGGTGAAGTTCGGGAATGGCAACAAGGACAAGCCAGGGAATTGCCGGCCGGTGAGCCTAACTTCAGTGTTGGGAAAGCTATTGGAGGGGATTCTTATGTACGGCATCTACCTGCATTGGGATAGACATGGACTGATTAGAGATAATCAGTATGACTCAGTACATGGGAAATCATGTCTCTTTAAATTGATAATTTTTTTGAAGAAGTCACCAAGAGTTTAGTTTAGTTTAGTTTAATATAATTTAATTTAGTCTAATTTAGTTTAGTTTAGTTTAGTTTATTGTCACATGTACAGAGGTACAGTGAAAAGCTTTTTGTTGCATGCTTTCTAGCCTGTTTTACTTTAATACATGAAGTCAAAATGACCCTCTTCACGTGACTCAAATTTCATGAGCATTGCTATTTATTAATAATCTACACTCAATAAATTAGATGTATTCACTCACTTCTGCCAAGCAGTTATACAACTCAGAATTCTGTTTAACTGACCAGCAAATTGTCATAGTTCCCGGGATTCTCTTTGCAAGATAAAGAGATATGTCTGCACAACCAGTCACAATATCTACTTGATCTGGTGGTCCTGCTTATGTAAGGAGGAACCTAATTTACCAGGTTACTATTTACACAGTGAGGACTCATTAAACAATCACGAGCAGCATTTACAAGAATGAGGTTGCATTTTCATGATTAGCACCAAATTGAGATCTCATGCATGGATGTACGGTTGCCTCGTCTACATAATTGGTTCTGCATTTGCACAATTGGAAAATCAAGATGCCTAGTCTAGAAATTTACATCCGCAATCAGAATCCTGGTTTCATGATTAGGAGTCTTTTATGCAAAAAAATATATTATTTGTGTCATCAAGAGTAGCATTTAAAGTCAACGGGCATGTTTTGAAATTTATTTTGATGGATAAGAGTTGGGAGGAAGCTCAATTCTGGCCTGGACTGATTGGGCAAATGGCCTGTTTTGATGTTATAAACACTTGTCAAACATGCTTGCTTAAATAGGATTGTAATTTTGCATCTAAGACTTCTCTCCCTTGTTGAGAATATTCTATAGATCGCAGCACAGTGGCACAGCTGGCAGAACTGCTACATCAAAGTATCAGAAACCTGGTTCCGATCCTTACCTCAGGTGCTATTGTATGGAGTTTTCACCTTCTCCCTGTGACTGCATAGCTTTCCACCGGATGCTTTGGTTTTCGCCCACATCCAAAAGACGTGCGGGTTTGGAAGTAAATTAACTACTGTAAATTGCCCCTAGTGTGCAGGGTGTGGATGCAAAAGTGGGATAACATAGAACTAGTGTGAACAGGTGATTGATGGTCTGTGTGGATTCGGTGGGTTAAAGGGCCTGTTTCCATATTTCCGTATTTTTCAATCAATCGAAAATACTGGAACTTCCCCATCTTGCAACCAAATGTGAATGTCTGTGACCCTAATGTGGGGAACATCATGCATGGTCAAAACCACATGTACAGATATATGTTCCTGCACATTGGGCTCAGGTGATCCAAGGTAACCTGCTATACTATTACTAATTCTGGGGGTGGCATAGCAGTGAAGCTCCAGCACATGAGTTCCAACATGACCTCATTCTGTGTAGAGTTTCCATGTTCTCCCTCTGACCATGAGGATGCCACCAGGTGTTGTGGTTTCCTCCCACATCTCAAAGACATGTTGATTGGTAGATTAATTGGCCATTGTAAATTGCCCCTAATGTGCAAGGGAGTGCGAGAATCTGGGAAGGCTGATGGGAATGTGATGGGGAGAATAAAATGTGATTAGTGTAGGTTTGGTTAAATTGGGTTCTAGATGGTTGGCATAAAATGCCTGTTTCTGTACTGTATGACTTTTTGATTCTATTAAATTGTTGCTCTGAAATCGTACCTCGATTTGGGGCAGGGGTTTGAATTGACGTGGAGGGAGGCAGATGTATAATAATTGTCAGCTGCTTCTTTGCTCCAAGTTTTCCATTGCCCCCGGTCCATCACACAAATGCACTTGATTATTTCTGGTTCCACCAAATTAGCCAAGAATAAGGACACAAGGGAAACTCTCATTGAAGGCTCTCAGACTATCTTTAATCAGATCTATTGGACTTTATCTTGCACTAAATGTTATTCCACTTATCACGTATCTGTACACTGTGGACTGCTCGATGTTTTCATGTATAGTCTTTCCGCTGATTCGTGAGCACACAACAACAAACTTTTCACTGTAGCTCAGTACACGTGACAATAAACAAAACAAAACTAAACTAAACTAACATTTCCTCAGTTTGTATGGGGGCAGCATTTGAATCTCTTGTTCCAATCAAACATTTTGCAATGATTCATTAAATTATATTTAAGATGCTGCTTGCTGTGGCAATAGAATACATTGTACATTCTTCAGAATCTGCATTAACTTATTGCATAGTTTTGCAAACAAAATTTACTAAATCTAACTGGAAACTATGATTCGGTTGCAAAATCATTGGCCTCCATAAACCTTTCCAACCATGAAGCAGAGGTCCATACAGGAAAATAAAACAGAAAATCACCTTTCACGATGTCTGCAGTTTCCACGGAACTTTGCAAGGCACCCCTTGTGCCTTGTGGTCATATCCAGAAAACAACCTGTAAGTTATATTCACTAGTGTACAGTCTACATGGGATAGACGCCAGTACACCAACAGCCTAAAAGGAACTGTTTCTATTTGATGTGCTTATGATTGATGAAATGTGCTAGCAGTGATCATCGTTTCCCTCACAAGTTGGAGGCATTCCTGCTTCTGATAACCATGCAAGCAAGTAATTTTTTTTACATGCTGAGGAAAATGCATTATTTTGAAAAGAGTTCTGTTAACAATGCTCCATTAAAAGCAATAAAATTAATAGTTATATTTACCATGGTAATTTTGGAGGATTTGATTCCTATTCAGGTTCCAATTGCAATTGCAATCAAGTACTTATTCCCAAATTCCTTGTTAAAAATACTCTCTAAATGCACAACTTTTATCTTTACATAAGTATTTATGCATTTTACTTTAATGATATCTCTTTGACAAAAATTAAAAGCTCAGCCTGGTGTAAAAATAAGTAATTTTGAGATGTGGTGCGTAATGTATTGATTTGACCACATCTAAAGCACTTTTGGCTCTTTTTAAAACCCATTTCCTTTGTGAGTTACTCTATGAAATACATACCGCTTTCTTTGTACATTTCAGGCAACAGTGCAGAGAAGAACTTTTGTAATGATTGATAGCATCAATCTTTTAGTTAGTAGCATTTTTGTAAATGGATGTTTAGTCTGGTTTTTTGGTCCCCCTGTGGTTTTTCTGGAGGATTCATATCAGAACAAACTTGACAAGACCATTTTTTTCTTGTAGTCAATTAGTTGTGTTTGCAGTGATTTACATTGGACTGGTGATGAGTTAATGGAACATGAATAGAAATCAAATCCTCCAAAAATGCCATGGTACATATAACTATTAATTTAATTGTTTTAATGGAGTATTGTTAATAGATGTCTATTCATCTAAGTTGTCATGTAATCCAAAACATTATCAAAGAAAAAATTCCCAAGTCATCCAGGGTATCTCTATTTCCCCAAAATTGTACATGTTATGTTTTACTCAAGGGCAGCCTGTGAGCTGTGCATTCACTGACATTGTGATGTCCCTCCTCAGGAACATGGTGGGTGTAGGATGGATGACATACATCATTTGTTTTTAAAGATTATAACAGATTACATCCTCATTGTCTACTAATAGTCAGTATGTAGTGTCTGTGGAGTAAATATGCAGAATTTATATTATAGTCATACAACAACTGTGGCAACTCAAAAGCACTACATTGATTGTAAAGCATTTGGGGTCAAATGAAGCTGGGTAAGGCACTATACAAATGCAAGGTTTTCTTGAATTGGGGCCCCCCTTGGAAATCGCATTCTCAGGAAGTACTTTGCATGTAATCACACTCCAATGCTTTCTGCATTTTCTTGTTTTTTGGCTTTTCAACCATCTTTTGTCCAACTTTTTCAATTACCATGAATTCCACTTCCAGAATTCTGGCAAAGCACTTCATTCCACAACAAACCTCTTTGTAAAATAAATCTTTCTCGTCTTTTTCCTTACTCATTTGTTTAAAAAGTTTATTAATTTTCAGGGATCTGGATGTGGCTGGCATTACCCCATTTATTACCCATCAGGGATAACTCCAGGTTATGCAGAATAGCCTAGGCAAATAAGTAGAGTGTATTCTGTAAATGGTACACATAGCAACCACTGTGTGCTGGTGATGAAGAGAACAAATGTTTATCATAGTAGAAAAGGTGATGTCATTGGGTTGTTGACTTAGAGCCGTACAGCAGGGAAACAGGCCCTTCAGCCCATCTTGCCATTGCCATCCAAGATGTTTCATCCACGCTACTACCACCTGTCCGCATTTGGTCCATATCCTTCTAAACCATTCCTAACCATGTCCCTGTCCAAATGTATTTCAAATATTGTTATATTGCCTGCCTCAACTACCTCCTCCCGCAGCTCGTTACATATATCAAACACCCTCTGTGTGACTTGTCCCTTGTTGATGGTGAAAAGGCATAGGGTTGTCAGGAGGTGAGTCACTGGCTGAAAAATACTCAGCCTCTGACCTGCTTTTGTAGCAACAGTATTTATATGACTGGTCCAGTTGAGTTCCTGATCAATGGAGTTGCCAAGATGTTCTTGATGGGGGATTTAACAATTGTAATGGCAATGAATGTCAACAAGAGATAGTTAGAGGTTCTCCAGTTGGAGATGATCATTGCCTTGCACTTTTTTGCCTTGCTGTTTATCTGTACATGCCTGAACATTGTTTTGTCATGGTCTTGCTGAAAGGATTGTTTCATTTGCTGAGGTGATGCAAACTAAATTGAACATCGTGTAACCATCAGCAAACCGTACAAACTTTTAACTGCATGATGGAAAGGTTGTCCATACTAAAGCTGATGGCATTACCCTGAGGAACCTCTACAATGATGTCCTAGGATGGTTCATGTCGATCAACCAGGGTCATCTTCCTTTTTGTTAGATACGACTCTTTGATGCCCATTGAATTCAATTTTAACCAGTGCTTCTTGATGTCAGAGTCAGATAAATACTGGCTTGATTTCATCGAGAGTGACTCTTAGCTCACCTCTGAAATCTAGATCTTTCAACCAAGGCTATAAAGAAGTCTGAAACAGAGTAATCCTGGAGAAACCTTAACTGGGTAAAGGTAAGTAAGTTATTGGTGAGTAAGTGTCACTTGACAGCACTGTCAACGACAGCGTCCATCACTTTGCTGGTGATTGAGTGTCAACCGATAAATAGATGGTTTGAATTTGTGCTGCTTTTTGTGACAATTCAAGGCAATTTTCCACATTGTCAGTGGTGCAAGTTCCTGGAATCACTTGACTAGAAGCACAGCTGGTTCTGGGGAACTGCTTGTGTGTTGTTGCTATATCCAGTGCTCTCAATCCTTGATAGAGTCATAGAGTCTTATAGCGTGGAAACTTGCCCACACTGGCCAACATGTCCCATCTACATTAGTCCTACATGCCTGCATTTGGCCCGTATGACACGAAACCTATCCTATCTATGTACCTGTCTAAATGTTTCTTAAATGTTGCAATAGCATCTGCCTCTACTACTCCGGCAGCTCATTCCGTGCATGCACCAACCTTTGTGTGAAAATGTTACCCCTCAGATTTCTATAAAATCTTTCCCCCTTCACTTTAAACATATGTCCTCTGATTCTTGATTCCCCTACTCTTGGCAAGTGACTCTGTGCTTCTACCCGACCTACTCCTCTTATGATTTTATGCACCTCTATAAGATCACTCCTCATCCTCCTGCGCTCGAAGGAATAGAGTCCGAGCCTGCTCAACCTTTCCCTATAGCTCTGGCCCTCGAGTCCTGGCAGCATCCTTGTAAATCTTCTCTGCACCCTTTTCTGCTTGACAACATCTTTCCTATAACATGGAGCCCACAACTGAACACAATACACTAAATGTGGCCTGACCAACGTCTTATATAACTGCATCAGAACTGATCAGAAGGATGGTGTGTATGTAGAATGAACTGCAAGAAGAAATGGTATATGCAGGTATAATTATGATATTTAAAAGACACTTGGACAAGTATGTGAATAGAAAAGGTTTGGAGGGAACCGACCAAGTGTAGGCAAGTGGGATCATTTCGGTTAGGGAACTTGGTGAGAATGGATGAGTTAGGCCAAAGGGCCTGATTCCATGCTCTATAGCTCTATCACCATGACCTTTCTTTATGTCACCGGGAGACTAACTTCTGTGATGACAGAGATCTCATTTGATGATGATTTAATTTTATTCCCTCTAGTTCAAAATCAGTATGGGTGCCAACTGTTACACTTTCCAATAATCATAACTCTAAGCAACTGCATCAGATCTCTGATAAATTGGCCTAATTTGTGTGGAAAGAGACCATATTTCTCAAGTTTATTTTAATGAAGACATCCTTTGTTCCTCAGTAAATTTCTTCTATGACCTGCCCGTCGTTTTATCATTCTTCCCAAATTAGGCATGGAACTCTAAATACGTTCTGCATAATGTGGGGTTTTTTGTAAGCTGTATTGCTTCTTTTCTTTTGAACTTAATTCAGTAATTTGGGAATCTGAGGAATAATATATACACATTGTCACTGATTTATCTATGTTCTTCTGTTGAATGTACTTGAACCTCATGGCTTCATTCCTCTCATCATTTGCTCCCATCAAAGTGTTCCCATTTACCATGTGTTTATCATCCTTTTTGCTCCTCTTCAGATGTACCAATTGCACATCTCTCCATATTGAATTTCATCTGGTATTTATCTTCCCAATCTACAAAGTTGTTTATGTCCTCCTTCAGGCACTTACAATCTTCTTTCTTGTTTATGCCAATTTTGATGCTGTAACCCTCTACTGTCAGATCCAGACAAGTAGTAGTTAATGTACTTCTTTAAAAAATCTTGGGATGTATTTGTCCATTAAGAATACACTAGTCTGTATTCTCTGTCACGCAGCCAACATCTTCTCCAAAGTTAATGACCTAAAACATTAACCCTCTTTTTCTCTCTCAACAAATACCATCTGACTTCAGTTTTCCAGCATTTTACTTCATTATTTCTTACGCATATAACTATTAGAATAACATATGCCTTAGATATACCGAGATATATTTGCCGTCCCAGTAAACACCTATTCTAGACTGTATAATATCCATTCCATTTGTTCATTATTAAAATGTGCCATTTGCTTAAAAACTCTATCAGAAATGACTTAACTTTATTTCCTGACACTTTAGTACATTAAAAACTAAGCATTTCCAAGTATGTTGAAAGTCTACTGAACTGACACATTATCTCCTGAAACATGTTTCTCCCCCTATGTATGCTGCCTGAAGCACTGATTGTTTCTAAAAATTTTCTCTCTTTCTTTTCGTGTTTACAAATATATAGACGCTGCCATTAAACTTTACACTGTCGAGTGAGTATTAGTAGCTTATTGCGATATGGCTCAATGCCAATGTTAAGTTAACTAGCTTATAATTCTCCAGATAATGAAAATATATATAATTCGCCAAGTTATATGGCAATAAATTAGCAGTCAGAAGAGACATTATTTTAACCACAAAAGTATAAAGAATGTTATCGGTAGCTTATCTTCTAAAACTGCCATTGTCCATAGCCTATGGAACGGTGCATTAGTGAACAAATTAAGGAGGTCTAAATGCCATCTCCTGACATATCAGATACATAAATTGTTACAAGCCACTTTATACATCCCTTACATAACCATTAATGTCAAATTTCCAATATAATTATTCAAAATGTTCTTGATAAACGGCCCAGAATTTAATGGGGACATAATGGTGTGATAAATGTGTATTGTTATTGTGTAAAAGAAACGGCAATTCATGGTGAGCTTTTGGCTGAATCATCTCTCTATTAGTGTTGCAGAATCCAGAGATCAGTGTCAACACCACATCTGTTTCAAGAAATGACAGTATTTGCACCATTAAACAAATCAACCTCCATGCAGGAAGTCAAGGCCGGTAGTTAACAATGTAAGGATTGTTTTAAAGATGAGATTTATGTTTTTGCAATGCCGTTCAGAGGCTTAGACAGAGAGCAATTTAAACCATTGAGTCTTAATTTTACGTGGTAAATTGATCCTATGTTTTTTTTTAAGCTATAATATCTCTTTTACATATTCTTTTTTTCCCCACATCTCCTTTCCATTACTGTTCCCTTTTTTAATGTCAGTCTTTCCCATGGTGGCCTTCTATTCTTAAATGAATCATGTCCACTTTTCCTGCTTCGCATTCCTCTGTTGCTTCTCTACCCTTAAATTTCCTTGCCTAAGATGAACAGTTGATTCCATTATTCATCAAAGTCCCAGACGCCCTGTTGGCCTTGCTACACCATTTGTCACCTTGCACTGCTCAGCCATTTGCAATATAAATGTTTTCTTCCTAATTTAAGGACAGACTAATAAAAATGTTGCAGATGTTACGGTCCAAAAAAGGCAATTCTCCAACAAATTCTGAAGTAATATGATTGCATTAAAATGCCAGTTTTCTTTATTTTCTTTCTTTCCATTTCGATTCCTGCTCTTGGACATGCGGAAAATGGAAACCAGTCGACTGGGTTTACGTTATCAAGTCCTTATAATATAAGTAAAATGGTTCCTCGGTGTAATTCAATCTGACTTTGCTGTTTGAAAATATCAACTCTGTAAACAGTAGTAACATTTACGGGCAGTTCGTGGCTTATTGCAATTACCGAGAATGTGCAAGCAAAGGCCTACCTTCTGCTTCTCTTTTTCAAAAACTAACTTGTTTTGGCTACAATCACTTTTATTTCACAAAAGATCATCTCAGCTTCCAGAATTCCAACCAATGGATTCTTTAAGACACAGATACAGAAACATCTATATGGAGCACTGTTCGTGTGACAGATGGGCAGAAATTAAACAGTGGCAGATGACAAAGACGTACGGTTCAGGAGTCCCTGAGACTACTCCAGACAATCTGCAAGCAAGCATTTAATTGGTGAAAGGAAATAGGAGACTGCCTCAACTTTGAGTGCAATTTTGCACCTGCTGCTATATATTTGTTAAATGTGAAGTGCTTTCACCAATTCTGACGGACTTAGCAAGCATAAATAGTCTTTAATTTCATGCCAATTTGCTCCATAAATAATCTTCAGCCCCTCCTACGTATTTTTGGAGGAAAATCATGCATTCCATTTAAAGTTGTTAATGCCCTTTCAATAAATCCCAGATATTCAATAAATCTATCCAATGCTATGTTCAATAAATGCTCATTATACATTTTACATTTACATTTATACATTATACATTTTGCACAAAGGTGTCTGAGGTGGTGAGGGATGTGCGTTAACATGGACTGAAGACTGCTCATCGTATAGAGGAGAGCAAGATGGCATAAATGGTTAGTATAAGAAGGCAGCCAGAATCATCGAGGACCCACAACATCTTGGCCTCGCACTTATTGCACTACTGCCATTGGGAAGAAAATATAGGAGTCTGAAAACAGTGACCAGCAGGTTCAAGAACAGCTTCTTTGCAATAACTATCAGGCTCATGAACACTATAAACATTAACTACACTATGAACCACAAATTGGGTTGGTTGCAGTAAGGGCCTCAGGCTTTTTGTAATAATACTGGTTTATATTTATATTTATTGAATGAATTTGTGTATTATGGCTACTGTGTTTACAGATAATGCTGCTGCAAGGAATTTTGAATTGTTCTGTTTTCAGTAAATATGACAATTAAACTCTCTCTCTCT